>CM055833.1:9776394-10208894 GCA_029582265.1 Zoroaster sp. YZ-2022 | reverse complement strand
GGCCTACCATTTACTCTTGACGTCATTTAACGTCATTGTCAGTGACGTTATTTCATAGCAAACACTAATCAGGAAACCTTTTAAATTTGGATTGTTTACAAGAAAACAGAATTACAAAACATGCTTTCCTCGTTATTCACTATTGTATGGATAGTGAATTTAATTACGGGTTGTAGTTGTTTAGAACAGAAGGGTTTTGTTCTCTAATTGAACTATTAACAAAACAAATAATAATGCTTCTTTTATTCATATTAAAACCCAGTCATCTACTTATATTTCTTGAAGGAATGTGCCTGTATTTTCAATCAAGATTGTTCAATCAAATTGTAGTTTTCTCTGTTTGCACAGGAAGTATGGGAAAACATATTTTGGAATACATTACTACAGCAGGACGCAGAGTAATAAAGAAAACTCCAATCTAATGTACTTGTATTTTATTATGTAGTTTTTTGTTTGTGTACAGGAAGTAGTGAATTATTCTTATTTATTATTATTTTTTTTTTCAAGAATATTTAACAGCAGGGGTTTGTGCGATCAATTGGCAAAGCTGAGAGTTGTTATGGGTCACACTCCCCCTCATCAGAACATGACTCCCTCATGACAAACCTGATGAGATTTCCACATGCGCATCAAAGGCTGTGCTAGCTGCTGGGGTATGACCATACAATAATATAAGTCAGTTCCCAGTCAGTTTTCATGGTGTAGTGGTTTCTTTTTTCATTGTACACTCTGGGAGTAACAAGGTTGTATTGAGTTTCGTCTCTTTAGCTCTGTCCTTCCTTTTTTCCTTCAAATCCTCAATGAGTTTCATCAAGCAGAGGCCTGCCTTTCTGTTCTCTCCCTCCAGGAGAAGACATAGAAGCCCACTATCTTTGAGCAACACAATGGCCGAGCGCAATGATACAGCTGAGGCAAAGGCTTCGCCATCTCCTCGACCTCTCTTCCGCCGGGTTCTCGCCCTAGTCACACCACGCAGCAGTCACCTAGTGGTGTCCATGGATGGACTAGGTGACCTATCACCGGACATGAGACCTCGGGCTGCATCTTCCCCTGCTTCTGCTTGGTCTGGGCATGTCCCCAAAATACGGGTGACTCGTTCGGGGGAGAACTCCCCGACAGAAGGGAGGAGCCCCAGATCATCTCCACTGAGCTCGCCTGACTGTGAACGGAGCAAGGGATTTGGTAAGGGAGCCAAGCCAAAAGCATTCAAGGTAAGTTTGTACCAAATCTATTTCAAAAATTCAGAAATTCTATATACCCCCCCCAAATTTTTTTTTTTTAAATAAAAATTCTGTAGCTTCAATGCAAATGGAAACTTGACCATCACTTTCTTATTATGAAGAGTGAGCGCACAAAACTGTTGAGATTTAAAGATTTGAAATTTAAACATTGAACATAATACAATAGAGGAGTATATTTGGAGAGCAAAACTCCTTGTGCATGGCGCAAAAGGAGTTTGTGTATTCCATTTCATTTTGAGCTATATGCATGCTTGGTCTATAAGCAGTACTTCCATTTATCTGTTTTCTCTTTCATTGCACTGCATGCAAGAGCACTTATTACAGAATTTCAAACTGTGGAAGACCTATAATCTGAATGTTGTCTGGGATGTTGTTTGGGGGAAAAAGCAAACATGCACACAACAAATTTGTGTTTGTTCCCTAATTATTGTCAGAGCAGGGTTTTCATTTCAGCCAGTTCTATTTGTCTGTTGCTGCGTTAGGGCTTGGAGTGCCATGGTCGAGCGGTTTAGTGCATCGGATTTGTTTTCTGATGGCTGAGTCGTCAGAATGTGGGTTCAAATCCCAACCGCGACCATGGTGCTTGTGTCCTTGAGCAAGACACTTTACCATAATTGCTTCTCTCCACCCAGGGGTAAATGGGTACCTGTGAGGGCAGAGTTGGTTGTTGTGTTTGATTAGCCCTATATGCGCTGTAATGGCAGCAATTAAGCTGTATACTCCCCAGGGAGCTGAGATGGTTTCAGGAATGATTTATGAGCCTGATGAGCAGGGGTAATAATATAATGCGCCTTGAGCACCAGTTTGGTGGATACGTGCGCTATATAAGTCCACATTATTATTATTATTATTATTATTATTATTATTATTATTATTATTTGTTGTTTGATCTGGGACAGACACTGAACCCTGTGCATTTAGCTGGCCAGTAGATCCCCTTTCCCCACACTACTACAAACACTGAAAAGCCAATCTTTACCCAAACTACCATTTATTTGGAAATATTTGCTTGCTTGTTTGTTTTTCAAACGCATTTTTTTTTTTTTTTTCAGCCATCTTTTTTTTTTGCCAACAGGAAAATACATGATACATTGTATACGCGGGGACCAAATTTCCCATATACAAAGTATGGTGGCTAAGAGAGGCCTCACAAATCGGACAAACGTACCCCTATGTGAAAAAGTCATTTAAAGCACAGCACAGCAGAATTCCAATCAATCCAGCAATTTTGGCTGTAATTGGGCATCGTTTCATAGCAAAAAAAAAAAAAAATTAAAAATACCGATGCATGGGTGCAGAGACCAGAAACCGGAGACTTTTTTATTTTGGCCATAGATATTAATTTATTTTATATATTTTTTTTTCTTTATCGAGGATATTCTTTTTAATTTATGTAACAATAATAAAATATATAGGTTGGTTAATTTTTTATTTTTTTTTATTTTTTTTTTTTTGCGTCGGGAGATAAACAATTGATTTAATTTTGCCCTAACACCGACGTGTGTATAGCACTGTATACTCAGTGCTTTCCGAGTGTCTGCAGTAGTAAGCAGGAGGTCGTGGGTTCGAATCCCACCCGAGTCGCCTGTGTAGTTTTTTCACAGACACTCGGAAAGCACTGAGTATACAGTGCTATACACACGTCGGTGTTAGGGCAAAATTAAATCAATAATAAAAAAGTTTGTATAGCACTTGTATAGAATTTGTAGAATATCTATTCGCTGTTCGAAGACATGGGGAAAACAAATCTTTGAAATGTTTTATTGAAATTATGAGTTTTGAGCTGTTTTTAAATTGAAGGAGGCTTTGTCATATTGGGTTTTGAACTGCTCCTGCATTGGACAGCTTTCTAATTGTTTTTCTATGAGGAAGATGATGAATATCAACCTCTTCCCCATCAACCTTCTTCTCCCTGGCTCTCACTACTGTTGGGGGGAAAAATACGTAAAAAATATTTTGAGGAAAACAAATAATATTTCAATTTTTTCATACTATATTGGATTTTTTCAACACATCAAATGTTTGGATGAGTGATTTTATGAAAATTATGATAAAATAAATTGGATGGCCTAGTCCCTGCCTCCCTACTGTAACACATACTATTCTGAGTAATGATACCATGACCTAATTTGGAAGATTGAAATTGTCCTGTTCCAGGAAGAGAGAGCAGAGGGTACTAGGTAAACAGAAACTGCTCAAAAACACTGGGGACGAGGTTGGATGAATATATTTTTTTTGAAATTAGAGGAAAACCCTGGAGACAGAATCTGGAAGAAAATACCATCATAGGAACTGAAAACACAGTCTCCATGCTGACCTGGGCATACTGACCTGGGCAGGAGTATAGATTATTTTCTCTTTATTCAACTGCGAGAATTTGTATGTGACTTAGAATAGAATGGAATCTTTAAACAGTATGAAGACAAGGCTGAGTTGAAAACGGCTTTCTCCCAAACTAATTAATGAGTACCCAGGTTCTGGATTTCTGCCCGAAGCCCTGCTAACTCTGACAAAATCATCAAGCTAGCTGTTTCCAACACAAGTGTGAGATAATTTGTTTATAGAATATGCAGTGCATGAAGCACAGAGCAATTACATTTCCTTTCCATAAACACCAAGGTCCACAATGTACTAAATTATGTAAATATACATGAGCAAACAAGATAACAGCCTTACCTTATTGGTCAATTAACACTTTGATGTTGTCTGACCAGCTGGTATGTATTATTCAAAGGTATACACCATTTGTAATGTTGGCAAAACTGCTTACTTTCTTTGCATCGAGATATACATATAAGAGCCAAGTTTCAGCTCAATGTGGAGTTATGAGAGAAATATAAAAAAGCAATCACAATTTTTAAAGAAAAACTGTAAAAATGTTGTTGTCTGGTAACATTTTGAAAATTTGTTGTGATTCTGAAATGAGAGCACTTTGAAAAACAATTTTTGTCCGGAAAATTAGTCCCCATGGTTCTCCCTGAACCACATTCTCACTTAGCGATAGTTGAATAACACGTTGCTCGAAATTGGTTGTTCCCAAACCATAATCTCACTTCACGGCAGTTGAGATACGAGTTGTGTGATAAGGTTCTTTTAGAACCTGTATCTCACTTTAATAGCGATAGCTGAGATAAACACATGGTGTTACCGCAAACCGAAACGATATCAATACTCCACCATGCAAAGCCTTAATTCTTATATCTTTACACCAAGTTAGCTTTTGGATAATAATTCAGTAATTTTGCTATCAGGTAATAACCAATGTTGTACCTTCCCTTTCAAATTTTGATTGTGAAAGCCAGTGGCATAGATCCGTGTCGAACGTGGGGGGATGACATGTGACCGGTTCCACAAAAATGGGTATTATGTCGCAAAATTTAACAAATACATAGTTGATTTGGTCACGTAAGCTTTAATTTGGTATAGGTTTGACCCCTGTGGCATTTTGTATTCTGAAGATATATTAATATTTGCATATTCATATTTTACAATTTAACGAAAGTGCCTTCAGAGATACAGCCCTTTAAATATAGCAAGTGGAAAAAGAAATGAGCTAAAAATAAACTCTCTTAAATGCCCATAGCAACAGTTATGTTATTGATAGCGGGTGTTAAAACCGTATCACTACGAAAGCATAACATTGGTGGTTTTTCTTTCCCTAAAACGGACAAAGAGTAAAACAAAAGACGAAAACAGTGCACACAAAAACGTTTGTTTTGTCATCTTTATTGATCAATATTGATATTTCTGAAAATAAATTATGAAAATATTGATATAATAGAATCCAACAAACCAAAAGAAAAAAAATCACTTTGTGAAGATTTGTTCACCCGTCTCCACATAGAACAGCCCTTTATGTTAATAGCATAGCGCGACTTAATACCCTTTTTCGTAGAGTGGGTCACATATTAACAAACCAAATTTTCCCCCTTTTTTGCTTGTGTTCCACAAATTATGGGGGGGGGGGGGATGATCCTATGGACCATTCCACCAGGCCAAAAAGTGAGGGTTATATATCCCCCATCCCCACCCCACCACCCCCCCCCCCCCCCCCCCCCAGATCCAACATTCATTTTGCATACAAGGAGGCCCTGATTTCACATTAATGCCACTGCTATTTAATAATATGAACTTTAATTTTTATTTTTCAAATTGAATCTCGGGGCCCCTAAAATCGCGGGGCCCCGGGCAACTGCCCAATGTGCCCATGCGATAACTTAAGACGGCCCTGCCTGCTGTATTTTGAACTGTACTGCATTCCCCCAAAGCAACCTTATCTAATATTAAAAAATAATTCAGCTTATAAATTGAAAACAAAATACAACTCCTCAGAAAATGAATGCATGAACCTTTCACCTAGATCACTGTATACTAATGTGAGACAAAGTTGAAGCGTTACCTCTTAATGTGCTTTCCAATCTAGCACTGTAATTTTCTCCCATGCACACAACACTCACTAACCATGGAGGATTACATGTCGCCTCCAGTTTGTCTTCAGAAGTAAGCCAACCGTTGAAACGTTTTTGTTTTGTTTTGGTTTTTGTTTTTTTTCTTTTGAGTTTCAGTGTTACAAAATCCTCCTGCACCTCCTCCAGGTATAAGTGATCTAGTTCAGTTGTTCTCTAGATGATGTTTGCAGTCAGCGCTGTTTTTGCTTAGTGTGAGCTCCAGGTGAATAAAGGCCTACAGGAAATATTCTATAATACACTTGACATTTGAAAATGCGCTTGTGTAGCCAGTAGTCCACTACTTATGCAGAAGGTGGCCTTGTCAACTGAGGGTGTCCCGATTGGGGACAAATGGTACCCTCATTGGGAGAATAGGGTTTCAATTAGGATAAAAGTAATTCCAAATTGGGATAGTATAGTTGATATCAATTTCCCCCTTTAAGCCGTAATAGGGCAAAGTGTCATTGTCACCCACAGGTTCCCCGATTGGGGGTCTATTGGTATCTTCATTGGGAGAATATCGGGATAGTATATTTGGCATCAACCCCATGAGCACTTCTTACAGTATGCGTACATGTACATGTAATAAAAAAGCCAAACATGTCAAGAATTGTATTGATACACATGCACATATATCTTTACATTGTCAGCAAAACAACTGTCAGATTTGTCTGTTATGTTCTTGGATTGTTTTAGTTCCAGCCCATGCATTATTCCTTTCTATAATCATGAGACATAGTGTCTGCCAACGTAATCCTGAATCAAAAGAACTTTCAAATTCTCTGACGCACAGCCTACAGTGCTCTGTACAATAACAAACCATTGTCAAAACAGGATAGATGTATGCATGTAATAGCTATTTGCAAATTTTCAAGTCGATTATCTCGGGGCCAAGATTCAGGATTTTCTTTCAAATAAAAAGAAAACATCCTGTGAAACATGCTGGTTTATATGGACAGTGATAAGCAACCCAGGGTACTGTGATCTCTTATTATGTGCATTCATTAAATCACAAATCTCTCCAGAAATTACTTTTGTGATGTGTATTTTCTTAAGACATCCCGTGGAGAAATTGAAGTGCCATACTCTAAGATGTAACAGTGTTTGTGAAAGCAGAACCGGGGATAAAATTTTAAGTGGTTGTCAATATTTTGAGATGAAATTTCATGCCCTACATGTTTTTACTATTGTACTGGGATACTAACAATACACCAATTCAGGCTGTCAATCAAGCAACATGGATTAACCAATAGGGTTAAGCCTTTCCATGTCAACTGTTACTATACCGGTCAAGTGCTTGGCTTTTATGCAGGTGCAGAGAGCTTCACTGTTTTCAGTTGAGTAACCGCTGGTGTGGTGGGGGTGGGATTGTTTGCCATAAGGTTTTTTGTTTGTGATTCATTGTTTCATTTCATGTTAAGAATAACAAAACATCTGGAAGGTATTTATTCTTTTTCCTGCGTGCTTTACCTATGCACACCCCCTTCTTCAGTGCAAAATAATTGCACTTAAATTTCTCTTGTTTATTCTCAGCTACTCAAAATTAATTAATCTGTTATTCTCTTGGCTATGTTTTTAAAGGTTTGTTCAATGATGTGCTGGAGTCACATTGTTATTTTTGTGTAACCTTGCTGGACAAGAGTAGATTTGACTCAAATACATAAAATGTAGGTTACAAAAAAATATATATATCTTAAATTTCTGTACACTGCACCAATTTTAAAGCTGAGTTTTGACAAGAAACTGGAGATTTATTTTTGTTGGCCTGACTGCATGAACCAAAGTGACCCCTCAGCAAATATCTGACTAGGCACCCAAGTGCTTTGTGAGTTGATGAAGAGCACAGTGATATTGCTTTTAATAAGGCAGAAGATGTTGTTGTCACGCAAGGGTTTCCCAATTGGGGCCTTATCGGTATCCTCATTGGGAGAATAGGGTTTCAATCAGGATAAAAGTATATCCTAATATATAATTATATCCCGATTGGTATAGTTGACATCACCTATGTGAGTCTTTATAAGTGACAGTTGTCTCTCCAATTACTGAGAAAACACTGCTTTGTACAGTTCAGCTTCTTAATTAAATATCCTTCGTCTTTGCACTTGCAAGTAATAATGAAGTGGGAAGTTGGAACAAGTGACATGTACACAGTGATCATGATTTTTTTTCTTCTATTTTTAATGTACGCATTTACTACTTTTACTTTACTTTTATTTTGGCAATATAAACAATAATACAAAGAGATACATAAAAATAAACTGATTACAAAGCCAAAGATAGCCCAAAAAGCTGTGTATAACGGCTTATTTCCATCGGGGTCCTTAAAAACATACAGGCAAACAAATACAATACAAAAAAAGGCAAATAAAAATGTACAAGAAATACGAAGAGTAGTGATTAAAAAATAGAATTTTTTTAAAAATTAGACTGAGAAGAGAGGATTTGCTGGAACAATGAAAAGATCAAGCGCATTGGTATAAGTAAAGACTGTTTGCGGTGACACCATGTGAAATTCTCAAATTGAGTAGTAATTAGTTTTGAAATGAATGGAGGTTACCACTCGACGTTTCGATCAGTATGCTCAGATCGTCTTCAGGAGAAGGTATAGTAGATGGTATAGTAGAAATCTTACTTATCTGTACCTACAACCTAATTGCTATCATTTTTCTTATGGCTTCCTGGCTGGATTTGTTTGTTTATTTGTACACTCACTGGCCAAAAGTATTGCAACATGCTCAAAATAGCACTTTACAAGTAACAGGTTTCGTACAAGTAACAGGTAACAGTAACGATTTCATCGATCATGTATTACATAATTTTTGAGCAAGAACAGTAAAAAAGAACATTGACTTCAAAACACAGGCACTTTCAAGAAGTCTTAAGTAGTGTAAATAAAATAAAATAAATTTGGGGATGTTGCAATACTTATGGCCAGTGAGTGTATATTAGTTTTTGGTTTAGTTCCTTCATTCTATCATTCTGTGGAGTGCCATGGTCAATCGGTTTAGTGCATCGGATTTGTGTTCTGATGGCTGAGTCATCAGAATGTGGGTTCAAATCCCGACCACGACCATGGTACTTGAGCAAGACACTTTACCTTGAGCAAGACACTTTACCATAATTGCTTCTCTCCACCCAGGGGTAAATGGGTACCTGTGAGGGCAGAGTTGGTTGTTGTGTTTGATTAGCCCTATATACGCCCGAAATGGCAGCATTTGAGCTGTATACTCCCCAGGGAGCTGAGATGGTTTCAGGAATGATTTATGTGCCTGATGAGCACCAGTTTGGTGGATATGTGCACTATATAAGTCTACATTATTATTATTATTATTATTATTATCATCATCATCATTCTTATCATCATCATTCTTATATGTTCCTTCCTTCCTATTCCTATTTATTGAGCTATTTCTGTGGGTTTGCTGTTTTGGTTGGTTTGTATTGGGAGGTATTCTGCCTGGAATATCTCAAACTCTTCCCACGCTCCTTTGTTCCCAATGGATCTGCCATCTCTCCGCCATGACAAGATCTGTACCTTGACCTAAAGACACTCTGTCCTCAACCTAAGTAAGTTGAGAATGATAAGATCTCAGAGATGTCTTAGCCGATTCCTGCCACCACCGTCCAACTCCAAAGTGCAGCCGTGTGACAGCGTCTGTTTGTATTCCATGGAGCAACATTTTTGTGGGTCATAGAGATCAAGTTGTGATCACTGGCACATCTGCTTTTGGTCAGCCCTAATAAATGAAAAATGCCTCGGGCAACATTTTGTTTTCTCCACCAAGTTAACAGGTATGCTTATCGTTTTTTTAAAGGTTTTTGTACATATGTGACATGTTCTACCGAGAGCAGACAGAATTGGGCAGTGCTCGGAACTGAGAAATAGCCAACGAATGAATGTATATGAAACCCTTAAAGGGGTAGTGTTGTCACAATCAACAGGGCATGGAATCAGAATGCTAGTTTTCAGATTAACTCAGTGACTGCCATAATACCCCACATGATAAGGTCATACTACTGTTGCCGCAGCATAAATGAGTCATTAATTTTCAGTCACTGTGTCAGTCTTCAACTAGGACATCATTTCTATACCCTGTCCAAAGTCTGCTCTGATCGTGGCGATCCCGGCCCCTTTAATAAAGCAAAATAAGGCAATATTATTCTCCTGTAATTCTCATTGCGAGGGAATAATGAAGTACATTTGTAAGAAGTTAATTAATTAAATTATACCAAATGAAAGTTGTAAATTTAAATAATTCTGTTTGGAGTGTTCGTAAAGACAAATTACCTTTTAAATTGCACGTCCAAATAAAATAAGAAAGCTATCATTGTAAAGCTGAAGATCTCTACTTTCATTATCAATAACCAACTCAATTTTGATTTCTTGCCCATTAATGTGTCTGATTTCGGTAGAACACATTACATATATGAGAAAATTAAGGTTTTGCTTGGGGCGGCTTTTAAAAAGTTTGGGGGCCATGGTCCCTGTTTCCCCGGGGAAATTTTGACATAATTCATAAATTAAGCCTGAAAAATATTCCATTATTAAGCTTGTTTTCACATTGTGTCAAGTCTAAATTTGTCAGTAGAGCAAGTGACTCAGGTGGAGATCAAATTGGTCATGATCTTCGAGGGAAATGGATCTTTTTATATGAATCCAAAGAGAAACTGTGTACTGGACTGCATTTTACAGAGAATCCGACCCCTAAAACCTACTTAATATTTATGTTTGAACAGATTTGTAGCTGACCAAACAACGCCTTGCTGTTAATCCAACCAAATCCGTCCACATGACCAAGTCTTCACATTGTAACAGTTATTCTTTCTGTTGCCTCTAGGCCTATATTACAGCTGTTGTTATTTTTATGATTTAGGCATATTATTGGAGCAACATGTGGGCTGTCATATCTACTGCAAGTGGCGCCTAAGTACCTGTATGAAAGCAGGAAATGTGAACCATTTTAAATTTGACTGTATTGATTATAGTATATGATAGATATTTTCATTAATTAGTTGGTGGGATTGGTGCAGCTGGGAAATCAATTGTTATATTTTCATCTCTTGTTTATGTATCGAGCGCGTCTGCTCACAAGTTTGTACTAATTGTACCCTTTCTACAAAATTTACACAAAAACCTCTCAGAGACCTTCTTGCTCTATACAAGATTATGTCTGTGTTGTCTGTCTGGCTGCAGACTTATAGCCAAGAGGGGAGGGGAGTTTTATTTATTTATTTATTATTTTTTTAAGAATACAAAAAAGGTAACAAAAATTTTCCTACAGCAGAATAATTTACCTCTTTTTACACTTAAGAGTGGGGCACTTGTTTTATGACCTCAATAAAAAAAAAATTGGGGGGGGGGGGCTCATTTATTTCAAACAATTTTCCACCATCCTCCCTTGTCTCTCGGAGCATGCTCTGTCTAGATATATCACCTGAACAATTTGTGCTTTTTGAAAATATTTAATTTCTAGCGCATTGTTTTTATTATTTTTTCTTTTCACTTCTCTCTCGGTTAGCCTGACTTATTTGAAGAATTTTTTGGTTTTATAATGTCGCCCAGACCCCCACCCTCAGTTGTCTTCCTCATTGACCACATCCTATTGCCATTGGCCATGGCACCGTCTCCTCTGCCATAGCACTGCTTTCAATTGAGGATCTTTTTTTTGGGGGGGGGGGGGAGCAGAGGGAGCAGAGGGGCTATTGGTTTGTGTCACCATGACACATTTTATGTATACTTTTACTTGATTTTGTTTCTAATTTTTTCCTTTTCTTCTTAACATTTCACTTTAGTGTGTATGTAAACACAGTCCCATCCAAATACAAATCAGTACATGTAGCTCTCTTTTCTGTTGATGCTGCTGTGGAAGTGCTATAGCGCCCTCTGTTGGCTACAGAAATTCAACCAGGCCTCTACAGAATCCGTGTAGAGAAGTGACATAAAATGCTTGATTGGTAAGATGTTGGTATCTAACCATGACAGTATTTTTTATTGCTCAGTTCACTAAACTGTATCAATTACTGAAGATTTATCAATAACTTTGTACATGTTTATCTGTTGTGGGCAAAACAGTCAATGAGAAAAATAATGTGATTTTTTGCGGTTGAAGAAAAATAAAGTTATTTCATTTTGACATGACTGGTGCCTCTTCAAGTTTTCTTTGTTTGGCTAAACTTTGAGAGGTTAGAGTTTCTAAGATATAAATCAGTCAAACTCCATTGTCTTTAAGGAAAGGTACAAACATTGGTAATGTTGGTAAAACTGATTTGAATCGAAATATACATTAAACAATTTTGTTGAGTCGACACTCACGAACAAATCTTGAAAATATATTGGGATTGGCGCTCTTTCCTAAATTCAAACTGTAAACTACTTTCCATTTCTTAAAATAAGAGAACCTCAGAAAAATTATTTCAAGGAACGATTGATACCATCATCAGCTTTACACTAATAAATTTTACATTTTACACTAAATAAACATTTGGTTATCTTTGAAATGGTAATCTTTTTTTTAAGTAGTAACATATTATACGGTTATTGGAACCAGACCAAATTTCCCATACACAAAGTATGGTGGCTAAGAGAGGCATCACAAATCGGACAAACATTTATACCCCTATGTGAAAAGTCATTTAAAACCCAGTGCTGAATTCCAATAGATCCAGCAATTTTGGCTGCAATTGGACATTGTATCAACAACAAAAAATAGAAAACTAAAAATGCTGACATGTGGGTCTGAGGCGACATGCACAGAGACCATAAAACTGGAAACTTTTTTTTATGGCCTTACCTAATTTTAGATAATTTTCTATTGTTCATCTAGAGTTGTCTTTTTTGTTTTTCTAAATTACTTAAATGTTTGTTTGCATCAGTACAATGTTTTCATTTGTCGGCCTTGTGTTTAAAATTCTAAACAGCACAGCCCCGTGATATTTGACTGATCTCGTGCATTTCTACACTCCTGGACGCAGTGGCCTACGCTCTTCAAATCAGTTGTTCCTAGCTGAACACCTAGCTGAACACCTAGCATAATAATCAATGGGGACAACGATCATTTGAGATTTCTGCAGCCAAACTGTGGAATTCATTCCCATCTAGCGTTAGATTTGCTGCCTCTCTCCAGACACGTTCAAGACGAACTTAAAAACACATTTGTTCTTAGAAGCGTATGAAGTTTGAACTGACTGATTGAACTTGGATTCATGCTTTGTACATGTATACTGTATTATATTTAATATTATACTGTGTTGTTGTTTTTGCAAAGCGCCATTGGCGTTATTTGGTTGATGGATACCGGCGCTATATAAATTTACATTATTATTATTATTATTATTAAAAGCAAAAAGTTCATCAAAATACATGTAACTCTTCACATCAATAGATTATACTCAGACTCCAATAAAACAAAGAAAGACGCAGGTTGAATGAATTCATGCCACAGTCAAAACAACTGTTTTTATTTTGTGCCGGATACCATTTGTTTGGGCAAACCGGTCACTAAGCACAAAAACGGCAGGTACACCAGACCCAAAAAGTGGGTACACCAGACCCTTAAAAGCGGGTACACCAGACCCTTACAACAGCGGGTACACCAGACCCTTACAACAGCGGGTACACCAGACCCTTACAACAGCGGGTACACCAGACCCTACAAATTGCTGGATATGCCAGCTAAAAACCAAACATTCTTGTGTAGGCCTACACCAGGTTAACTTTACCTCCATGTCTGTATATAATTATAATAAAATGACAAAAGCATGTTTAATAACATAATCAAAAGATACAGTTGCGCTTCCACCGATGGAACATTCAGTCGGAATCATAGCCTCATGAAACTTGCGAGCGCTATGGCAACCATACCCAAACAAAACAAATTTAATGACATGAATACTGTAATTATTACAGGTTGATCACAACTGACCAAAATGGGGTTAATGGCTGTCTGAACCCAACAAAAAATGCCATTATACATAGTAGGAGCAAAAGGCATTAACCAACCTTACCAACCTAAAAAGAGGAGGAGCCTGTGGGATGGCGGTGGGAAAATTTTCTAGCATCTTCATTATTCCAGTGACTGTGACAAAGTGGAAGATAAATTCATTAAGCCCGCCTAACCTAAAGTTTAATGACGCTTAGATTAGCAAATTAATTGGTTAAGCCTGAAAAGAATTTGCATACCAGCACGTACCTGCCTAACAACCAGTAAACAAATAGCCCAAGGTCAGCCGATTGTTTTGGCATACAGCCAAATACCAGGGGCCAATAATGAAAGACAAGTGATGAAACACTTCTCACGAGTGAGGGCGCAATACAACAAAACTGATGCCAAGCATTTTGCATAAATAAAGCGCAATAACACGCAATCGGAGAGGAAAGCCCCAGCATGGGATAGAACAATGTAAGTTTACGCTGAGCATAAGACCTTTTATCCTAAAGGTGATAAAAGGAATTGTTTACTTGTACATTCCATGATCTGTCTTCCTAGTGGAATGGGCTGATCCCAAATAGTTTTGGTCCAGTTGCTGACATTTCCACCAACACATGTTGGAGATACTGAGTGATAGTGGTCTTTTAGGAAAAATGGGGTCACCTAAGAGTTGTGACCCCAATCTGGGCTTCCAAAATGAGACAATTTATCAGAGACTAGTGACCACAGTATAACATTACTCTGAAATGATATGACTGGACCAGGATGTGTGGCAAAGTGGGACTCTAAATGCCTGTTTGACAGATTTATACCCTCTCGGAATGCAGACCCCAATAAAACCTCTTTTGGCTCATGTTTAACAAGCAAACTTATGTCAATGAATTAAAAAAGAAAGTGTTTTGTTTTATATGACACTGTTTTGTACAACAGCAGGGATCAAGGAATGAATTGACAGTTATTTATTTCTGATATATTTTCAAGTTTACTGGCAACAGGCCTAAGTAGGGTTCAGCATATAGCCCTGGGCATATGGGTGGGGGTGGAACCTCCACCACCACCATTACTGTTAAATTACTATAGATTTTTCATATGTTTTTTCAGTATTATTTTTATATGGTGATTTATATTGAAGTAAAGAAAATTTTTGTAATGGTTATGGTTTGCAAAGATGGAGAAGGGGTTTAACATTGTGAATTCAAAAGAGTGTGGGGGCTGGATGGTGCCTGGTGTCATGAAGTTTTGTCCCAGAATAATTTAGGGGGTTTCCACCCATATTTGCTGAGTTCACTCTGCCTCTTTTCACATGAATTTTCCTTTTTTGCTGAAACTTGTTGCTTTGATGTGATTTTTTTGAAGATAGATATGCATTTTCATTGTGGGTTTTTTCATTTTGGGTTTCTTGAGTAGGCCTAAACAAAAAAAATTGTTTGCTTTTTTTTGGGTTGATGATTTCAAAGTTTTCCTTTTATTTTTCTCTGTGTATAAAGTACAGTCCAGTACAAAAGAAATAAACACAAATATTCTTCTGAATGGCTGCAAATCCCCAGGGCTCGCCCACAGACCTTGGACTTTCTAAGAACCTAGTACCACTGATATAATTTGTCTATCAATGCTAGCCATGGCCTTACTAATGGCTATTTTATCTCCCTCTGTACTTAATTGCAATGTAAACATAAATGGGATTGATTTGACATTGAATGACAGCCAGTGAAAGTAACTGATACTGAGATGTGAGGATAAAAGCCATCCCTGGTAAACTGTTAATGACTTCATTGAATGATGCATGCAGATAGCCTGAACCCTATGTACAAGGAGAGGGGCCAAACAGAGGTGCAGTGTCGAAAGAAAGACCTTAAAACTCTGCTACAATCAGTGCAATTTTTGAAACAACCCATTCAGGCCACTCCAAGCCATTAGCTGTTGCCAGTGGCCTCCTATGGTTACCCTTCTGTACACTGTCACACCACTGAGATTGCAGGGTAAAGTGGTCTCCCATTGATACATTGTAGGCCATACTAATATGTTCAAACATTTACAGTGGCCTTGGGTGGCACACAGTTGATTACTTGGAAAGGACAGCAGACTTGTACATGTATGTACTGAAGGTTGCTAAAGAACAGAATTTAGTGGATCGGAGTGGCCTCCATGTGTAGGAGGGTTAGGGGAAGACACACCATTGGTTATTACCAAATCATCAATAAAAAAATAAATATTATCTAAAACCTCAAGTTCGTATACATATCAGTCATGAGAAGTTATCTTGCCTGAAGTGTTTTCATCTTAGAGAAGACGGGAATTGATATATCAAATTTCACCACCGATTTTCAAAAGCACCAATTGTGATTACATTTTTACTGGTTAGTTTTATAATTATAGGTTGGAGAAATTCTTGCGTCGGGAGATAAACAATTGATTTAATTTTGCCCTACACCGACGTGTGTATAGCACTGTATACTCAGTGCTTTCCGAGTGTCTGTGAAAAAACTACACAGGCGACTCGGGCGGGATTCGAACCCACGACCTCCTGCTTACTAGAGGTCGAGAGGTCAAGACGTCTGTACTGGTAAGCAGGAGGTCGTGGGTTTTAATCCCGCCCGAGTCGCCTGTGTAGTTTTTTCACAGACACTCGGGAAGCACTGAGTATACAGTGCTATACACACGTCAGTGTAGGACAAAATTAAATCAATAGTTTTATAATTCTTCTTCTTCATCTTTCAGCTGCTCCCTTGTTGTTAGGGGTCGCCACAGCGGATCATCTGTTTCCATCTCTTCCTGTCCTCTGCATCTTCCTCTGTTGCACCAACCACCTGCATGTCCTCCCTCACCACATCCATAAACCTCCTCCTTGGCCTTCCTCTTTTCCTTCCTCTTTTCCTTCCTCTTTTCCTTCCTCTTTTCCTTCCTCTTTTCCTCTTGCCTGGCAACTCCATCTTTAGCATCCTTTTCCCGACATAACCATCATCTCTCCTCTGCACATGTCCAAACCATCTCAATCTGGTTAGTTTTATAATATACTTCTTAAAAACTACAGGGTTGAAATAATAATAATAATAATAATAATGTGTGGACTTATATAGCGCACGTATCCACCAACTGAGTGGTGCTCAAGGCGCATTATATTATTACCTCTGCTCATAAGGCTCATAAGGCTCATAAGGCTCATAAGGCTCATAAGGCTCATAAATCATTCCTGAAACCATCTCAGCTCCCTGGGGAGTATACAGCTCAATTGCTGCCATTACAGCGCATAATATATAGGGCTAATCAACCAACTCTGCCCTCACAGGTACCCATTTAACCCCTGGGTGGAGAGAAGCAATTATGATTAAGTGTCTTGCTCAAGGACACAAGTGTCACGGCCGGGATTCGAACCCACATTCTGCTGCTAACACCAGAACATGAGTCCGGTAAGCTAGACCGCTCGGCCACGACACTCCATGTTACCAAATAACAGTGTTTTACATTCCCTATAAACGTGTACCTACACGAAAAATAACTGAGTGAAATTTTATTTAAAAGCTTATTTGGTTTTAAGATGGTGACAAAGTAATTCCTTTTGAATTTTTTTACTTTTTGAGAAAATGTGAAAGTAAAATGGATCCCCGACTGGTGATCCATTTTCACAAATTTGCAAGTACTATTACTATTTTCTTGTTTAAGATAAAATGAAATATTACCTTTCATAGTTTCTATTTTTCCCTCCGTAAAAGTAAGGATGCATTTAAACACATTTTCCCAATGGTGTACAATCCATTTAAAATAATTTGCTTCAGAGCAGTCAGTATATAGATCTGATCTATGATCTGACAACCAACATTCATGTACAACTGTATGTACAAATTGGGAGAAGAATTGCTGCCAGAACCCCCCTCCCTGTTCCGCCCCCTCTACCACCTTTGCTTTCATCTGGATTTGTACCCTCAAAATACCATCCCCCTCCCCCCCCCCCCCACCACCACCACCACCACCACCACCACCACCACCACCACCACCACCACCACCACCACCACCACCACCACCACCACCACCAATGAATTGGCAACCCTACCCACGTTCCTGGAATTCCTGGATGATGCAGGACTTAGTGCTCTCTGCATCTCAATACTTAAGTCTTGTGCTTCACTCAGCAGGATGTTTGGAGTAAAAAGTGAAAATTACTTCAGGTTAAATCTGTCTGTCTATGTGCCATCTCCGTCCAGGAGGTCGGCTGCCATGGTTCTCCATCGGTTGCGGTTGTGTGCTGCCCTCACACATTCGGTGTACTTCATATCGGTCCATTCTTTGATATTTATTGTCCACAAGTGTCATGGACATTTCCCTTCACCCTTCATCCATGATATGCCGCTGTAATCAAGCTCTTACTGCATGTCCAAAATATTTACAATTACATTAAATATATTATCCTAATTTCCCAACATGTAACTGTATGGATACAGCTGTGATATATAAACTTGCAATGGTAAAATTGCAATGGCATTCTCCTTGGATCGTCATGGTTTTCTAAAGGAGCAAAACTTAAATCTAGACTAAAGAAGTCCTTTGTTCATGTGTCAGCCCCTGTAAATGCATGAATACAACCAGAGCTACTACATCATCCAATGCTTTCAAGATTGACAACTTGTCTCAGGCATCCAGTCCCTTGTGTTGATAGCTCCATCCTTGCTATGGTTATCTAAACCAAACACAATGCTGACAGGACAGACCTTCACCAAAATATTTCTCAGTTTTGACATGCTCCCCCCCACACCAGACAAACCCAATCAACAAGTTGACAGTGGCTTCAGCCAGATTTTGTTTGTCCAGTTTTGCTTTTGCTCCAAGTGGTTGTGTTAGCATAAACATTGTTGATCCAAACAGTGCTCACACTCCCATTTTATAGCCAGTAGTTTCAGTCAAAATATGGGTGCATATTTCATGTCTAAATTGTGGCTAAACACTTTATATACAGGGTCATGGCATTCTTGGAATTCATTCTCTCACACTCTGCAGTTTTGTCTTAATCTTTAGATTCAGAAAAAAGGGTTTAAAAACACACATTCCATGGATTTTCAAAGCAACCACCCTGAGGAAACTGTGGGGGATGACCACACACTAATTGTCCAGATTGACAAGGATAATGCGGTACACCAATTTGTTTTGTCCCTTTCTGTTTAGATCTGCAAAGCTGTTCACACAAACACGGTTTATCCACAAGGACTCTCACTTGTCTGTGTGGTCAAGAGCATAATGGGAAACCCCAGTCACTGAGCAATGAAAATGAGATTGATCAATGGTAAGATTGATCAATGGTGATGTTGTATAGCGCCCTCTGTATTAAAGAGGGCGCTGTACTGACTACAGTACAGCTGTGTCAGATGCAAATAGCCAAATACATTTAAAGGTTGTGTTTATGATTGCTAATAAAATAATTGAATGATTGACTTTGAATATAAAAAACTGACTTAGTGTGTAAAGGTGATATTATTAATCTTCCATAAGAAAAGTATAATATTCAGTTTGAATATTCCATGTTAGAATGCATGAGTAAAAACAATCTGAATGCATATTCACTATTTTCTCGTTAACGACACAAAGTATTCAGCTGAATCTTTCACAGATTGTTCATATTTTGATTCAAAGAGAGTAAGCAGAGTTTTATAGAAGTAGTTTTGCCATTATTACCAATGTTGTACTTTACTAATGTTGTACCTTACATTATGCCAAATGGATTTGCACAGGCTATAAGTCCCTTAGTCACTTGGATCCGAGTTAGCAATGTTTTTCTGAGCTGGAGATATCGTGTGATTTTATGCCTGACAAAAAATCCCTTTTTTCTGTAAATTTATTTAGAAACATAACACATTATTCAGCTGTATTGGGTGTGTGAAGGGTGGTTAAATAGTGCCTAATAATTGGGACATTGGAAAAGAATTGAAAACATTTAATGAGCAACCCCTTTCCCTCTAAAAAAAAAACCGGAAATAAACAATTTAAATATAATAGTTTAAGAGATACAATGAATGAATTTTAAGCAATATGAATCACTTAAACAACCGTCAATCACAACTCAGACATTCTACTAGAACCTACTAGAACCAATCATTATTGAGCCTGATGTTAAATAAAATCATGGCATATAAATTTGGAGAAAAAAATGTAATGACTGTAATGACTAGATCAACAATTGCTGAGGTCAACATGACACGGTATTCAGCTTTTTTGGGTGTGTAAAGGGCAGACCTGTGATTCCTCAGGATTTTTCCTGATTTCAGGATTTTTTTTACAAATCTTTCTTTGCCTCAAAATGTTCTTGAAAGAAGAGAAGTAGCCACTGAGGAAAGAAAAAAAGTAGCCTGTACTGTGTCCAAGCCTCGAGTTTCTTGTTTGTGGGGATGTGGAAAGACGTTTTTGTAAAGGAGGTTTCAGGGGGCTTTGTCCTCTAGACCAAAGGGAGACCCAGGCCTGCTACCCATTGTTCAGGATTTTTTACTTTTGTCAAATCACACACCTGAAAGGGTGGTTAAATGATGCCTAATAATTGGGACATAATTTAGTTTTTTGCTTGGTTTTGAAGAGGATTGAAACATTTTATGAGCAACCCCCCCCCCCCAAAAAAATGGAAATAAACAATTTAAAAATGAATAGTTTAAGAGATACAATGAATGCCTCTTAGGCAATCTAAATCACTTAAACAATTGTCAATCACAACTCGGATATTTTCCTAGAACCAGTCATTATTAAGCCTGATAATCAATATAATCATTGCATATTAATTTGGAATATAAATTTAATGACTGTCATGATCAGATCAGCAAGGCTCAGGTCAACAATGAGGTCCTTTGTTTCAGAAAGTGACTCATATCTCAAATGTGATGGAAACAGAAAACAAACTTGAAGCTCTATTGATCAAACATTTTTTCCAAATGGAGTCTCCAGTAGAATCAGGAGACTGGTTTCAATCCATAAAAAGACAAAACACGGCCACTTGACAACTGTCAAAAAAAACATACAATGGAGATTCTAGACTCCAGAAGTACAGGGATTGGTTCCAAGAAAGCCAGACAGTGATTTTATTGATGGGGTGGAAATTTCCAATTAGAACCGGATTGGGTTGACCAACTTCTAAACTTGTTTTGGGTCCGTGAGTCATGTGTCATGCAATCATGACCAGACACCACCCACCTGTTGCCAAAGTAGAATATTTGTTGTCAATGGATTATGCTGATGGGTTGTGCCCTATTCAAATCCTAACCCACTAGGTATTCTGGCTAGAAACCTTCCTGAATCCTCCAAAATCTGATCAGTGCACTTTTGGAAACATGCCCTTGGCCTTATCTTCAAAATGTTGATCTCATTGAACACTTATGGCCTGTAGTAATTTTGCCCCATTTGAAGAGGTGAAAGTACCAGTTTCCAACAGTGCTGATTTTTTAAAACCAAAAAGTGCCCCTTAGAGGATTTTGCAGGATATGGGGTAGTTAGGGTTAAAGGTCAGAGGTTGCCATGCTCACCCACAAAATATCTGTGCCCCAGTCATCCCAGCCCCACCCTTGCTCCCATCTCTGAAATAATACTGCTATATGTCCATTTAGTTTGACAGAGACATGCAATCACTGAAGATAAATTTGAGTGTGATTCATAAAATTTGTGGGTGGAAGCCGCATTGTGGATTATGGGACCTGCAAGTGGGAATGTAGCATATGGGCCAATTTAGTTAGGGAATATTTAGGGAATATGGAATATTTAGGGGACATTGGCCAACACAATTTGTTCTGTTTATTATAGCTTCAAATTATCTGGTCTCTAAATTCTTGTCATCTTATAAAAAAATATTTTCTGACTTTTGACCTTCTATTTAATTTGTGAAGTTCAAAAGTAACTGTTTTGTTCTGTGAACGCTTAAAGTATAAGAAGGCAGCCGTGAGCAGAGTCAGTGGGAAAGGGAAAAATCTCCTCCCCCACCCCCTTGTTGGAGACTGCTTTTGATTCATTTCAGGTCAGCTGTATTTATATGCCTGATGTCTAGCCAGGAAATTAGCCACACCTTTGCATCTCACTGATAACTACGTGATACGCTGTATAGTATAGATCTAGGATATCTCTTGTATGGTTTAATCATTGATTCTCTGTCATAGTGCAAAGGAAGGAATACAATAATGTTGGCTCTATCTCTCCTGCCTGTCTTTCTGATCTGTAAAACACAATGGCTGAAAAATGATGGTTTACTTAGTGACCCTAAAATTATATTTTATTCTCTGCAGATATTATTTGAGCACAAATTTGTTCTTGATGTTTCTTGATTTGTAGATTATAGTATGAATCTAAATTATCTAAATTATATTATTTTAACCCTCTCAGTACCGAAAACAACTGCTGGTGACCGCATTGTTTGACCACTCAAGCGTGAAGCACACATTCTTACACAACAGAAAGCTTGTGTTCAAAGGCCAATTTTACAAACTCTATTATCACCTTGAAGATATCGTTTTACAGCAAAATAAATAATAGAAAATATCTTACTTATTGAATTCCCTTTCATAAAATCCAAAAATCATTAAGATCGGTCAATAAATGCCCAAGTTCTCGGTCTTTGTTTCTTCAGTGTGATCTGTAAACTCAAACACTTTTTTGTACACAAACACATGGCGCTCCGTAGGTGTTTGGCATTTCGGATCTTTCCACTCCAGTTTGAAGGGATTGCATAATAGCAACCTTATTTTATTTCACCATCAATGGAAAGATCTGATCTTGCTCTTTCCAACCATTGTAAGATTGGGTATGGAGGGTGAACATGGACAAAACTACAGCTTTATAACAAATGGCCTTTATGCTCAGGCTAGAGTGCTTTTTTGTGTGAAAGCTTGGTCGACTAAAGTCGCCTATGGTAAGGAAGAGGGGGTATGAGTGCAGTCGACTAAAGCCGCCTATGGTAAGGAAAGGGTGAAAGGCAGTGAATGCCTGTGTGATCATAGTTTTACCCAAAAAAAAACTTGTTGTAAAGTTGATGATGGTTTCAATTATTCCCCATAAATGAATGTCAGAATTTCAATTTAACAAACTGTATAAATTCAAAAATGTTGTTTAGAATGACTACAAAGTTCTGAATGCATTTTCACTATTTGTTCACACATATAATATAATAGCGTGCCATGATTGCATTGTAAGCGTGGTCTTTCTAGACGGAGAAAATTTAGAGAAAAAAAAAAGCTTGTTTGCTGTGACACCAAATATATAATAAGATAATATTGAGATTATATTAACCATTTTTTCCCTTCTCTTTCTGTCTTCAGTATCTTCAATGCCGTTTAAAAAGTACCAGAGAAAAAGCAGGTAAGTGTCATTGGAGACAAATTTCTTATATATGTGATTGCAGGTTTTATATGTGGATCCATGAGCAAGAAACATATCCACTGTCAAGTTCTATGGTTCTTTATCCTTCAGTCATGTTAACCCTCCTACAATCAGTGCAATTTTTGAAACAACCCATTCAGGCCACTCCAAGCCATTAGCTGTTGCCAGTGGCCTATGGTTACCCTTCTGTGTACTGTCACACCACTGAGATTGCAGGGTAAGGTGGTCTCCCATTGATACATTGCAGGCCATACTAATTTGTTCAAACATTTACAGTGGCCTTGGGTGACACACAGTTGATTTTGTAAGATTACTTAGAAAGGACAGCAGGCTTGTACATGTACTGAAGGTTGCTCAAGAGCAGCATTTTGTGGATCGGAGTGGCTTCCATGACACCTCAGTGGCATGGCCAGGATTTTCAGAGTGTAGAGCTTAGAAGTTTTGTTTGGTAAATGTAGAGACAAAACAAATCTTTAGGTAATGTACCAACATTTTCATATACTGATAGGTGGAGGCTGGTGGGGGGGAGGGGTTTAATCTCTTTGGATGGTTGTTCCTTTGTCCATGTTACATTAAGGGCATTATAATGATGACCTTCAGGCCAATAAAAATAATTCTCTGGTTTCTGGTCTCCTCACGCATTGCCTCAGACCTGCTCTTTGGCATTTTTAATTATTATTTTTTTTTTTGGGCTATGAAACGATGTCCAATTGCAGCCAAAATTGCTGGATTGAATGGAATTCTGCCGTGCTGTGTTTTAAATGACTTTTTCACATAGGGGTATGAACATTTGCCCGATTAGTGAGGCCTCTCTTAGCCACCATACTTCCCATGCTGTTTAAACTGTCCAGAAGCAAGGATATTGGCTAACATATGTATCTAAACATCAAATTGCATTTCATGTGCCCCTTTAAGCCAATCATCATGGCAGTAATCACAGGCTTCTCTCGCCATAGCTTCCTTCACTTCTACCTCCACTTCTACCTCCACCACTGTAAGTAGGATACATTCTTCATTGATACCAACAATTAATGAGTGACACGAGAGGCCAAAACCATCACTTATAAGCCTTCCAAATCCCTCAAGAACTTAATGTTCTTGGCGGGACTCCTCTCATACTTTTAAGGCCCCATACTGTTGGTGATGTAAAGATCCTAACTCTGTCAGAGGTGCTCTAATGTAAGGGGGGAAGAGAAAGGGAAATATAAAAAGAAAAGACAAAAATTCAATAATTTGTGATGGACAACACTAATCGTCCCTAATTTGCCATAATGACCAATCTGACTTTTTTCAATTTTAAGTTTTCCCGCCCATTAGTACATTCAGGAAGAGACCTACCATTGTATCTAATCCACATGCATGTATTCCTTATAGTTTTGGAGATAGAGCATGCATTCAAATGACGAATGCTCTAACTGGCTATTTTTGTAATTTGGCAAAGTGACCAATACCGCATTGGTCACTATGCCAACTTAATTCGGGATTAGTCACTATGGCAAATTAGGGATGTCATGTCCAACAAAAACATACACTCTATTAGAAAGAACACTGCCAGTGCATTGAGAAATAAATGTTTCTGCTTTTCACAAAAGTGTGCCAACCAGTTGAGCTTTAAAACTTTCACAGGTTGAGTAGGAATTGAAGCCTGGTGGAAATACAGTTGAAGTAATGTTTTGTGGTAGCAACATGTTTGAGTTTAGGCGTACGTGGTGCGACTGCAAACCTTACTTCTACCGTACTTTTACAGGTTGGTTTCTATACTTATTTCTTGATCCTGTTTGAGTATGATTACGATTTAAACTAGAGGTCAAAAAACACAGTGTTTGTGTGAACTTCTGGTTCAATCAAATTATTATCGATGATGTCACAATCATATTTTGCAAATGTGGATCATCTTTTATTCTAAAAATATCAATTTCATATGCAAAAAACATAAATTTTGCTTTTTTATGTGTTGAAATTGAACTTCCTGTTTGGGCCGGAAGTAAAGGTCAAATCAACAATAGTTTGTTGGACTTTGTATTTTGCTAATGAAGAATGCTCCTATCCCTCCAATATAGGAAATTCCTTCCAACAGCCTGAATATGTAAATATTAAAATGATATTTCCCTTTTGCAGATACAATTTGAGTTTTTGAGATGCTTTGAGATGTTTCTTCATTTGGAAGATTAGATCTCCAAAATATATTATGTGTAAAGGCATTTTATGCCTTTGGTTTTCTCAGAAAGCGCTGCATGCTGTAAGCCATATTAATTGTTAATTTGTAGGGGTCTTTTAACTGCCAATACCTGCCATCCATAGTTAACTGGTACTAACTTATGAAGATTTGAGCAGTACAGGACTTCAATTTGTAAATTTGCCAAAAGTTCACCAGTGTCTGTTTTCTCAGAAAAATAACGCTTTAAAAGACCGAAGCTACTTCTTCTGCCTATGTGTAATTAAGATAGCGATCATTTCAGGAGTGTGGAGGACACAAACTACGTCATGTTTATTTGATTGTAACCTCAGAAAACTAGTCCCAGGGTCTGGGTTATTACAGCTTGGGCCATCTGGTGCCCCGTACAGAAGCTTATAGAGTCAGCTGCAAGACTTAGGAATTAATCATGTGAGACCGAGAGTTGTCTGTCATAAAATATGTCCAAATTGATGGGCAGGAATTTGGAGAGGCCTTGTATTGAGTGGTCTCTGGAGGGAGTGCTGGACCCAAAATATTTCATAATTGGTAAGTTTATGGGCAAGTTCAAATTATGTGAAAGGCGGCATGTCTTGCTTAACAAGCTCTAAATTGAGTTGTGTTTACTGTGGGGGTGAAATTGAAAACGCTAATTGAAAAAGTGAGGATGACTGTCTTTTTTCCTGGAAAATTTATGGTGGGAAAATTTTTCAATGGTATTATGTGAAACCTTGGAAAATTTTAAAAGTGCAACTATTTGGGCCAAAGTTGACATCGACAATAATGCTTTACAAAGTGAGATGCAACTCATAGAATGTTTCTAATTATCACTAAAGGTATTTAAAGCCGGAAGGGACAATATCAGTGTCCTAGTTTAAGATGAGCACAGTGACTGAAAATTACTAGCTCATTTATGCAGCAGCAACGGTAACACGACCTTATCATGTGGGGGTATTATTGCAGTCACCGAGTTAATCTAAAACTAGCACTCTGATTCCATGCCCTGTTGATCGTGATGATATGGAGTGTCATGGCCGAGCGGTCTAGCGCACCGAACTCAAGTTCTGGTGTTGCCAGCAGCAGGGTGTGAGTTCGAGCCCCGGTCGTGACACTTGTGTCCTTGAGCAAGGTACTTAACCATAATTGCTTCGTCCTTCGGATGGGACGTAAAGCCGTAGGTCCCGTGTGTTGTGTAATGCACGTAAAAGAATGTGCCTTGAGCACCACTTAGTTGGTGGATACGTGCGCTATATAAGTCCACACATTATTATTATTATTATTATATTGTGCCTTTAATTTAACTTCATAATTAATAAATATTAAATACAACAATCTCAATTCGTTTAATGTAACTTATATACAGTTGTCACTGATTGATACCTAAAAGTAAAAAGGTTGGTTTCAGCTACAGCAATTTCCCAATATTCATTTCATCAACAAAGGTGTCAATTCGTCCCTAATTTGCCATAGTGACCAATCCGACTTTTTTCAATTTTAAGTTTTCCCGCCCATTAGTACATTCAGGAAGAGACCTACCATTGTATCTAACCCACATGCATGTATTCCTTATAGTTTTGGAGATAGAGCATGCATTCAAATGACGAATGCTCTAACTGGCTATTTTTGTAATTTGGCAAAGTGACCAATACCGCATTGGTCACTATGCCAACTTAATTTGGGCAAATTAGGGACGAATTGAAAATTTCACATGGTGTCACTGCAAATAGTCTTTACTTAACCTCTTCACCATGCAAAGCTACAAGTTTTACTTAAAGGTGTCATAACTTGTTTTTCTCTGCATACTGATTTAAAACAACATAAACTTTTGAGCATACTGAAATAACAGAGAATGGGAGAGTGATGATATCTAACAATGTATTTTGACCTAACCTATAGATTGTCCCTGTTGGTGGTACTTTTTAGAAATCCCTTCTGGGGCTGTATAGATGTGTGGTTCTAAAGGACTGCCGAGTTGACTTGTATGTCACTTATAATGTAGAAACTGGCAGCGGCTTATTGGCTAAACATTTTGAAATATATTGGCAATTTGGAATTGTTGAAATGTTTTTGTTCTTTTTGATGGGGCCAAATCCCTCCCCTTTGATCCACCACTGCCTTTTTCAGGACAATGTTTAACTTTATGAAGCAGACATGTATATAATAATATTGTCTGCTTCAATTAGTGTGAAACCATGTCTACCTGTTTCTCAGTACTTCCCTTATTTTGCAGACAACTGTGTTTATTTTCCTTATTCGTTTGTACAGGACCATACAACCACTGGCTATTTTAGCTTTCAGAATCATAACAACACACAATGAAAACTGCCAGACCGTCAGATTGTATTCTTTTTCTACATTTCAGTTATCTTCCAAGGCCTTCATCTAACAAAATTAACTGATAGGCCTAGAGCACATTATTTTGAGAGATATTTCATGCTACAGTGATTTCTGGAAAGTCTGCTTTCATTTTACCTGGCATGGGATGTTTGATCATTTTATAGAATTATTTGTCAGTAATATGGTTATGGTAATAAATTATTCTATTCACATCGGCTTCATTCATCTCAAGCTTATTGGTGGTTGTTTACTGAATCTTATTTATACCACATGGAACTAAGTCATTGAATTTAACTGAATCGAGATTTATGAAGTCAAATTGAATACTTAATATATGAATATCTTAATCACCATTAAAATGCTGCTAATTTAATTCGCATATCAGTTTTGTTTGATGATTAAAAAAGTAGAAAAGATGTTTATATGCCTACGTGTATTCTGAACATTATAGATACTCATGTAGTACTATACATATAGCCATTCATTCAATGACCACATGTTTTATGTAATTTCAAATCAAATTCAAATTCTCCTGAAGATGATCAGAGCATACTGATGGACACGATGAGTTGTAATCTCCAGTTCTTTTCAAAACTAATTACTACTCAATTGAGAATTTCACATGGTGTCACCGCAATTAGTCTTTACTTATCCTCTTCACCATGCAAAGCTACAAGTTTTACAAATCAATTTAAAAATATATATATATATATATATAGATTTTGGAGTGAAATCTTCAATCTGTTTAAAGTAATTTCCCGAACCCCAAATTGTTAAAATAGTATCGAAAACCCTTTACTTAGTAATGATATCAAACAGAGAAAAAATATATATATATTTTTTGTAGGTTCTTAAAAAAAAAATCATAATTATAAAAAATATAAAAAGACAACTGATATAAACAACTTATAAAATAAATATTAAATAATGAAATAAATATAAATCTGAACATCCTAGCTACACCACTTAGGCCTATATATGTATTACGGCAACAATTGTACACACACTTTTACTTTTTCTATTGAACTAGTTTTGTCTAATAATAATAGAGGCATTTTTAAAGTGTTCTTACACGAGGTATCACAGCGCTGTACATTATTACCCCCTGCTCATCAGGCGCATAAATCATTCCTGAAACCATCTCGGCTCCCTGGGGAGTATACAGCTCAATTGCTGCCATTTCAGCGCATATAGGGCTAATCAAACACAACAACCAACTCTGCCCTCACAGGTACCCATTTACCCCTGGGTAGAGAGAAGCAATTATGGTAAAGTGTCTTGCTCAAGGACACAAGTACCATGGTCGCGGTCGGGATTCGAACCCACATTCTGACGACTCAGCCATCAGAACACAAATCCGATGCACGAAACCGCTTGGCCATGGCACTCCACTGCACTGAAATATTATTTGGTCTTCAAAAAATAATAACCAAAGGATCGAAATATAAACCTGGAAGTTAATTTTAATTAAAGGAATGTGATAACATAACAATCATCACATATATTTATTGTCATAGGCCTAGGTGCTCTAATGTATTTGATAAAGAAGAGAAAGTATCTTTGATAACTTCGGTGTCTGTCTTGAAACAGAAACGTTGTTGTTTTCCCGAATGCCTAGAAGTGCAAAATATCACTGAGCTGTAAATCACTCAGTTGTCAATATATACATGTATACACAGTATATTTCTTTATGCACATGATGGCGTTTTCCAGTACGGTAATACAAATGGCATTTTGCCCAAATTGCACCATTTCGTAGTATGCATTATCCGTGTACCAATGCGGCTGGAATGCGCAGAAGTTTGTTCATCTTTGCACCCCAATCATTATTACTAAACTAATCTAATCGCCATAACTGAAGGTGTAAACCATAAACCATGTCATTTCATATTTACACATGTCATCTTGTATTTATCTAAGTATAAATGCAAGAGGTCCTTATTACAAACACCCAAGCTGGCGAAACAGCTGCAAATATATATTTTAAGAGAAAGGAATATTCAGAGATGTCGATGACTCATTGAAGATGACACCAGTTTGTATCCGTGATCTGACTCGGGCGTATCGAATGTCTTCTAGATAGAAAGAGAGCGCTGCTGTTTAATATACGCCACTAAGCCCATCGATCTGTGCTTGGAGCAAAACTACAATTTGTTAAAAATGACTATATAGAGAAATGTAGCTATGTGTTAAGAATGTGGGTTGCCATGGCCGTGCATCGGACCTGTGTTCTGATGGCCGAGTCGTCAGAATCCTCAGAATCCTGGCCGCGACCGTGGTGCTTGTGTCCCTGAACAAGGCACTTAACTATAATTGCTTCTCTTCACCCAGGAGTATAAATGGGGACCACTTGAGGGCTGAGATGGTAATTGTGTTTGATTAAGCTCGTTGCGCTACACATTTGGTAGCATGGGTTGCATACTCCCTGAGTTTAGATGGTTCTAGGAATGGTATAACTGGCCCGATGACAGGGGTAATAATGTTCATGCGCCATGAGCGTCAAACTTGGCGGATACCGGGCGTGATATAAGTGGCCATTATTATTATTATTATTATTATTATTATTATTATTATTATTATTATTATTATTATTATTATTATTATTATTATTATTATTATTATTATTATTATTATTATTATTATTATTATTATTATTATTATTATTATTATTATTATTATTATTATTATTATTATTATTATTATTATTATTATTATTATTATTATTATTATTATTATTATTATTATTATTATTATTATTATTATTATTATTATTATTATTATTATTATTATTATTATTATTATTATTATTATTATTATTATTATTATTATTATTATTATTATTATTATTATTATTATTATATCAGTATCTAGTTAAGCCATCTGATAATTTAGAAAACCCCAATTTTAACCCAGAAAGATAGCATGCGTACTCGTCACAATTTTTTCCAACTTCTACGTTTCTTATTTTGGTGGATCCGGCAGCGCTCAGATTGCGGGGATCTCTCCCCAATTATTCAAGAAGGGATGGGATGACCATTGCAATTATCCCCCTATCAAACATTGTCTCACGTGTTATAAAATTCTGCCATATGTTCGCATCATTTCGCTGTATAAGGATATTTTTAAATCCTTATATTGTATCACTAGAACATCACTATAGAACACTGGAGCTTCCAGGGCCTGTGGTGGGCCCCGGACCCCACGCCGTTTAAGCTTCGCAATGCCAATGTTTAAAAAAAAACGGATTTGAGTCGTTGACTAATTGGTTTCGTATAGAGTGGAAGTTTTCATACATTCTTTAAAATTATTAAGCTTTTCCTTTTGGAAAAATAATCCTTGTTAAAAAATTAATAATTCATGATCTTATGGAACAAAACAATTCCGATCGCATGTGGGTGAGGATTGAATTGGGAATTGTCGTGGGAAATTTGTGTCACCTCTCTGGTATCACCAACAGCATTTTCATGAAGCACATTTTCCGCCTAATAGTAATACTTCCAACAGTGGACCCAATTTTGAGAAAATTGCTTGGTCAGTGGACTTTCCTCGATTGATTGAACGGGGAAGACATAGAACTGTCAGTGATATAACTTTTGTGTATATACACGTCGTCCGTTATCTTTGATGAGTGACTGGTTGAATCTAAACGATTATCGCATGCACTCAGCAATTGCGACATGGACTGATGATTGTTACGCGTATATCCTGTCGCTTAGGCATGGCCACTTGTCAGCCATCGTAGTGCCTACTTAAAATAAAAAATAAAAAAATAAAAAAACTACACGTTTCCTTTATGACGCACTATTACACTTGCAATTGATAACCTCGAATAATGAATGCTCACAAAATTTTTACACAAAATTTACTTGGTGTAAAGTTGATGATTGTATACCACACATCTACATCAAGGTATATCTGTCTCTATGCTATCATTAAAGGGGCAATATCGTCATGATCAACAGGGCATGGAAAATCGGATTGCTTGTTTTATATTAACTCAGTGACTGAAAATAATACCCATGTGATAAGGTCATATTACCATTGCTGCTGCATAAATGAGCCAGTAACTTTCAGTCACTGTGTTCATCTTAAACTAGGACACTAATTCCATGCCCTGTTGAAAGTCTGCTCGGATCGTGACGATACTGTCCCTTTAAGTACAGTTAGTGAAATAATTTTCAATATGTTCTCGTTAACGAAACGGTGTAATACATTTGTTGGTTTATAATTATGTATCTTGATTCATATATGGATGGCATATGGTAGGCCTATGGATGCACCATACGTTTTGCCAAAAGCACTAAACCAACTTTAACCCAAGCGGATGCTATGATTGAAGTGACAGCTTATTTAGCCAAGGATTTTGTACACGCACAAATCCGTGACACCGCTTTCCTTCTGGGCGTGGTCGCCAAGTTTTTATGAATGAGTTATAACATTTCCACCGCGACAAAACCGGCAAAACATATGTAACTTTTCATGACATCCACCTCAAGAGATTTGTATAACCCTCCACAGGCTAAACAGCTCAATAATGTTCATGACATCGTCTAGACTATCCCTCAAACATTTCTCTGACCTCTATAGAGCTCTACAACCCCCCCCCCCCTCCCCACGGCAATTTTAGCAATTCACTGCCTTTAAGATGCATCGCTCGGGGGATCGTGATTTTTAAGTTTCACAGGCAGTTTCCTTCCAGCATTTGTTTTTAATCTGAAAAGTGTTATTTATGCGCTTGTACAAAGGAAAACAATTTATTGAAAATTACCCATTTCACAAAATCGTCAGAATCTTGGTTTTACAGTACCTTATGTATAGAGGCACATTTTTCATGTTAATTGTAATTTGCTAAGCCATGGTTTTGCCAAAAATAATATTTTGCAAAGTATTTTATTTTAAAGAAAAACGACATGCAGTATATATTACCTGCATGTATAAGCCATGATTCTTAAGATTTGTGAAATGTGCCATTTTAAAGCATTTGTTTTCCTCGCCTTAAGCAAAATAGCAATCTTCTGATAAAAAAAAGAACATTGCCGTTAAAATAACGCGAAGACGTCTTTAAATGTTTGGACAAAATGATTCCCCCCTATACTCAAAATGAGAATCACCTAAAGTAACTACTGGCCAATGATGAGTACCGTAACGGACAGACCTTGAAGGGACAAGCCAATCATCTCAAGCGTTTTATCAGTACCCCTACCCGGCCCATTCATCATGTGGGACTTGCATGTGCAGTATAGATTGCACAACGGATCTTCACCAAACAACTACGTACAAAGATCCAACGTAAATTTGTGTTTACAGAGTGTGTACTCGACTCACTTTGTGATATGTACGTACGACGACATAATGTACACACACGCCTCTGTAATCTCAACAGGCAAACTCAACTATAAACGAGCTACCTTTGCGAGTTAAATTCATCATATTTTCTACACGCTTTTGGGAGAATTGGACACGGAATTTCATGTTCACATGCAAATGAACTCAATTAACATGTGGAAGAATGATAAACTCAACAGCGGACTGCCCGAAATATATTGTTACCCGCCGCCACCACCACCCCAGCCATCACCAACAGGCAAAATCATGTCGAAGATTCTGTCCCGGTCCTTGAGTGTGCGGGATCCTGCCGGGCGATTCAAGTCCAACACTTGGGATAAACTGGTAAACAAAAACCGCAACAAGAGGCTCCTAGGTGAGTATTCTTCAGTTGAGCGTGTTTACTTTGTGAACATTTTAGGTTATGGCTGTTGACGGATGCGTAAAATACAAAATACTGACAGTTTTGCAAACTGCATTGCAAGGCTTGCAGTATTCATTTATTTTCGCTATAGGGCCAACAAATACAAATCGTTTCGGTTGTGTCAGTGAGTTCGAAGAATAATTTTGAGTTCTATGAAAGGATTTTTAGTATGGATTGGATTGCCGGATTGCCGTTGTTTGGTAAAAGAAGAGGAATTGATTTCATGAGTTTCTGAACAACTTCCAATGATTCTAACCTCTGGTTCACCTGGACATTCTAAAACTGTATGTTATTAAAAAGTGCTGTGTTGTCGGTATCACTGGGGTAGATAGATAGAGTGCGTGCAGCTGGCCGAATCAGGACGGACGCTGGTGACAATATTATTATTTGTGGCCTGTGAATGACCTTTTAAATACAATGTCTTTGCTGCTAAGAAAATTTATCGTCTATCGTCAGGGCCAGGGGTTATGCAAGACCAGGGTGGTGGGAGTTTGCAGGGATAAGGAGTGGGTGAGAATGGAATAGCAAGCCTAGGCCTATTTAAATTAAATTATTTTTTAATATTTTACTTTTTGGGGGGTTGGGGTTGGGAGGGGATAACAGGATTTATAAGGCAGTATTTCTGATCATCAATTTAAAAAAAAATTGATATTCCAAATCCTCTTGTCAAATCATTTGAAATGATGCAGCAGGGCAAAAGCTTCCAATTAAGTCAATGAGGTCCTTACAAAACTCCTTGCGTCCACTTGCCCTTCTGAAAAATCCTGATTTATTATCACACTGCCTGTTTGACTGGGTTCAAAAGCCACCATTATTAGGACCCTCAAAACTCTTTATAACCACATTGTTGTTATATCACACTGATTGTACAGTGTACACGTTTATACCAAAATTGCTTGGTAGGCCAGACTACCATATTGAAATTGGGTCAGGAGAATTATGACCCAGCAGTCTTTCAATATCAGGTTGTAAACATAAAGTTGAATAGTGAAGCTTTGAAAATAAGATCTAACCAAAATAGTTATGGCCTCAGTTCAACTTGGTGAAGTTTTAATGAAATCACAACAATTGGGTCATGTACAAAAAAATCTGTTTTGAAGGAAAAATTGAGAAAATAATGTTTGCTTTAATACTTGAGAAAAAGAATCTCCAATTCATATCACTCCCAGGATTACTAATTCAATTGAATTTAAAAATAATTTGATGTGTTTCATTTTCCTGATTTCTGTGACTGGCTGTTATAATTTCAGTCCCACTTTGTTTAAACTCACACTCTCACAAAAAGTACATTTCATTTTGGTGAGCTCTGTCAATTTAATGTATTTATTAGATGGAGCATTGAACAGGTGATATGACATAAATTTGGGGATGTACAGGTTGCAACAAAAGTAGTAGAAAATCTATACTTTTTGTAAAGAATAATAAGGAGACCTTTAGATACTTAATTCAAAGAATATTTTCAGTACCCTGTGGTTTCTGGTAAAAAGGAATTGAAGATCAAGTTCCATCGAATTTCCTAAATCTTCCAAATCATAAATTAATCTACAAGCACGACATGTCTTTATATTATGCCAGTGTCAATTGTGAGGTCAGATATTGTATAGACAATCCTGAAAACTCAATACCAGGTTGTATTATGCTTACGGTGGAAACTGATATATATTCTTTTGTACCAACTAGTTTGCAAGACCCAAATTTACCATGTGAGTGCCTTCCTTGGAGCTACATAAAAGCAGGTATACCTCTCTGTTACACCTGGCATATTTTATCCCTGGCCATTTTTTTGTCAATGTGTTGTTATGATAACCCAAGCTATTAGAAGTCATTTGCAGCATTCTTCGGAATCCCAGGTTTATAGCTCTATCTAATTACATGTACGGGTGTTTATGTACATGTACATTACCTGTATAATGTAATATCTACAGGAACAGCAAAGCAAACGTGCACCTTGAGTGTGGCAATTGTGATTATGATATTTTTCTTTCTGTACATGATATCCTGAATTTGAACAAAACTGTGCAGACAGAAGATACAAACCTCTATAAATATATTAACATTTTATTTTTGTTTGATCACTTCAGCAGGAAAGGGGCTATTTATCCTCATCTTCAGGGCTGTTTTTTCTCTTACCAAAAAGTTTTAAAAGGTAAATCCTATTCGCCCACACACTAAAAGATTTTTTTTTTGACAAGGGTCACAATGTCACATTTGTACAGATTGGCAAACCTTTACTTATTGGCTAGCGTACATGGTCTGGAACCTGCAGATGTAACTTTCCTGGGCTGGTTCTCACGGGGCCTTCACATTGGACATGGTCACGTTCTTACTCTGTCAAGGACACTGTAGAAGACATTGCCTTTTACAATGTTGCCTTTTACAAAGGTTTACAGTGTAAATGTTGTTTTACATCTATGTTGTTTTGATTTGTCTGCATAACTACACATTTAACAATTACAAGGCAAGTCAGTCATTTCATTTTTTGATACAGTGGTTTGCAATATTGAATTCAATGCCTTACAATCTATTGTGTAAATGGGTTTATTTAACTTACAACCTAATGTAAGAGTCAGTAGGGAATATTGATACTAGTAGTATAGCATCATTGGACCCTTTCCAAGTTTAATGCATTGGCTGCCTACATCTATCAATCAAATGGTTCTTCAGGAACAGGAAGGAGACAGACAGGAATGAGTGTTCCTTATTCTCAGTAAGGCTGAACCCTCAAGGTGTCTGACACTACTGAGTCACACTTTGTACGGTATACATGATGTACACTTTTAGGTTAAGGGAAATCATCAATCCAGAAATTTATAAATTTTCATTTTTGGACTCCCTCCCTGATAAGCTTGGGCAATCACACGATAATATCGAATATCGCGATACCTTTTTTTTAATTCGATTACGATATCGAGATATCGGCAAATCACGATTAAAAAAATATATCGCGATTAAAAAAAAAATCGCCATTGTGAGTCAAGTCAGAAATTCCATGGAAACATAATTAGAACAGTCTTTTCAGCTTTTGGAAGTGAGAAACAAAAGTGAACTACTTCAGAAGTACATACACGCTATGCAAATGAATTTGCGATTTATTGTGACGCTTGTAGAGGGGTACACACCTGTGGTTATTGGCTCTAAAGCAGTCATGCATGAATGAAAAAAATAATTGCGATATTATCGAAAATCGCGATATTTGTTTGCCGATATATCGTGGATGAAAAAAAATCGATATTGCCCAAGCTTTCTCCCTGACTTTGTTGATTTGAACTGACCAGAATTATTTTGTTACTGTCAGAGAGCAGTAAATGAACTAATTTTGCAAGACCTGATTTTGATTGTGTGTGTGTTGATTAATTGATGAATATGAATCTGATAGATTAGTTAACATAGCTAAGTGTATTCCATTGTGCTTGTGCAGTGGCACTCAACAGATGCTTGGCAAGTTCAATATTTTGATCATGCTATATACCATAATACATGTACCACACACAGGATGATGACCGATCTTCCAGTGCCATTTGGACCCTAATACTTTAACAAATGGAGCCCATGTGGCGTGCCCACAGCAGATAGAATAAATCATAACAGTCAAATAAATAGCACTCCCAGATTCCACAGCTTGGGATCAGCAGCTCAGGGGAACCTGGGGTGAACGTGAACCACGTCATGTGCCCAAAAGCCACTACGCACGGAATGTCAGCCAGGCATGGCAGGCCATTGACTCCAGCATCCAGCTTGCTGATGAAATCATTATCACTTGCCGGGGAAAACAGCAACAGGGGCCACAGTGGTTATTAAATAGCACTGCCAATGAGCCTCCTTGGGGTTTTGTGTTATTGGGTCGGGTAATTTTCTCCTATTTCTTAGGGGCATTTTTTGTTGGCTTCCTTGGATACAGTAACAGTTTTTTAAGCCCTTTTGTTCAGATGAAGAGCTGTAGGCGAGGCGGGAAATATGTTCCTGCATGTATTATGTGACTTATTGTGGAAATGTCACATCAGATATGCAGACTGACTCATAATACTACTGTTGGTTATATTTCCGGAAACTTCTGATAGTATATTTGCATGCACTGTTAGCATGTACTCACTTGACTGATTATATGGTTGTTGTTAACTCTACTTGTATAGTACATATGCATAGTGACCAGACTGTTACTATCGAGTTCAAAACTAATCAAATGTAGTGTTGAACACCAGGCAAACTCCATAAATATTTGCATCCACATCTTTTCTGACGCAAAATACGAATCGTATAACACTTGTACATTGTTCATTGTATTTTTTAATTTAAAAAAAATATATATATATCAACTTGATAGGTTTGTAAATTAACCATTGGATCATTTCTCAAACTTTGATAAATCACCATGTTAACTGTTCCTCAAGAGGCCAATCTCCCAAAGGGCCATTGAGTCATTGTAATGGGGGTATTTGATGGCCACACATTGACTCCAAGGTGTGAACTAGCAGGCACCAAGGGACATGGCCTAGATTGTTAGTCAAGGTATACACATTGCTGATACATTTATGTACATTCCTAGCAGAAAAACAAGGTGAAAGTTCCAAATCGCTTGAAAAATCTTTGGTTATGTATAGAGGGAATGGATATTGCCAAGTACTTTCTTAAAAGGAAAACAAACCCAAACAATGAACTTTTTAAGTCGGAGTGACACTTGAAGAAAAAATACAACCCAAGCATTGAATTTCATTGAAATTATTATAGTAATGTGCAGCCATGTTTAGATTGTGTGCCCCTTTTGTAACTCTGGATACACCCCTACTTTATAGACTTGTGTCCAATTTTATTTTCTCTCCTCTTCAGTTCTCAAAAAGTAAAAAAAATCTGTTCAAAGATTCTTCAATCTTAATCCTAACCACCCCATATCCTCCAAAATCCTCCAAAATCCTCCAAGGGGCACTTTTTTGGAAAAATCCTGCACTGTTGGAAACTGGTACTTTCACCTCTTCAAATGGGGCAAAATTACTACCTGGCAAGAAGTACAGGCCATAAGTGCTAAATATGAAAGATCAACGAAAATGCATGGTGCATTTTGAAGATAAGGGCATGTTTCCAAAAGTGCACTGGAGGATTTTGGAGGATTCAGGAAGGTTCCTTGCCAGAATACCGAGGGGGTTAGGGTTTTAATGTTCACAAATAACTTTATGAAATGTGTCAGCCCTATTTAGTAGAACCACCCTGGTTGAATATACATGTACATGCACTTAGAAGGTTTAATGATCAACATAAGAAACAATACTAAGGTTTTTGGGATTAAAGTTGCTAAGTGGTTCATAGGCTAAGTGGCCCATGATGAAGTGCCTCTTTACACCGGTCACATCCTCCATTTTGAAGGTGTGAATAAATGTCATTATTAAAAGGAGAAGCTCTGATTTTTCACCTTTGTGATCCAACATATAGTGATAATCCTGGATTTGTTTGTTAAGTCGGCCCGTGATCCCATGGAGAGCTGAACTCACACTAGCCTGAAGATCTGACGTCACGATTTGAGGCTCATGAATTACGCCAGATACTGGCTGCGGCCACCATGTTTTTCCCCGAGATTCAACTTTGACCTTGGTTAGTAGCTAGCGCGCATGCCACAAAGTGTGACGTCGGATTTTCAGCACAACATATCCAATGAAACCCCTTGAATGGTATGCCAGGAGCCTGTCTATATCCTATAGGAGAAAGACAGGGGACCAGTCTAACCCCACACTAGTAATATAGACAATATACAGTTGATATTTTCTAGGCCCACTGTGTAATCTGTGTGTGCTCAACACAAGATGCTTTTGATTAAGTATCAGCCCCAATAACATTTAAGCACAAGTGTCCAGACTAAAGGTTTATTCAGCTTCTGAGTGTGCTGAAATCAATCCATTTTTGAAAGAAGAATTTCTCATAAAAGGAGAATTGGAGCCTTTCAAGGCGAGCATAATGAGGAAAATACTTGTCCTCACAAAGGTGTATCCCATGGTCCCACACAGGTCTTTGCATCCTGAGGGGGCCTGGCTAAGCATCCTTCTTCCTTCACAGTTTCTAAAATCCAATTCAGTGGTTATTGCTCAAGAGGTTTGTCTTGTACAGTAAATGCAAGTTTTTTTTCTTGAGATTCTTTTCACATGAGTTCTGAGAGAGGTGCCTTCTGAGATCAGAATTGGGCAATTCCAATATTTAACAGTGTTTGTCAAGTGACTCAAATCATAGGATAAGAGAAGATCAACATTTTGGTCAGTGGAACATACATGTAATGGCTAAATCCAAATCTTCCTTTGTAAATATTTTGGTTTCAATGCAAGTAACAGCATTATTTTTTAAGTACATGCATTCTGACAAGGGCAGATTTAGTTGTTTCCATATTATCACTGATAAGATAAGGTTACGATATATATATATAAATGGTAGCACTTTTAAGACTAACTAAACTTAAAAATAGGCATAAGCTTTCGTAGCTACAGCTACATGTACTTCATCAGATGCAATCTGATGAAGTAGCTGTAGCTACGAAAGCTTAAATGCCTATTTTTAAGTTTAGTTAGTCTTAAAAGTGCTACATGTACCATATATCTTATTCTACCTGACTAACACGGCTGCATACAGATCTATGTTTAATATGTCAAGATAAGGTTACTAAACACAACTGATGCAGTTCAGTTATATTCAGGTTTTCAAAACTGCTTACAGACCTGAGATTATCAAGCAGCTTTTTTGAAGCTTAGGGATTACGTTTGATAGCCTTTGTACACTCAATGATAATGGAACACAGACCATAGAGAGTTTGGGGATAGGGTCAGCTGAATGGGAAAAAAAATGTATACACCTTATTCACTCCGTGAAAGTTTGACAGGCAATACATAGGCCTATTGTGTTAATTTCAGGAGCTTAGGAATTAAGAACAGCTAAATAATCAAGGGAAGTTATTTAGCATTCATTCCATCACTGTAAGCCTTGATCAGGGCCCAATTTCATAGAGCTGCTAAGTAGCCATTTTCTTGCTTACTGCGCACTGCTTACATAGCACTGTTTACTGTTAATCATAGAAAAGGGCACCCTAACTTGCTGGCCATTATTGCTAGAAATGAGTGATGCAACAATACAAAAATCCACCGTGAACGTTCACGTGACTAACCAAATTATCCTGCTAACCTGTGAAATATGCTTACGAGTGCCATAGTCGAGCGGTTTAGTGCATCGGATTTGTGTTCTGATGGCTGAGTCGTCAGCAACCATGGTGCTTGTGTCCTTGAGCAAGACACTTTACCATAATTGCTTCTCTCCACCCAGGGGTAAATGGGTACCTGTGAGGGCAGAGTTGGTCGTTGTGTTTAATGAGCCCTATATGCGCTGTAATGGCAGCAATTGAGCTGGATACTCCCCAGGGAGCTGAGATGGTTTCAGGAATGATTTATGAGCCTGATGAGCAGGGGTAATAATATAATGCACCTTGAGTACAGTTTGGTGGATACGTGCGCTATATAAGTCCACATTATTATTATTAGGTGTTCGGGTATGTACCCGAAACACCTATTGTTCTTCTTCTTCTTCTTCTTCTTCTCCTCCTCCTCCTCCTCCTCCTCCTCCTCCTCCTCCTCCTCCTCCTCCTCCTCCTCCTCCTCCTCCTCCTCCTCCTCCTCCTCCTCCTCCTCCTCCTCCTCCTCCTCCTCCTCCTCCTCCTCCTCCTCCTCCTCCTCCTCCGGATCGATTGTCTACAAAAAAAACACATACTTGCAAACTTCACATGAACTTCAAACTTGGCATATACTTTGAACTTAACACGTACATGTCTACAGATGAAACATGAGTTGTGACATGATGAGGTCATCAGATATCGAGTTACGATAAATCAAAGTTTAATATTTAAAAAAATCATATCTCGACAACCACAAGAGGTAAATTCACAATTTTTGCACCATTGTACAGATCGTTAATTGTCAAAATATATTTACAAAAAGGTGACCCCAATTTGACCTTACTTCCTGTCCAAACCGGAAGTCAAACTTTAATATTTAAAAAAATCATATCTCAACAACCACAAGAGGTAAATTGACATTTTTTGCACCATTGTATAGATTGTTAATTGTCGACAAATATTTACACAAAGGTGACCCCAATTTGACCTTACTTCCTGTCCAAACCGGAAGTCAAAGTTTAATATTTAAAAAAATCATATCTCAACAACCACAAGAAGTAAATTCACAGTTTTTGCACCAACAGACGTCAACGTTTGACTTTCTCCAACACTTTGAATTGATGACGTCATCATTTTAACGTCCCGAACACCTGCGTGTTTGTTATCGACAAACACTGCACGTCTAGTTATTATTATTATTACGTCTAGCAGATTTTTTCTGTTATACATGCAGTTAGCATAAAAAATTGCTTACCGGGTTAGCAGCACTATGAAATTGGCCCCAGAGCAGAGAGAAGAACATTCATACTAGTAGCAGCCTATTACAAACATCGTGCTTGTTTAACAAAATATCATTTCAGTTATTATTTTGCAGACGTGTACATCAAACAAAGTAATGATTCAGTACATGTACATAACTTGTACATGAATATAAAAAACCCATACAATACCAACTATAAAACAAAATCAAAATGTGCCCCTGAACATGTAAGATCATTAAAGGGGCAGTATTGTCACGATCAACAGGGCATGGAATCGGAGTGCTATTTTTAGATTAACTCAGTGACTGCTATAATACCCTATAATTATGTACATGATAAGTTCATATTACCATTGCTGAGACTGCATAAATGAGCCAGTAATTTTCAGTTACTGTGTTCATCTTAAACTAGAACATTGATTCCATGCCCTGTTGAAAGTCTGCTTTGATCATGACGAATACTGTCCCTTTAAAAAGCTACTAAACCTGCATCAGAGACCATGTTTCAACAGATATTTATGTATTTAGCACACCCTCTATTGATATTCTTAGTTTTATGGCCGACACAAATCATGTTTTTTTTTTTTTACCTTCTCTACTCTCTGCAGTCAGTAAGTTTTTTCTTCTCTGATGTCAGCATTTGGCTGTCACTCATTAACATGAGGATCCCCTCATAACCCTTACATGTAGCAATTCAACCCCTTCCCATCCCCTGAATAGCTACGCCACTGGACCACTCGATAATTAAAACCAAAAACTTAAGGGTTGGATAGGATTTTACTTATTTGAACTTTGAAATGTGACTTTTTAATTCAGAAGGTTAAAGGTAAGGTTTTAGATTAAAACCCTAACAATCCCCATCCAGTCAAACTCCAACACCAGGTTTTGTTGGAATCTGTTAGGATGGGTACTGGACCCCTAAACTGATTGTCTTTTACACTGGGTTAGGCATACCTCCAGAATCAGAGTCCAACAGTTTGTGTGTACAATTTGCCATATGGTGTTGGAATTTGCAAGGATGGGTACGGTTCCTAGTAAATTACACTAGGGAGTTAGGGTTAATAATAACAAAAATATTTTTTAAATTTCAACATTTATATTTCAAATTTACTTAGTGTAAAGCTGATGATGATATTTATCTTTCCTAAAATGTTTTCATTTTAAAGTGCTTTCATTTTAGAGAAAAGTGGAACAATTTCTAGTTCAAATTAGGGAAAAAAGTTTACTCCTAAATTCCACATTCACAAAAATGTGATGCATTTTCCCTACTTGCTCATGAATGACACAATGCAATTTAAGTAAAAACTTTCACAGGCTGGTTGTTGGATTTGTAAAAAGTGTTATCATACACCTAGAAGCAGTTTTGCCAACCTTACAATACCAACGGTGAATCTTCCCTTTAAAATGAAATATTGTATTTCATATCTCCAACGGTAACCTGAAGGATGTGATATACTGTGTACACAACATGTAGACCGTGCGTAATCCCCAAAGCTAGCTTTATATTTATCAGGGTAATCAGATAGATAATAAGCTTAAGGTCTTTCTACATGTATGTCAATATTGTAAATGTACATGGCTAATCTGTTTGCTTTGCTACTGGTAACATTAATTAAAAAAAGCGTGAGTCTTTATTTTAGTCTGTTTAAATTCTTATTCTTCATTGTTTATTTAATTTCATATTTATAAGCAAATAAACTGTAGTGTAGTCACTTTAAGTTGTGTCTGCCCCTTTAAGACTTTGCGCACGCGCATTCAACATGTTATGACGTATCGTTTTGTTCAGATCAGATATTGTCACAATGGAGTTAGTTCCACATTGGTGGATCAGAGTTGAGACAATAAATATGTAGAAACGTACTTTTGTGTCGCCTTGTTCATTTTGGGATTGTATACAACATAAACCATTTGGAAAACTGACTAGGTACATATAAATACATTTTTTAGATTTAACTTGAACCTGGAGGTCGCAGGTTCATATCCCGCTCTAATCAATTTATCTCTGTTCACTCTTAAAGGTCCTATGAATTAGAAATTTTTTCCAGTGTAAACTATAAAATATGCACACATTAACCTATAAATGCAATTTAAAAAAAAATGTATTGGAGATTTACATCGCAAAAAAATAAAAAATAAAAATTTGGGATGAACCCGCGCCCCTAAAAGGGGACAAATTTGTGATGTAGACCTAGGAACATGCTGTTTGTTGGCGCGCATCGATCGATACATATGAATGATACAACGTGCAAACTTATGTAACTGTTTTTGTTGTTATGCCGCCAAGGTGTATTGTTGCTGATTGCAGCAACACTTCTAAAGATGGTGTCAGTCTGCACAGATGCCATCAGAACCAAAATATCGACGAATTTGTTTGGACGGCTGCAGTGAAGCATACCAGAGCAAAATGGTCAGGAATGTGCATAATCAATGTCCTTTGTCATTCGGTGCCTAGGTCTACGTCACGAAAGGCGATATCAAAAGGGACAACACAAATTTTTGGGACAAATTAAATTGTTATAACTCATGACAAACTTATAAAAATAGTAAGTATTATGTTTTATTAATACAAAACCATATATTAAGCCCCAAAAATGTAGCTTGTGAAAAATTACCATTTCATAGGACCTTTAAAAAAAATAATAATTTGAACAGAAGGTACAACATTGGTTATTGCAACATTGGTTAATATCTGAAACAATTGTTCTGTAAAATTATTCTGTCTGAACTGCTCTCTAGGAAAACACAAACAAAATATCATGCACATAAATAAAACATAGCCAGCGGCAATTTCTTGTTTGAAGGGTTTTCTGTACAATTTGCTAAGTGCTTTTTCACACTCATGATGCAGAGTAGACTCTGCATTGAGCTGAAACTTTCACAGGTTGGTTGTTTAAATTGTGTATAGTATTATGATTCAAAGAGAATAAGCATACCCATAGAAGCAGTTTGGCCAACATTACCAATGTCGTACATCCCTTCAATGTATATCTTGATTCAAAGAGAATAAGCATACCCATAGAAGCAGTTTGGCCAACATTACCAATGTCGTACATCCCTTCAATGTATATATCTTGATTCAAAGAGAATAAGCATACCCATAGAAGCAGTTTGGCCAACATTACCAATGTCGTACCTTCCCTTCAATGTATATCTTGATTCAAAGAGAGTAAGCATACTCATAGAAGCAGTTTTGCCAACATTACCAATGTTGTACCTTTCTTTTAAATTGTGAGGGATACATAAAAGGGCATGCATGGTTTCATGCCACTCTTCACATTATTATATAGTATTGTAGAATTCCAGTAAATTAAGTACAAGAATTTGCCCAGTTTTTTTTTTTTACATTCTTTTGCATCTTAAAAGGCATATATATGATATACAATTTTATGTACTCTCTATACATTTTTTTAACCAACTATCTATGCTTAAACAAAATGGGAATTCTATGTGATATAAAGTGAAGATTGAGTGTACTGCTCGAGCAAAAAAACAACAACCATGACACTGATCTGCTCATGAATATGCAAATTTTCAATAGCATAAATAGCAAAAAGTGCCCCAAAAGGTATAAAAACACCCACCAGTTGGCAATTAAACCACAATAAAGTGATGTTCATGGATACCGAGTTGTGCATAATGTTTTCAAGAAAACTCATATTTTGTAGGCCCCTTAATGAGTTGATGTTACTGATGTTTATTTGAGATTTCTGAATTGCAGTACTTACACATATATAAAAATTATATTTTTGACAGGCAAGTGCTAGATTGCTAACTCTACTTATCACCTGTTTTTAATAAAAAATAACAATGAGCATTGAGAACCATGGTAACTTTGACCTTCTTGTATCAACATTTGACCTTCAGGAGTCAAAGGTTGTTGAAAAACTGTCATTTTTTTACTGTCCAAGGGGCCTGGCAAGAGTTTATGGCATGGCATTGTAGGGTCAACTTGCTGGCAGTGTCACCCAATTTACATGTCCCGGTACACACAGTGGGTTTTACTTTTAGTGTTTCCAGTATTCAAGATCAGATAAAGTGTGCCCTTTACAAATACTATTATCTTTATTTCATATGGAAAAATAATCCAAAATTCTACACAATAAGGATTTCAGAAAATTTAAATTTAATTTTTATTTTTTATTTCAATCTGCTGAAAAAACTGGATGACATTTATGAGAACACAATTGTTAATACAAAGATATTCACATACTGTACATATATGTATCTGTCAGTATGATATTTGCTTTTTTTCAACTGACATTACATGTAGATTAATGTGTACTACAGCTGTACACGTACTTTCCTGATTGAATAACACCATTGTGAATGAACCAGATAACGCTGTCAGTTAAAAACACAAACGGGCAGTTAACCTTTGTCACTTGTCACTGTTTCCATGGTAATGGGGAAGCAAACTTCCTTTTCCACATTGCTTATTAAACCTCACATGTCAACAAACATGTATACATGTATGGATAGACCAACATTGTGTTGTGATGCCATTTCCCCCTTAGAGAGGGGTTTAAAAGAGGGTAAGGCATTTTTTGGTAATAACTTTGATTACTTACCTGCCGCCACCACAAAATCACAATTCCCAAAGCTATTAAAAAATAAACATAAAAATGTATGCAGTGTAGCTGTTGTATTGTGACTTTCCGTGCATGCAGTGCACACATAATTATTGTATTTACATTGCCATGCCATAACTTGCTTTCCCGGCTCCGGCCCCATTACAATGTACCTGCAAATTTTCATGAGGTACAAAATAAAAAAATAAATAAATACATTAAAAAAAAATAATAATTAAAAAAATAAAAACGGTTGCCACTCAATAGGCCAGGAATCATCGGTGCCATGAAAACAATTGAGGGTGCTCTCCTAATATGAGAGTGCCCTCAATTGGTGGTGTTTTTTTCTTGCCCGCCTAACTTTGGGATAAAAAAATCTGTAATCTGTAATGGCCTAATAGTGCTCTATCAGTCTTTCCCCACAACATTATTGGTCCTCGCAACATGTAACACGGGACGTGTGGCAGGGCTGGTCCCCATCAGAGTATTAGACAGGACTTTGAAATACATGTAGGGCATTTAAATTTTGGTCTTTCTTGGGAAATAGGGCATCCAAATGTTAAACTTACAATACTTTCATATGTGAAGGGCAAATAATACAAGGCGTCCATTTACTGAATAGGGCGTCCAAAAGACATCCTAACATACATATGACTGGCTAATACTATGGTCTTCACATGATTGGGTGTACTGTATACCATGTGTACACCACCTGTATCATTGTGTGTGAGTGTGGGTGTGTGTGGGTGGGTGTGTGTGTGGGTGGGTGTGGGTAGGCACTGGCAAGGTTGTGGGGACAGATAACAAAAGGGACGGCAAGACCGCCGTATCTGTGGGGACATTTTCATGTCCCCATAGCATTTTCGGTCGTTTTTTGTCCCCACAACTGTGTCTCAGAGCATGTAAATGTCCCCACAATTACGGTGCGTGACTGTGTGTGTGTGTGTGTGTGGGTGTGGGTGTGGGTGGGTGGGGTAGGGGGAGTTTTTCTTTTGCTCCCCTCCTGGATTCATCAGAAATACTGGAGACTGAAGGCCCTGAACTTTTTTGGCTGGACACTAGACTAACAGTATACTAACAGAATTAACTCTCCTAATCAATAGTTGAAAACACTGATAGTACTGGCACCAATGATAGGCCTACAATCTCAACTAGATTACCAGATCGCTAGATGAACATGGATCCATCCCCCAAAATTGAAAAATTATGTCAAAGATCCCGCACTCACCCTTGTTATTTTATGAATGAAGCCTTATGAAGTCAATAATGCATAGGGAGATAAAAGCGAAACAAATAAACAATAAAGTTATTACCCCTGATGTTTGTTGACCCAAGATACACCCATACAAACAGCTAACGACTGATAAGATATGTAATCTTAGGTAAAACTTGTAGCTTTGCATGGTGAGAATGATAAGTAAGACTAATTGCGGTGACACCATGTAAGAATCTCAATTGAGTAGTAATTAGTTCTGAAAAGAACTGGGGGTACAATTACAAATATGTAATCTTAATCATTGTGTATTGAAATTAATGACATTTCCTATTGGTGATATTGAAGCAAGTCTGTACTCTACACTGTGTAGTCATCAATGTTCATTTCAAATTGCTCAATTAAGATGAATTCCACAAACCATTTTTCAAACTAATGCAACGTGATTGATAGTATAATCAGTTTGGAAAATGTTGTTCAAAATTAGGTTGTTCGAAAACCTTAGCAATTCTCTGTGTACAACATCCCTCTTTTCTCATTTTTCAATGGAATATCAGGTCTGGAATTTCAGTCTTGTAGGGACAAGACCACTTTTCCCTGAGTAAAAGGCACTTCCATTACAATATCAGAATGTCTACTGGAGCATCTTTAAGGGCCACGGAGGCCAAGACCAGGGCACAGGAGGTCATGTGGCTTCAGTGTAATTCCAGGCGTGAAGTATTGTCTGCTACGCTCTGGTCCAACTTGCTGAAAGTTAATTTGCAAAAACGAAATTCACTCTGGTATGAATATATATTCTCAAGTTTGTTATTAAATTGTATTCACTCATTCACTGATTCTATAAAACATAGATAGGATTGGGAATAGACCCTTATCACGGTGCAGCCATCTTTGTTTTGTTTTCCATACATGTACATATCCAGGTGACCAAACCAAGGCTGGGAAATAGTTAAGAATCAATGATACGATCGTTCTTGTACAAGGGTCATTAATGATGTGAATAGGATGATCAGTCACTGAGACCTGTATCCTTTGGTAAGGCAATGGCAATTCCAATCCAACTTGCATAGTACATGTAAGTCAGTTACAGATGACTGTCCTCCTCTAAGCCGTTTTTAGGAAGGCCAAAGAATATGTGCTTTGACAATTGCAATGAAATAATCATAAAAACCTGTTCAAAAAGGTCACCCAATACTGAATGGCTACACTGTAATTATCCATTTTGGTTTGGATTATAATTCTGGGCTCTGGCCCTAGTAGGTTGAGCCTCCTTGATAAGTTGTAGCAGTTTGGTTTTATAGACAGGTTTTATAGATAGGGGTGTGTGTGTGTGTGTGGGGGGGGGGGGTCATGGAAACACACACCCAAATCAGTAGCAGGACAAGCCAGGTGTGATTGCCATTTTGATAAGCTAAGTCTATACCATCCGTTAATACACGTGATTACGTTTTGCCCAATCAGATTGTCTAAACTGTCTTGGGCATTTATGAATAAATAAAAATTTGTTTAAACTGAAAGCCTCCCTTTGGTTAGTGTGGAGGAGAATGGCAAAGGATACCAACACTTTCATGTATCTGGTCATTCATACCAACAGAGAACAAGATGATGCAGGGTCTCTTTAACTGTCTTTCAACAGCAGTGCATGTTATTAAAAAATGGATGAAGTGGAATCAACCATTGCAGGTATTCAGAAGCAAGTGGGCCATTAAAGTTACGATGATAGATCTCAGTGCAATCTGAGCTTTATGGTGTATTGAGACCTGTAGACCCTTGACAAATCCAGTTGCTTCCTTTAGCAAGTTGCTGCGTGAAAAAAGCCATTTGGAATGCTTATTGCAGTTTGGATGAGGTGTATCTTAAGATAAGGGCGGATCCAGGGTGGCTGTCTGGCTGAAGAGGCACACTAAGGTTGTATGTTTTTGGTTATTTTGGGAACCGGATACCCGAAACTGGAAATCTTTGGGTACCTGTATGTATAAAATAACCAATATGAACACAAGTTTCTCTTGTTTTATTAGAGTCATAATACATTGTAAATGTGGACTTACTGTAATAATTTTTCCTGCCTCTATATTAAAAACGACTCATAGCATCCCCCCCATTCCCCACACATTTGTTTAACAACAAATTTGAGACTTCCATTTGTGTGGCCTAAATGTTTAGTAAAAATTTAAAAAAATCATTTACGGGTAATTAGAACCGAAAAATGGAATCAGGTAATGACAGTTTCGGTCGGGTATCTGGGTACCCGGGTACATGGCACAGCCTCAAGGCACACTGCCAAAAAATTCAAGTATTAATAAATTTAAAGAAATGATGTTTGTCACCCTACTTTTCTAAAACAGAGGGTCTAAAAATATAAATTTTTTAAATTTTTTAATTTGAGTGTTTTTTGTGGGATTTGAACCTGCCACCTTCGGATTACCAGCGTTCCGGAGCTGAGTGTATACATGTATATTGAGCTATATCTATCCCTATGTGGGCAGTCTCCCCATGTTTGTCCTACATGTATATTGGATCATAGAGAAGGGTCCATTTTCTATGGTTGGATTACCATACCAGTGCTCTATCAACTGAGCCATACAGCCTTGTGTTGGCGGTCTCCTGAAGAGTTCTGATGTTTGTCCTATGTTGGATCATAGAGAAGAGTCCAAGTTTGCTCTTGTCCTACAGTGTATATCAACTGACCTACTGTATCCAGCCATATAGATGTTGCTGATCTCCCTACCAGTGCACAAATGTTGGACCTATGTTAGCGGTTTAAAAAAAAAGTGAAACGTATACGTATATGTGTAGAATTTTGTCCTGAATCACACTCCAGTAAAGGGGGGCTCCATTAGCGGGGTCAGATGAGAAAGCTGTTCCTTTAACATGTATAGCTTCATTTTTCCCTACACGTTGGTAATACTGCCAAGTTTCAATGTATAACTCCTGTCAAACTGTAATTTACACTTAACATATTGTCAACTATGCTTAATATTAATAAACTGTAATGTACTCAATATGGATTAAATTGTTGCCAACATGAAAATAAATGTGTGACATTGTATTGTCACCACTAAACATGTATGGATAGGATTGCAGACAATCTGCCAGTGCAATGATTGACCCTTTCAAGTTTAATGTCAGGACTTCTACTTGAGTTTTACATGTAAAGGTTAAAAGCATTTTTGTTGTGTGTGTGTATTCCAGTTACTACAAGTCTTGTGAAAGGATTTTGTCAGAAAGGGGTCAATTCCGGTTTATTATTTTCTGGAAATGTGGGACTTGTATTCTTAAGAAATTGTTGTGAGAGGGCAGGGTTGTGTGTTATTGTGTTTTTTTGTGTTTTTTGTGGAAGTTGGGGTGTTTGTTCATTTGTTTGTTTGTTTGCTTGCTGCCCAACATGTACACTATGGGAATAGTGTACGTGTAGGTTAGGCCAAAAAAAAGTCTCCGGTTTCTGGTCATCGGTCAAAATCGCTGCGGTGATGCGCTTTTTTTTTTTTTCGGCAATTTTTTTTTTTTTTTCCCAACATGGAAATACGTGATACATTGTATACCGTATTTTCCTGCGTATAAGACGCTCGGTGTATAAGGCGCATTACCCCAGAATCGGGGGAATGTGATTAAAGTGTCAACGTACAAGGCGCACCGCCGTATAAGGCGCACCATGACCGCTCAGTAGTGCAGTGCAGTGCATGCCAGAAGCGCCATAGCACGACCATGCCGCCACCACCACGCCGCTGGCCGTACTAGGAAAGTAGTCAAGTTGCGCCCAAGTGATCCCGCGGTGTTGTGCGTAATACACTGTGATTAATAATCGAGGTGAAAACAGACACGGCAAAAGTTGACAACCTTGCACACATCGCATAGAGACTTAGTCATTAGAAAGCGTTGTAGATAAAAATGCGCGATCGTGTACGATGTTGGGCATGCTATTTTCAGAAACAGGGGAATTCTGCTTTTGGTACGTCACACACGAGTGAGGTCTTTCGTGAGTATTATTTACGGTGAATGAATGCATGAAAATCTTGCGCTAACGACCTTCATTGGAAAACACGGCCGCTTTGTTAGGTTGAGGTCCACCGAAAGTTACACAAGCGGTAATCATCACTTTGATCTCAAGCGACACCAGATAAGGCGCACCGTTAGATAAGACGCAGTGACGTTTTCGTACCTTTGAAAGTCAGATAAGCCGCGTCTTATACGCAGGAAAATACGGTACTCGGAGACCAAATTTCCCATATATACAAAGTATGGTGGCTAAAAGAGACCTCACAAAACGTTCATACACGCTATGTGAGAAAGTCGTTTAAAGCACAGCGTGGCAGAATCGATCCAGCAATTTTGGCTGCAATTGGACATCGTTTCATAGCACACAAAAAAAAGAAAATTAAAAATGCCGGTGCGCGGCTCTGAGGCGATCCGCGCGGAGACCAGAAACCGGAGACTTTATTGAGGGCCTTATAAGCAGGGAGTCAATGATGTAACATTGGGAAAGTTTACTGTAAACTCCATGGATATATGTGTTACTGTTTTTGTGACACACATATTGTATTTCTACACTCCTATGAAATAGGCATTCAAATTGTACACAAAAGAATTTAACCGGTGGTGTCAAGTGGAAACTTCCATAAATGAAATTTCCACAGAGGGTTGATGCATACATATTTGTATTGTTCTGTGAATTTGAATGATTGGCTTTGTACATCATAAAAGAACCAGCAGGAGAGACAGCTCTCTATTATACATTGTAGTGTGCATCATCACAGTTATATTACAGAGCACGTCCCATCATAGAGAAAGGTCCCATAGAGCAAGGACTTGCTCTATGGTTGGCTGTACATGTACATAAGAGATGACAAGTCACTGCTTACACTGTCTACTAACACTGTGTATGTGTACTCTATCTGCCAATTGAATCTGAATGGCGGGCCAGCTTTGAGAGTTGTATTGTTTTGTCACGAGCTAACAATGTAGGCTGATCTCTCACCTGGAGATGTTTGGGTTATTTTTACCTTGGGAAGAGAGAGACGAGTGAATGGGTGTACCATGGGTGTACTGGTGTAGAATTAACGTAAAGGATGGGAAAATGTTTGTGCATGTGCCAGTTATGTACTGTCTCCTATAAGTTAGGATTCAAGTTTGCTTTATTTTTGTAGAAAACATTGTCTGTACATCTCTTTGATCTTGTTTAATTGAGCAGGGTTATGTTGAATTGAAGTTTCTCTTCTAAATAAACATTTTTTTTAAACCAAGCACAAAATATATTGGGTTGGATTGATGAGCCTCAGCATCAATTTATCCACTGGACTCATTCTTGGCTCAGCTTGCGGCAGATGTCTTTGGAAATGACTGAATTCCCCAGAGAAGTAGCCTTGCAATGAATGTTGAGATATATGTAGATATATTGACAGTACAGTGTGATAAATCTGTGGTGGCCACATGTCTTCGTTTTCCAGAGGTATGCTATATGGGGGTCAGTTACCTTTTGGTGCCATGTATTAGTGTGGATGCCTTTGGATGTCACAATCATTGAGAGTTTGAAACCATTGACGTATATTCATAATTGTTTCTTCTGCCGAATATTGTTTTAGCATGGGGCTTCTGTTTCAATAGTCAAGATTTCCTTTGTCACTGGCACACTTTGATTCCCTTTTCACGTAATTAATTTACTTGAAACTCCATGCCACAAATATTATCTTGTAGAGTTATTTGTTTCAGGCTATAACTTCACATGGACAGCCTGTGGTCCAACAAAATGCACACCAACTTGAAGCAGTAGAACTTTGTGGCACTGTATACATGTAGATAGACCTTAAATGTTTATGTATACATGTAGTGTAGACCCTTATGATGTCACAAACTGACAGGCGCCCTCATTCATAGAAACAAGGTTACTCATTGGTACATGTACAATGTATGTAGCGCTATGCCTACACATGCCACGCCTTTGAGTGCATGTACATGTATGTGCAGCACGTATTTATGAACATGAACTAATGAAACCATAAAATCTTATGAACCAATTAATGACGCCGTTCAGTTTGTGTTGTCAAGGTCTATAAAGCTGCAACACTTTTATTGGCTACATGTACATATTAAAAGCTACATAATCCCAGTCATTTTAATTGGCAAATGCTTTTAAATGTCACTGTTTTGCCAAAAGGGATTTACATGTGTGTTATGCACATGTGTTTATTTTCTCCCTGTCAAATTTACTGCCTGAAGGCAAATTGTATACATTCAAATATTTAAAAGTATGTTCAACTCAATTCCCTGAAACTTGCACAGAGGAATGCATAAAGAAATTTCTTCTTTTTTTTTATACTTTTTCCCCCCTTCGTGACATTTTGCTTAGTTGTAAATTTCTTTACTTTGTAAAACCTATTCACTGGATTGAATAAACCTAATGGCTCGAGACGGAAACTAAATTAATTCAGTTTAACAAATGGCCAGTTGACCTTTATACTTGTACTTTTTCATCCAGTGTTGATGCTTTATTGTTGGTACCAAAGCAGCGTCTGTGTAGTTAATAGACAATTTCCGGTACTTACACGTACTGTGTAAGAGATCTACATAGACTTGGTGTACATCTGTATGATGGTTTCAATCTCCCGAAGATATAATTTTGTCTGAGGTGCTGTCCCTTTTAATAAAATGTCTAGTTTGAATTTAGGAGAACTCTTGTTTTCAACGACTCGGAATGATATCTTTAACTTTCATAGGTTTGTTGTTTATCTTGATTCAAAGAGAGTAAGCATACTCATAGTTTTGTCAACATGACTAATGTAGTACTTTCTCATTAAAATTCATGAGGAAAGCAATGGGGGCACGTGCAGCCTCTCCCATCTCTCGCCCATAACTGTATGGATTGGTTAAACAATGTTCTGTTTATAGGTTGGTGAAATTCTTGCATCGGGAGATTAAAAATTGATTTAATGCTATATGGGATTCTAGCCGGCCAATTGTCATCGGGCAAGCTCGGTGGTCGAGAGGTTAAGACGTCTGCACTAGTAAGCAGGAGGTCGTGGGTTCGAATCCCGCCCGAGTCGCTTGTGTAGTTTTTTCACAGACACTCGGAAAGCACTGAGTATACAGTGCTATACACACGTCGGTGTAGGGCAAAATTAAATCAATGTTCTGTTTGTTTATTTTGTGGAATAACCCATTTGAAAGCAATCTACTTCCCTTTTGGAAATGCGTCAAATATCGAATGTTGCTTTATTTATTAAGTTATATATGGGCTGTACTACATGTATAGTGCATTTTTGTATTTCATTCTTAAATAGTGTATATATCACATAATGTCCCAATGCCATTTACAGGTTAACGTGGACAATCCAACTAAATTCTTGACCACACACACCCACATAGAAGTCTTATTGTTGTTAATGTTAGCATACAACAATGTAGCTGTGTGGAGTGAGCCCTCTTGTGGTCCTTTCTGTGAGAGTGTACAATGTACAAGGTCTGTGATTCAAGTTAGTGTTCCAGACTACATAGTGCATTATTTGGTCAGTGGTGCTGTGGTGAATTATACGTTTATCCCCTCTATTCCATGTTGAGATGTAATCAATATCATGGCCATGAAGGGGCTGATTTAGTGGTTGAAAAGGAGCAGGCAAATTGACCCAAATGTTACAGTCCTTTTCACAAATGCAAACTTTCCAATAAATTATACTGAGAAATTATTCTGCCTAATAAATAGCCTGAAGATCTGACGTCATGCTCTGAGCTAGAGGTGCGTGAATCACGCAGTTTTGCTGTGTCTTGCTTCATGTGAATAAAGTATCTGTAACTGACCTAGGCCCAATTTCATGGCGCTGCTTACCACAGAATTCTATGCTTACGGCGCCGTAAAAAGCATGTGATTCTATGCGCCGTAAGCGCAGAATTCCGCCGTAAGCGCAGAATTCCGCAGTAAGCAGTGCCATGTAATTGGGCCCAGTACAAGTTTCAGCTCAAATGTTTTGTAGTTAACAAGGAAATAGAGAAAATGCATTCAGAAAGTTTGAACAGCAAACACAACCTTCTTATTCAATCTAACATGGAATTTGATATTGTTTGTTTTATACCAAAATGATGATGTTCATACATTGGGAAATAAGAAAGTAATATTTGACTTTTCTCCAACATACATGTACATGTACAGTGTAGCTCTGAGATAGCACCTCAGACAGAAAGATTTTATCTTAAAATCATCAACTGAACATCAAATAATCATTTATGCATTTTGAGAATACCAAAGTTTTTGTACATATGTACATGTATGTACACTCCATAATTGACTGATACATGGAATGTTGTCTCTAGGGTACCAGAGAAAGGACTTGAGAATTTGAAACATTGGGAGGCTAGTGAGTCCCTGTCATCATACCCTGTATGGGGATGCTTTATTGGCCCAGGGTCCTTGAATTGGTTATACCATTTTTGTATGTACCCTATAGAGGCCAGTGGATGATTAATGTGGCTGTGGTTTACTACAATGCTCTTGCTTCATGCAGTTTTGCTCATTTATACAATGTGCTTTACACACTAGAAGAAAGGGAGGGCCGGTTCTGCGGTTAAAATTAAAAAAAACAGTTTTTGATAAAAAATGATTTTTTCAAAAAAACATGTTTGGAAAAAAAAAGAAGATGTGGCTGTTTTAGTATTATTAAAAAACCAGTTTTTGATAAAAAAATTTTTTTTGAAAAACCGTATTTATAGAAAGTAATTTTATGAGAGAACATTTATATAAAAATAAGAGCGAGTCAGCCCTCCCTTTCTTCTTGGATATATTTTTAATAAGAGAATGATAATTGAAAGATGTATAAAATTTAAAGAAGTGTATGTTTAAAAAATAATGAGATGTTTATAACTCTCACACATCTAAACACTTTCTCAAAATATTACTTTCTATAAAAAAAATTAAAAAAACACTTTCTCAAATTTTAATAATAAAACACCCCCATCTTTTCTTTTTTTTCAAAACTTTTTTTTTTGAAAAAATCATTTTTTATCAAAAACTGGTTTTTTGATAATACTAAAACAGCCACATTTTTGTTCTTTTTCAAAACGTGTTTTTTTGAAAAAATCATTTTTTTATCAAAAACTGTTTTTTTAATTTTAACCGCAGAACTGGCCCTCCCTTTCTTCTACACTCTTTATACAGTTTTGCTCATTTATACATTATGGTTTACACAAATTTGCTACAGTTTTGCTCATTTCAGGGATGTGATTTGTCTGGATTTTTCCAGATTTTTACAAATCACAATGTTGTTATCCTCCAGATTTTAAAGATTTAAGCAATAAAGGAAAGCAAAGCAAAGCAAATGTTCAGAACTATAGATTTCACCCCAGCACTGTTCACAACAGCGGCCCCAATACCACTAGCAGAATTTACATGGATTTTTCAAAACTGCCCAATCACACCCCTGTCATTTACATACATTGTGGTTTACACACATTTGCTACAGTTTTGCTCATTTATACACATGGTTTGCACAAATTTTCTACAGTTTTGCTTGTAATTTATACATTGTGGTTTACACACATTTGCTACAGTTTTGTTCATTTAGCCAGAGTGGGGACAGCAGGTTTTTTATGAACAAAAAAATGTAAGAATCTCCTTCTGAGTACAACTCTTGCTCTGTGGTGTAACTTCTTGTCAGCATTACAAAATGCTACTCAACCATAATATGATGTGACTGCCCCTTTAACAAAATCCTTCCACTACAATTGGAAGATTTCCAGCTTGTTTCAGCTGAGGGTCCATGGTTTCAGGGGCGCATTGCACGCATTGCAATCTGCATACCAGCCACATTTTAGTTAGATTCCATAGCCTTTGGTACATGTAAGTGAAGATACACTGTCTGGATGCATGCCGAATCCAGTTCACCAATGGGGGGAGTTCATTAGCAGAAACCACCAATGTTTGAGTGTGTTTATGAAGCAGCCCCCTATGATTCTGAAACAACAACACTACCCATACTACCAACAAACCACAGAATGTGATTTGAGCAGCTGTCAAGCTGTTCGGATTATCCTAACATGCTTAGTGCACCTTGCTCAGATGATCAGTGCTTCAAGTATATAATGTACACATTATACATTGTACATGTACTTCACATAATTTGCATTGTAGTAGGCTATACAACTGTGGAAGCTTTTTTCTATTTCAGCGTTTGCTGTTTCATAAATGTGTAGGGGATTTCTGAACAATACACTGTTCTGGAAATGTATACTGCACATTGATATAATTATCACCAACAAATAATAATGTACATAAATCTAAACTCTTTACATTTGAGTTCTGATCAACACTTTTTCTTTTTCATCTTTTTTTCTGGAGCTGAATTTTCTCCTGCAAAGGAGACTTCCAAGTAATAACCCAAGTACATTTTTTTTAAATTTATCTGGGGAAATAAAACAACGTTTAAAAACTACACTTGCTACAATGTACATTTTACATGCATTATTTAATAAGTAACTTTTTTGGATCTTCTCAAAAAATGTGCAACCTTATGGTCACAAATTTCACTTTTTTATGACAAGATTTGGGTATTTGGAAGATGACCCTTGGCTCCCAGTTTATTTACAGTTACAAGTTAGCCTTTCACTTGGGCAGTCATGAATCACTGGAAAGAATGACCAGTATACTACCATGGAGGAAGGAAAACCTTCCTCCATGATACTACAGACTGGTTCCTTAAAGACAGTTGTGTTGCAGTGACATTGTACAGTAGAATATTCTTCTATTGCCTAAGTGAATCAGGAAGGCCAATCACATGGACACTGCTAATTAAGGGTATGTTCTCTAGGGAATCATATCTAATGGTCCTTAAATTATGCAGAAATAATGCACTGTTATGTAATCCTACACTTCATATGGCTATTCCCCTCTGCATCAATTGGTCCATTGCATCAGTGTAAACTTATGTATGATCTTCTCACTGGATAAGTTAGAATTTGTTACCATGCCACAGAGCATCAATTGTCCTTCGCCACTCACCCTTACCCTACAAAGTACTCGCTGAATTGACTCAGTGTTGGTGCTACTAATCCTGCATAAGACTGGGATGTAAAATTCTGTGTGTTCTGTGTCAGTGGTTCCTGGTCTCTCAGTTCCCCTCCCCACATTAGCAATTCAATTTGGGCCGAGGGCCCTTTGGAAAAAAAAAGACTGTGGCCATGAATTCACTGTTGGAATTCTTTGTCATTCAGGCAACCAGTGTGCATGGGAGGCCCTGCAATTTGGAGAATTTGCTGAATTTGTGATTGCTTGAATTGGTGTTTCTCTGTGCTGTTAATGCATCAGTGATTGGTGAACACCCTGCGGTACAAGTAGACAGTCAACTTGTTAGCAGGACAGATCAGGGCCATGCATTCACAGTGTTTAGATGTTAAATCTTTGAGTTTGTACACATGTACAGAACATAGAAATATACTTCCGGAAACCACTTTCCAAGCACTTTCTGTTGAGCACAGTATGTATCTATGCTAATCAAAACCATGCCTTATTGGAGGAAAGTCTTTGCCATATTATTGGAACCAGCTCTGCATAACTATGTCCAATAGTCCCCTGCCAAGTCCCTGATCAAGATTTCCACGTGTTGGGAAAAGGAAGAAATTATACCTGCTGGGAATAATCTACAGGCACACTCGTAGCCTGTAGGTTCATGGGGCAACTTGAGTGCCAGTGAAGAGTTGTAAAACATACACAAGTTTGGATGTTTTGTCAGCACCATGAAGGATCTTATTAAGAAGTATATACACCTCAAGAAAGATCGCTGTCCTTCCAGAGCATCATCTTATCCTGTACAGAGATACTCCCCCTACTGGCGGTACCAGACACCACAACTTCATCATCACCCCCGCCAGACACTCCCCCTAAGTAAGTTTGAACTCGTCTATGTTTGCATTTTATTTTTAGAAGTCAAATGCCCTGTCTTGCAATATTTGTCGGCAGTCAGTGATTTTGAGAAAGAATTCAGGTCTGGGAAACTGTGAACAACAAGACAGGGTCTTTAACTTTTTAATTCCGCACAGGATTGGTGGCTATAGGGTTAGCATTATTGTTCATTCAGTTCAGTTACCAGTTCAGTCATGAAGATGCAACAGTTAAATCTCTAAAACTGAGTGTGCGACTGAGTCAATGTCTGGTCTGCGAATGAGTCAGTGACAGGTCATCAACTGAATGTCGTCTTCGCACAATATGTATCGCCCATGTTTGTTTAACCTGCAAATTTCTGAAATTGTTGCCCCATCTTAACAGTGCTATTTTACATGAGTAAAAAAACCTGATGATTTCAAATAATACATTTTTCTAAATAATCCTGAAAGCATGGTTTTACAGTAAATATAGTCATAAATTCTTTAGTACACATAATTACTGTTAAACTGAGCTTTTGACAACTGTCTAATAGCGAAAAACATGGGTGAGACATCTTCAAGATTCCATTATGACTCGTTTGGTCGTAGTCAGATCGTAGTAAAATCACAAGGGGTGAAATAGCTGTACATTGCAATACACCTGAATTTGATTAGTGGATCACAGTGTGATTACTGCAATCCACCAGTCATCGCTGTTTTTGTTTCATTGTTATGCCACGGCACACTATTGGCCAGTTATCGTTTGAAATGACAAGCAGACCCAAAACAAACTTGTCTAGTAAACGCCCTAGCCCCACTTAATCCCAAATGTTCTCATGTCCTGCTGGTGAGGCTATTTAGTAGATGCCATTTTTAGAACAGATTATAACCTACTGTAAGTGTACATTGTGACAAGCCATTTCTAAAATCCCCACAAAGCTTTGCAAACTCACAGGGGGATTTGCACAGAGAAGGAACCCTGGGTAAATGGAAATCATCTTCGAAGGTTAACCCTTTACTATTTTGACAGCTGAGAAGTTAAGTCAGAAGACTTCGCCCCCAAAAGATCATATATTTTTGTTGGAATCAGTTAACAGCAGTGGTTAATAACACTTCTGTCCTTGGAGTCTTGATGGTACAATGTATGGTTAAGGAATTGTTATCAGTTGTTGAAGGAGCTCCAATTTATTCCACAGTTCACCTTCAACTCTGGTATACACCCAGTTCCTTGCGTATTCTGTTAAATTCATGCAACAAGTTTGACTTGATCATCCTGACTTGACCGTTTTCTTCATATTGGGTTCAATGTGTACCTTGGTGATGTTGATTCTGGTAGAGATAGTGATCCAATTCATTAGTGTGGGCAGTCTCTTGTGATATTAAGTAACAGCAGACAGACAATATAAACATCACAAATTGGTGCCACTTGTAACTTTGGGGAAAGGATTTAGGCATCATACATGTATGTAGCACCAGGTAACTTAGATTTTAATTTAAAAAAAAGAGTTGACAAAAGTTTCCTGAATATTATGTGAATATTATGTATTTATGTATCAGGGCTAAGCACAGAGCCTGTACATGTACATGTATGCACATTCAAATACATGCAGCGGCGTAGCCACGTGGGGGCCTGGGGGGCACGTGTCCCCCACAAATTTCCAGTGCTCCCCCAGGTGCCCCCCCACGAAAAATCCTCATAGTGCCCCCAAAAACAGAAAAGATAAAGAAAAGGGAAAAAACCCATACCCCCTGGGCCCCCCCACTGAAAAGCAATGCCCTCCCTGTGCCCCCCCCCCCCCACTGAAAAAGTCCTGGCTACGCCACTGAATACATGTTGCAAGGAGGAAGGGGTAAACTGAAGGAAGGAACAGGTTCCAGTGGACAGGTTGAAACCATAGATTTATCTGTAAATATCCAATCTGTGAATTGAGAAACAGAGAAAGGTTTACTAAAAATAACTTTATGGATTGAAAAGTAGCTGGTGAAAATTCACCTCATTGTTATTAACTTTCTTTGACAAGGCATTATGAATGTATCAATTATTTAATGGAACTCTTGCATCAGCGATATTGAAGTAATTGATGTGTCTTATCCCTTCACAGATGAAGCAAATCACTGAGGGAAAAATAATTACAATTTGTTCAATATTGTTTCAGATGAACACAGAAATTCAACCTGTGATCTCTTAGTAGTAACCCCCTACAAAACAAAATCAAATCAAAAATGTATGCTTTTTCAAACTCTTATTTCCTCTATACTCTTACCCTGCATTTGCATTGTACAACAGCTAAGGCCTTGAAAATCTAAGATATGACAAGAACCCTTAAGGCACAAAAAATGTACTACAATATATGTCATTGTGTTCGGCCATTTGCTCAGTGGTTGTGTATATTTAAACTGTCCCCCCCCCCCCCCCCATTGGGGTAAAAGATTTACTGCTAAAGCCTTTTTCCAAGATGACCTTGTGAGAGTTATACCATGGAGAAGAGAGCCAACAGATTACAGTCAACATAACTTGGGTCTCAGTACCTCTTGGGAAATGATATGTGAACAAAATGATATGACCAGCAAGTATTTCTGCAGAACATTGTTCTCCCACCCAGTATGTGACAAATGAGGCATGCCACTCTGCCAGCTAAGGCCAAAACAAAAAAGTTTCCGGTTTCTGGTCTCCGCACGTGTCGCCTCAGACCTGGGCATCAGCATTTGTAATTTTTTTTTTTGTTGTTGTTGCTATGAAACGATGTCCAATTCCAGCCAAAATTGCTGGATCGATTGGAATTCTGTCATGCTTTGCTTTAAACAACTTTTTCACATAGGGGTATGAATGTTTGCCCAATTTGTGAGGCCTCTCTTAGCCACCATACTTTGTATATAATGGAAGATTTGGTCCCCACGTATTCAATGTATCACGTATTTCCCTGTTGGCAAAAAAAAAAAAAAGATGGCCAAAAAAAACAAAAAACGTGTCACTGCACTGTTTTTGAAGCCGACTGATGACCAGAAACCAGAGACTTTTTTTTGGCCTAATGGCTTGTTTTTGTACACCAGACACCCCTATTGCCACTTCTGGCATTTTAAAGTTACTATTATTTGTATACACTATTTGTAATGTCATAAAACATACATGTAAGTGATCACAATTTTACACAAAACCTATGGTATGATGGTATAAGACATGAAATCTTTTTGTCTGAGGTGTGGTAATGTTACTAAAAAATAGTAATAAGATTGTTGAACTGAATGTTCTACTTCATGAGAAAAACATCCATGTTTTAGACCAAAAAAATCTACTGTTTCTGGTCATAGGTCGTACATGTAGATGCACCTTTTTTATTGGGGAGGGGGTGGGTAATTTTTGGCCAACCATTGAAATGCGCAATAGTTGCGGAGTGTCGTGGCCGAGCGGTCTAGCTTACCGGACTCAAGTTCTGGTGTTAGCAGCAGAATGTGGGTTCGAATCCCGGCCGTGACACTTGTGTCCTTGAGCAAGACACTTAACCATAATTGCTTCTCTCCACCCAGGGGTTAAATGGGTACCTGTGAGGGCAGAGTTAGTTGATTAGCCCTATATGCACTGTAATGGCAGCAATTGAGCTGTATATTCCCCAGGGAGCTGAGATGGTTTCAGGAATGATTTATGAGCCTTATGAGCAGGGGTAATAATATAATGCGCCTTGAGCACCACTCAGTTGGTGGATACGTGCGCTATATAAGTCCACACATTATTATTATTATTATTATTATATACATGCGGTTATTGGAACCAGACCAAATTTTCCATTATACAATGTATGGTTGCTAAGAAAAGCCTCACAAATTGGGCAAACCTTCATACCCCTTGGTGAAAAAGTCATTTAAAACATAGCACAGAAGTATTCCAATCAATCCAGCAATTTTGGCTGCAATTGGACATTGTTTGATAAATAAAATTAAAAAATTAAAATGCCGATGTGCAGCTCTGAGGCGTTGCGTGTGGAGACCAGAATGCATTTTCATTATTTTTTTTTTTATCAGCACAATCAAATTAAGCTGAAACTTTCACAGGTTGGTTTCTATACGTATACATGGACGTGGACGCAAACCCTAACCCCTAATGGTTTTGGCTCAGTACCTTCCTGAATCCACAAAAATCCAACACCATGCATGGGCTATACAGTACCGAGTCCATCAGAATGCAACACAACCAGTTGTTGGAGTTTGATGGGTTTGGGGTTGTTTGGGTTTTTTAACAGGCATTTTTACCAAAGACTTAAATTTAAGACTTTGAAAATGGTTAATAAGAACAAAAAGTAGTGGAAACAAAGAGTGTTGGTACAGTGTGTTTAGATGCTTCGCTTTGCTCATGGTCATGGACTCCTGGCAGATCTATGAGGGGGATTGGGAGAGAATCCTGAAGCCCCCTTCCCCATATCTGAAGAAAATCTTATTTGGAAATAAATAAATAAAAAGATAACCCAATTAACCAGTAAGGTAAAACTGAATCCATCAAGTAAAATAATCCCCCCTCCCACGAAATCCGATTTCTGCATTTTTGTGGACTGTTAAATAGATTATCACTGCTTCTCATGCACATTTGATGTTTGCCTGTTTCACTCACTCATGTCCTGTGTCTGAAACCATTAGTGTCTATATAAAGAGGGTCTGTGGTGTCTTTAAGTAAGTTCTGGTTCATATCTTCCACCACACCTTAAATCTTGGCACACATTTTCCCATGGGAAACGGGGTCATAAATTGTCAATCATGAAAGTGTTGTTCTGTATGTGATACCAAAAAAAAGACAGTATGTGATACCTAAAAAAGTATGGTACATGTAGATGATAATATAAACTTCATTGTATGTTATTGAAATGATTAAAGGATAATGGCTCACCTTTTTTTTATCACTTATGACCTAGAACTTAGGGGAGGCCATTCATTATGCAGCCTCCAACTGCCATATCTTTACCCTTCATGAGAAGCACATAAACACATACTTTGTGGTCCATTCAACCTCACTGCTCAAATTTTGTGCCCAATGGATCCATAAGTCGTCAATTATTGATCGATTTTATAAGTGGTGGATTGCTTCATTGGGTTCAGTGAATGGTGGCATATTATACCCTGAATAAAGAAAGCTGAAATAAATATACACGCAGATTAGTGCTGACATTGCATGGCGTGGGGGCCACTTGCCAAATTTGCCGCCCTTTTTTTTTTGTATGCGAGTGCCGGAACTATCAAGGGGCATGTACGTGTATGAACAATATTAGACATAGTGATTTTTTTTAAGCACTTTTAAATTTTAATCTGTATTCAAATTGGGTTTTTGAGTGTACGGTAACCATTTATTTCAAATCAGTTAAATTATTAGGGTTTTTTTTGCCAAAATTGTTTTTTTTTTTAATGAGACAATTTTTTTTTTAAATCAGTTCAATTATTACATGTAGGTGTTTTTCCCTCAACACATTTACTGCCGAGGATAAATGTAACGTAAATTACACATGTACATGTATGTAAATATTGAGCTGTATCATGCTGTGGCCATCAAGATTTTCTTGCATGCAAGTCCATGAGGCCGAATCGAGGTTGGCAAGAACGAAGACTGGCCTTCTTGCTTGTATGTATTGAGAACAAACACTTTATCATTGCCTTCATGGGATGGGGGATCTGAAGAAGATGGCTGTAGTGTGACAATGGTTTATAGAGACATTTAAGGTACAGTGTACAAGCATATATAATTGAGAAAAGATCCGTCTTCTATTCATGCACTGTACTTTGTAAAGTACTCTATTTTGCCCCTTGTAGATGATCAAATAAACAAATTATTATCTAAATAGCTTACTTGGTGTATTAAAGATCATTTAAGCATTCTGAGAAAAATTCCTTACAAAACTTTGCTTTCATTTTAGAGAAAACATGGAGTTGTTATCACAAAAAGTTCAAAAACATAAAAAAACATGTTACAGTTTTTCATTGTTTTCTCAAAAATGTGAGCTCACTTACATGTACATGTACATGTGTATTGTGATGACTCTTCTACAGGTTGGTTTTATGATATACATAGTAATTCCTGAAAACTAGTGGGTTGAAATGAACATTCCTTTCCAATTCCAACATTTTACGTACATTCCTTTTAATTAAGTTATTGTAGAACTGGAATATGTGAATGTAAAGGTTTTTCAATTTTTTTTAATATTTTTTTTCTTCAAAACTATGTGTATAAACAGATTTCCTGGAGACATTTTAAAATTGACAAATAATTTATTACGTAGTTGAAATGTCAAACTGTAATGATATCCTTTTCTGCTAATTTTTGGCATATCTTATGACTGCTGGTATGCCGACCAATCTAAGGGAAGATAAAATGTCCCGATGGAGAGAGGTTTTATCAATCAGATAAAACATTCACATAAATACCCCAGTGTGGATGTATGTAGTGTGATCATGTAATGCTGTGACCAAGTCACTGCATAACAGTCTGAGTGTCAAAGAAGGATGACTTCAGAGGAAATACCATCGATGGATTATGTCAGATGTTATAACCCCAGCAACAAAAAACACCATCTTTGTCAACTCTCTTGATCCCTTCTGCTTTTATATATATAAAAAAGGTCCTTTGAAAATGCCCCTCTCTGCCAACTCAGTGTATGCTGTCTCACACTTTGTTCATCGTTGTGTGAAAATACCCTCAATGGGGATTTGGGATTAGCCAATCTCTTGAGACCATTGTGAGCGGCAGATGAAGCAGGGATTCCACAATGCTTAATATACTCTCACTGTATCCCCCTGGCTACTTCAACCCCTCCGGCAGTTTGCATTTGCATGTCAAAATGTTCCACTCTTTTGGAGGTTGCATTCTGTGCCAACTTAACAACTTGTTAACAACTTGTGATTATTTACAAATTCACCTTGTTATTTCATAGGTTTTTTTTTTTTTGTTTTTTTTTGCGCCACTGTACAAGAGACTGAAATGGATTGCTAACTGGGAAACTAGCTTGGTGAACACAATGCGGGAGTGAGGATACACGGATTATGGCTGCATCCGTGGACTGGTGATTAATGTGATTATTTCGCATTGCTAACTGGACATTGTGTTCTGCTGAAGAGGCCATGAGACTTTCATTGTGGTGACTGCGGATATAACTACTGGTATGTATACCTGCACACTGCAGCTGACACCCTTCATCTTCTAGTCTTGTCATTTCAGAAGTACATTTTTGCTTTGAGTGGGTATCTAGTATCTGCAGGGCTTTTAGAAGGAAGCTACCTTCAATAACATTAACTGGTGAGAGTGACAACATCAACTGTGGGTAATATGATGTTTCCCTAACTGGTTACATGCATCAGGGACAGTCAAGTAATGACAGTTGTGCTTATTTTGTTTCTTCGATCTGCTCATGCAATGAGAAGAGAATGCAAGTATCGGTGTTGGAGCTAGGATAACTACAAGACATCGTCGGGCTATTGGACGAATGAAAGGAAATTTAACGAGACATTTACATGCATGGTGTACACTTGTGTACATTGACGTCATTATGCAACAGCATTCAGCTTATGCAGGAGTTATTCATGTATTTGCGAACAAGAAACACATGGTGGAGTTAATCAATGGTATTTAAACAGACAGACAACCTTCACTTTATCCATCGCTTCACACAAGGTATGCTCTAGAGCCAAGAGGACATGTCAGCCATTATCACAACATTGTGATGATGTCCAATAACATTTTGTAGTGTATGCGTATAAGAAGGAATTATTGGACCATACCAGACACATAGTCATCCACCCACTGTATACCAACAAAGCCCAGCCAACCTTCAGCCTCCATCCTTACTAAATGGTTCTGTGTATGGCTCATTAGCAATGAGTTCACATTGACAATAAAGAGCTCATTCAGACAGATAGACCAAGAGTGCCTCCTCGCCAAACAAAGAGAATCCCTCCAGTAAATGGTCACTTCTGATTACTTATTATAAACTGACCTGTGTCTTCTCCATCCCTGATGGCCACCTCGGCCACGGTATACATCGGAGAGGTCAATAGATGCAATGATGATGATGATGATGATGACGGTGGTGGTGGTGGTGGCATCACCATGGCTTCTTCTAGCCCTATAACATCTCCGACGAGTGAGGTATTTCTGAGGAGAAAGAATACTCCAGAGATTAAGATCAGTTCTGTGCAAGTCTCTCATAATAATAATAATAGAGGATGGTTGATGCATAAGATGAGATTACAAACAATCTCCCGTGGTAAGTAGACAGTGTATTATTTACCTATTTTGATTATTTTTGTATACTGTTACAGCTTGTTAATATTGTTGTGGCCAGCCCACCACATTTCCTCTGTACTCATACAGTACCACCCTATTTCACTTCTCTTCCCAGATGTGTACTTGAATAACATTATATATAATGTTTATATAAGATTTCTATTATCCAGAACATGTAGTTTGGACTTAAAATCATTCGTGTCTTCTCCCTATTTCACTTCTCTTCCCGGATGTGTACTTGAACAACATTGGTTTATATAAGGTTTCTACTATCTACAGTACTAGTGTAGGCTTTAATTACACAAAGTCACTTAAAGTCATTCGTGTCTTCTCCCTGTTTCACTTCTCTTCCCTGATGTATACAACATTATATAAGGTTTATATAAGGTTTCTACTATCTACTATTGTATAAGGTTTCTATTATCTAGTTTATGTAGTTTGGGCTTTAATTACACAAAGTCACTTAAAGTCATTCGTGTCTTCTCCCTATTTCACTTCTCTTCCCGGATGTGTACTTGAACAACATTGGTTTATATAAGGTTTCTACTATCTACTAGTGTAGGCTTTAATTACACAAAGTCACTTAAAGTCATTCGTGTCTTCTCCCTATTTCACTTCTCTTCCCTGATGTATACAACATTATATAAGGTTTATATAAGGTTTCTACTATCTACTAGTGTAGGCTTTAATTACACAAAGTCACTTAAAGTCATTTGTGTCTTCTCCTCTCTTAGTTCCATTACTTTTAAAACAGAAATGTAATTTAATAATAATAATAATGTATAGATTTATATAGCGCACGTATCCACCAACTAAGTGGCGCTCAAGGCGCATTATATTATTATCCCTGCTCATAAGGCTCATAAGGCTCATAAGGCTCATAAATCATTCCTGAAACCATCTCAGCTCCCTGGGGAGTATACAGCTCAATTGCTGCCATTTCTAGCGCATATAGAGCAAACCATCTCTGCCTTCACAGGTACCCATTTAACCCCTGGGTGGAGAGAAGCAATTATGGTTAAGTGTCTTGCTCAAGGACACAGGTGTCACGGCCGGGGCTCGAACCCACACTCTGCTGCTGGCAACACCAGAACTTGAGTTCAGTGCGCTAGACCGCACGACAATTGTTATAAAGGCAGTTAATTAGGGGAAAGGAATTTGTCAGATGCAACAGAATCCTTGTATTTTGTTCCTTGTGTTTATGTTTGTTCCTTGTGATTTATAAATAACCCATATCTACATGTATAACTACCGTAGTTGCTATTCCCAATTTGTTTTCTTGAGGAAGGCTGTGTTCATTGTAATAACATTCATTCTCACACAGTGTCAATGATTAAAATGTCAATCCCATCAAAAGTGTACACTGCTATTATTTGATTGGCATGTGCTAAAAAAGATCAACCCTCACAAGTTCTCTCATTCAAGTCTGTAGTTGTTGAGTCTACCATGGTCTGCCAGTAACTTCTGTTCTGTTCTTCAAACCAAGCAGAAGACAACAATTAACAAGTACAGTGCTCTCATAATGTTAATCCGTGAGCATGGTTGATATACATGTAATACCTAGGCCAATGTGATCAGAGTCATGTCAATCAAAGCACTATGAAGTGATTGAATTCTCTCTGTATAACCATAATCATGTTATGTCTTCCTGCCCCCCCTCGACCCCCCTCCTCAAATGTCTGTTGTTCACACCTCCTGGCATTTAAGCCAACAAAGCACTTATTATCAGCCTGTTGTGGTCTTATTAAAGACATCTATACACATGACTGAGGAAGGGAGTGGGGTTTATTGTTCCCAAACTGACCTCCCAGGATCTGCCACTAAAGCCCCTCTGAAAACTGCCGACCACAAACCATCCAAATGAAATCACCTCCCCATCTTTTGTTGTAACATAATTGTAGATCATTGAATTATTGCTCCTGACTATGCTTGACCAGTTTTTACAACAGTTCTTGTTTATCTCAACTTCTTGAATATGTTCTAATTGAAGGTAGAATTGAGTATTCTTGATTATTCGTGTTCCTTGCCTGTTGAATACACAATATGCCCCTATTTGCAGGCATTAGACCAACATGTAAATTGTGCACATTGGGTTTCATTACATAGTCCCACCAGACCGTTGAGGTTGTCCACCTAAAGCTGACCATGTAATTGTAAGTTTTACTCTTTTTTTTTTGCAGTTGTATTTTCTCAAACCACTTCATAAACTGCAAATATTTGTATTGTCTTATTCGTTACTTTGTTGTTTAGCATTTTCAACCAATGCCTTTATCATGAAATGTCGGAGAGAATCTCTCACACAATGTTGTTTTTCGTCGTGTGGAAAGAACTTAAAGCAGAAACATATCCCATATTGACATGATTAAGATGACATGAGGATGGCATCACGACAGTAACAAATTAAGTTGCAGAGGTCAAGCAGTAACAGATTAGCCATGTAAGAATTGTCCTGTCACTGAATCAGATATCTCTTCTTGACTGACAGCTTGGGTTATTGGAATATACAATAAATAGGTACACTGTAAACTAGTCTCATTCGCCACTTGCTAATTACACAGATCTAAACATGTAAAAGCTTGATATATTCAGGTAAATGTATGCATGTGTATACAACTTGCAATTAAAATTAGGCTTGCTTGTATTTTAGCATTTCCTTTTGTTACATGTATATTTTGATCACTTGCATACATGATCATTACTGTACTGTATGCAGTTCAGGTTTCTTATTAACATTTTGGAAAGGATATTATTGAATTATTCTTTTAAAATGTACAATTACCACTAATTATAGATTTTGTTTGCTATGGCAACCATGCATGTCTGAATAAACCAACCGTGTGCTTTCCCTTTTTCCGTTCCTCGAAGATGTAATTGATCCCAAATAAATTTTTCCCCTTGTTTGGCATGAGTCATATCTGAAATTGACCTTCATTTAGTTTAAAGCCACGCACAGGCCAAATTTAATTTCTGATTTATTCAGCTCATTTCACTCATTGGTTGTGGCTGATTAGATTCGGCTGTCTGCAAGGTCTCTTTGTGTCCTCCGAGATTGGCTCAGTGATTAAAGTGACTAATGCTTCCCAGATAACAAAGAAAATGGTAGTATTTTTAAGCACCACACTAACTGGAATGAGTAATATTTAAAGTGCTTTTTTTTTCAAACAATTGTCAGATTTTTCTGAATTGTGACCTGCAAATAGTTATGCTTTCAAGGTTTTTCCCAGGATAAATTTAGATGCATAAGTAGCGAGTATTGAAGTTTAATTTCAGATCAAGGAAACGGAAATTTGATTAGTAAAAAAACACTCTACTAAGTGGAATTCAGAATTACTAATGGACTAATTTGTCATGGTTTATGTATTTATTTTTTGTGGTTCACTATTTATAGAAGTGGACTACTTTGAATTGATCGTCATTTATATTGAGAATTGTTATTCTGATCTGTAATCAAGGCTGTCATGTATAGTAGCATTACAATTTCCTTAAACAATGTTCCTACTGTCTTCAGATACTTCAATTTTAAGAAATGATCCTTATATATATCTACAATTACTGATTTTTAAATCATTTGTTCATTGCAGCCAGGAAAACCTTACATAGCTACTCAGCTGAGTAATAAATTACATCTTAAAAATGTCATCATTTTCATCTGTATGAGAGTCTGTTGAAAAGTTTAAGTAAGCAAACAAATTGTGATAATTTACATAGAAAACTTTATTGTCGTCATTTGTTTTAAATCATCTAAAGTTTGCAGACCTACAGTAGTAGCCTGTTAACATTCATGTGTCAGAGTAAAACCCTCCTAATTTATACCCAATTCCAAAAATAGCACCAAATCAAACTTTTCCCTCAAACATTCCACAAAATTAAGGCAAGACAAAAGTGTCAGAAAGTACTTCTGATTGCCAAGAGATTTCACGGCAATTTACTATCAAAAATGTGTTATTTAAGGTAAAGTTGGTTTTGAATGCATTGTACATGGATCACTGCCAATATAAGCCCCTCTGCAGGAGGTTAATGGTCACTGGGTCAGATTTTCAGGCCAGTAATTTTGCACAAGGATGGTTATTTCTGATTTCCAGAATTTTCCACTTGATTATAAATTCAGCTGCACTTTGCAATGTACAACTATGAAAGATTGGGGATTGGACACACCACAAAATGCAGAATTCCAGCGTGTACCAGGTGGTCAATCCTTTGTACATGTACCAGTTTATATTTAACGATGACTCAGTGAAGTCACACTAACCATAGTAAAAAGACTTCACACTCTACCCCAGAGCCTCTCTCTCTCTCTCTATCCCATCTCTCTGCGTGGTTCCATCTCTCACACCCAACTTCCAAAAAACAGTGCTTTGTGAAAAGGCTTGTCTAGGTAGACATGATATGGTGCTGTAGCCCAACGTAAACAGTGAATGCATTTTAAACCTGACTGAACAAAAAAAAATGACAGGTGAATTTGAAGTGCAAACATAAATCTGCAGTTTCAAGGATTTATTAATTTTTTTCCCCATTTTTTAATTGTGTGTCAAGTGACCTTCAGAATTTGAAAAATAGATCCTGTCATTTTGTTCTATTCATTTTCACTTCCTTCCTTTTGAGTACAATTTCCAGGTCATTGAGTTTGTAAACCATTTTTTTTCTTTTATTGACTTTTATTTATTTGTTGTGAACCATATGTCAGTGCTAACATAACAGGTTTTTTTTTAATTTTGGGGGTTTATCCTTGATTATGTAAAAGTGAGCAAACAATTTTTTTGAGAAATATGGGACCTGATAATGGATTTTGAATTCTATACCCGGATATATTTTTTTATCAAACCTTGCTTTGACATGGTAAAGTGACTGTCTAGCAGTACAGTGCAGTGTGTGTGTACAATTGTGCAAAATGACGCCATATCAGGGAGTTGTAAGACTTGGCTTAACCCCCCCCCCCCCACCAAGATGAACCATTTGTACTCTGTTACACTTCAGTTACAACAGTCCAATAAGTTTAAGAGCCCATTAGTCCAGAATTCCACCACTCCACTACCCTGATTTGACAGGTTGTTTAAGACTAATGATGGTCAGTTTGTCTGATGGTTAGCTACTGCAATTAGTCTCTGCATGTTTCTCATTATTCAGTTTGGTTGATGCTTTGACTTTTCCTAGTCTCTTTGTCCAAATGTCAGCAAAATGTTATTTTATTAAGTAATCATGGTCTGACCTTCATTAGTGATCTAGCAGTGTGACATGTACCTGTAGGTATGTACATGTATGTGTATTTAAAGGGACAGTGTCATCACGACCAACAGGGCATGGAATCGGAGTGTTAGTTTAAGATTAACTCAGTGACTGAAATTAATACCCCACATGATAAGGTCATATTACCATTGCTGCTGCATAAATGGGTCAGTAAATTTCATTCACTGTGTTCACCTTAAACTAGGACACCGATTCCATGCCCTGTTGAAAGTCTGCTCTGATGCATGTATATTGTCCCTTTAAGTAAATGAATTGTCTAGGCATTAGGCTTTTATAGTTGGACTTCCCATAAATTTTCTTGTTGTAATCAGTAGATTTAAATTTCAGTCCAGTTTCAGGAAGGAGAATTCTCCATCATTTGCTTGATTGTCTTTTAATTAGAGATAGTTAGTTCTAACATAGAGAACCAATAAGAAGAGAATCAAAACCATAAGACAACCAATAAAGAACCAATAAGATTGCATTGACCCATGTATTTGAGGAGATCCATGCCATCTGCAAGATGAGTGTGAATAAGTGTACTATACATGTAGTAAGATATGACTGCAGTTTCCATAGAGGTATGGTCATTCCCCTTTTGGAGTCAACATGTTTTGATCCGACCCATTCTGTATCAATTTCTGAAAACCAGCTTATCCCTTAAATCTCTAGTTCCAATTACCATTGCCTCTTGTTGATGTTTTATCATAATGACAAATTCCTGAGGAAAAGAAATTGTTTCTAGCTACTCAACCTCTGACCCAGTGCCTATTGATTCTTGTAAGCAATTGATTGCTCCTTGCCTTATGTGTTTAACCAGTCGGTGAAAAAAAAAAATAGGAAAAGGAAGCCTAATATGTGAATATGAGAAGTGCGATTGCCACAGGCCTGGAAACTTCATACTCAGTTTCCACGGCAACCCATTATGGTGGAAATTAGCTAGTGATATAAAATCATATTCTTGGCGTATTGGGACCTGGTTGGAATTACAGGTCATGTTTGCCCTGAAGGCTGATGGTCTAGTCTATACAGCATGTGTGAGTCACCCAAGCCCTCCAAGGTACGGCCCTCTTTTCCAGTAATGGGATCTGCATGCCATTATTATTTGGCTTTTGGGTTTAGATCGCAGAAGGGAAAAGCGCAAAGTACTTTTCTTGGGGCCATTAGTTACAGGAGAACATCCCTGGCTTGTCTATGAAGTCTGGCGGTTATGAAGTGAAGGACCACAGTGTGGTAATTCAAATACCCCCTAGGTGATCCTTTAGTGGGATCAGGATTTATACGGGTATTAAATTAATAATCTTGTTTGTGCAGGAAATAATGTTTTCATTTGAGGGCTTCTTAGAAATGCGGTACTTGAAGTGGCAATATTTATTTTGGCCACAAATGGTTGAGACATCACTCAGTTTCATTTTATTGATGCATTGTGTATTCTCTTGATACTTGCATAGTGCATACTGTAATCATTTTTTGCCCACGTAATATACATGTAATCCTAGCAGTATCTTTCACAAAAGGAATCATTTCAAAAAGAAATTATCAGTTATAACTATATATGATGACTGTGAGAATTAAAGGGACAATATCGTCACGATATAACAGGACATGGAATCAGAGTGCTAGTTTTAGACTAACTCAGTGACTGAAAATAATACCCCACATAATTGGCTCATATTACTGTTGCTGCTGCATAAATAAGCCAGTAATTATTAGTCACCGTGTTCATCTTAAACTAGGACAATGATTCCATGCCCTGTTGAAAGTCTGCTCTGATCTTGATGATACTGTCCCTTTAAGGCTATGCATGGTGGGAATAGATATAATGAGATTTACGGTGACACCATGTATTGAAAGAATCTCTTTTGAGTAGTGAGGCTGTTTCGATCAATATGCTCTGATCGTCTTCAGGATCATTAGCTGCCAGCAGCAGAGCCAGGATTGAAATGGGAGGGACTAAAATTGTCAAAATTTGGGCGAAAAGTATTCTGAGCTGAATTTGTCTTGGCGTTTTTTTGTTTTTTTTGGGTTTTTTTCAGCCGATGATCCTGAAGATTATCAGAGCATACAGATCAAAACTTTGAGATAACCAATGGTTTTTCTCAGAACCCTCACTACTCAAAAAAGATTATTTCACTACAGGGTGTCACCGCAAATCTCATTATATGGTGACCATGCATATAAATATAATATGAATATTAAATTCATTATAAAGAGGGCGTTTCATGAGAGAATTTATCTTGGGTATAACCAACCAAAAAATTCCATTACTTCCAAGCAAGTCGCTCCATTGAATCACACAGATGGCGAGTTTGGCTGCATGACCTCTATGTGACCAGAGTAATCTGGACAGAACTAGGTCGAGGAAATGGGTCATACACAACAGAACACAGTCATGTTCTAAAAGGGACTGTGTACTTGAAAACCTCTGGTGACCAATTCTGGTAGATATGATCTGTATGAGCTGTGTGGGCTTGTTTTGTTTCTTGTAATTATCTAGAGGACTGATGCCATTTCCAGTTGGTTCATTGTCAGAACTCGATGGTCAGAGGAAATGGTCTGTGGTTCATTGGTATGAAGAGATCAGTTATTACACTAGTTGACAAGTGACACCCTTTAAGGAGGAATGTGCAAACTTTTAGGTTTTGCAGAATATGTGGGTTAACATATAAATAATCTCAATACATACATGTAAATGCGGTTTGCTGTCTGAAATATTTTGCAATACAAAACACCACGGACCCCTTATAAATGAGTATAGAATCAGTTAGGCCTGTCACAGTCATTGATCACTTATCTGAAAATCTGTAGTTTTGTCTACATCGTAACCAATTGTTGAGTGCAAAACAGATTTTTAGTCGAAAATATGTAGTGTACAGTACAATGTACACTGATTATTTTCCAGAAAAGTATTAAAAACTGTGTATTCACTGTGCCATTCTTCCCTCAATATTTACAACTACGATAAACAAGCATGCTTTCAATTATTCTACAGGGACTTGATTATTTCTTATTCATGCCAGTGCCCAGTTAAGCCCAGTTTGAAAACTTAGTTTTCCACCTGTTAGCCATCAGACACAGCAATCATCGAGACCCAGTGGAGATTTCATATGCTCTAAGCTGCTGACCTCTTGTCCCTGTCTGCAGGGCAGTTCTCACAAAAGGGAAAGTTGTAAAAAAAAAGTAGAACCCATTACTCTCTTCATTCTTTTTGGAAAGTTGTGTACCGTAGCCCACAAATTTTGTGGAGAGCCCAAGTATGCTTCGGACAGGATGCACTTTGAAATGTCTCTGAATATCTCCTGGTTTCTAACTTGAGGCTTCTGGGTTAGTACGTGAAAAATACGATCACAAGGTTGATTCTGTGATTGTGTATACGTGCAGATTTGCATGGGGGGAGAGGGGTGTATCAAGAGCTTATTTATTGTGATGGTGATACAGTGTGTCATCAAAGATGATGCACAATAATTTATTTCTCATGGGAGCTGCAGGCAAAGTCACATATTGAGTAAATCATTCTCTGTCTCTCTCGCACCAGAAATTCCACACGTACACATGCAGGGCACTAGTAGAGTGTCCAGTTCTGTATAGTAGTTAAGAAATACATTTGAGGTCATTATATGTCAACATAGTTACTTGTACTTCTAACATACAATCTTAACCTTTAGTATTTAAAGTTTAAGAAATGAAAAATGAATGCAGCCAATATGAAATCTTATTAAAGCTCACCCATAGAGAGATACATGTACATATATATACATGTGTAAAGATAATTATTTTAAAATGTAAACATGTACACAGCATGTTTTAAGTCATTTTGTTTTTGTTCATAAGGATGCATTGGGTAATGGAAACATTAGAAATCATGCTCTGTTGTTTTTGGGGGGCTAATCACCCTGTCATTGCTGACTGATATTTGGATGTTGGGCTCCCAGAGGCTTAGGAGTTCAGTTTGAGTGAAGGATCCATGGATGAGAGACTGCAGACTAGTAATACCCCTTGCCTGCTGGGAAAGCAAGTATTGCTTGCCCAGCATAAACTGTACCCAAAAAATAAATTTAAAAAATGAATCCATTCCACCTCCGTCTCAAACTGTTACTAACATATCTTAAAATTTGACTAAGCTGAATGGAATTTGACTGAATGGAGTTCCCCCCAAAACAGCTGCACACTCCTTAGCTGGTTTGAATGTCAAAGGATCTTTGTTGGTCATTCCATCGTTTGATTTTTGCAGCATAAAATGCTGCTAATTCCACCATACAGAGCCAGGGTCTGTTAAATTAGTACTGTTCAGGTCCCCATATGAATAGAATGCATTCAACACTAAAAATGCTTATAATATAATATACATGCATGGGTCAACTTAGTCAACCACCATGTAACTGCTTCCTTCAAAGGGACAATATCGTTACAATCTTACAGGGCATGGAATCGGAGTGCTAGTTTAAGATTAACTCAGTGACTAAAAATAATATTCCACATGGTAAGGTCATATTATTGTTGTTGCAGCATACATGTACATGTAAATGAGCCAGTAATTTGCAGTCACTGTGTTCAATTTAAGCTAGGACACCGATTCCATGCCCTGTTGATAGTCTGATCTGATTGTGACGACACTGTCCCTTTAATAAGAATGAAGATAAACATTTGTAGGTAGTGATACACATGTTTAATGGTCTGGTTGTGTTTATTTACATGTATACATGTACATGTAAATTCCTCTGCTGGCATGTTCTTTCAGTTAAGATGGCTTTGTAGACATTCTCTTTGTAAATAATGAACAACATGTACATACATGTATTATCACCAGAACACATGTATCTTATAGCAAACATTATCATGGTCCCCCCACAGTAGTGAAACTCATAATTGTTTGGAGTGGACTCATGCAATGCTGCCCTCTGTTGGCTAATGCCGATAACACATTCTTGTATATGATGTCCAAAATCACTGACCTGTTTAAAGAAATACATTAGCCATTTTTATCTTTGCTTTTTAAACCCCAAGTAGGCAGACAAAATTTGACATTGTTTTTCAGAAATTGTTTGATTTGTTTTTGTTACGTATACTGTTTGTGTGAATGGTTATTGTTTTTGGATGCAGTTCAAACTAAACACTTCTCACGTAAAATAAGCTTCATTCATTCTTTCCAAATTTGATTTTATTTCTAACTGAGTGATATCTGGAGGGTTTGAGCCCATGTTGTACCACTTGAGACTATATAGGTTTGGTACAGGTCTTTTAAGCTTCCATCATCGGAAGGATGATGGACAATATTATTCTGGGAAGTTTACCACTGAGGTAAACACAGTCCCCTGTTTTCATAAATAAACTCCACACTGACTGCGTCAAAATCTTGACCCTTTCATTTTGAGTTTGACCTCAATTGACCTTGGTAGTCAGGTACAGATTATATACGTTCCTAATCCGATGATATCATTCAGCAACTATGTTACCCACATTCACCTATATCATGGCAACCATAAAGTGACAGTTGAAACCATCAACACTATTCATCTGCTTGGTCATTTTAATCTGTTTGGTTGAAGTCATCTTGTTATGGATGGAGTGGTAAACCACTGTGGTATCAGTATCATTGACCACACTGTTGGTATTAGTCGGTTATCCCATTAAGGAATCACTCAGGGCACAGTTGTTGTTTTCAACAGTGTTTTTGTATGTCAGATGCTGCTCCTTCCTCTGTTTGCAGACTGCTAATGTTTCACCAAAACCCAGCTCTAACAGGATTCTAGGATCCATACTCTCTGTCAACTTCCTCTGTGATTAAGGCAGCTGGATTGATGAAAATATAGCGACTGACAATTAATTGAATCCAGCATCTTTCTTCGACCCATCACTTTCTCTCATCTTCTCACTGTCAACCAGACCTGTAGAACTCTTCCACACTGTGACCATCAATGTCATATTTCCTGTGCACAAGAACTATCACAGCAGTGGTAGTCAAAACCATATTACAGTGGCCAGCCTAATTCCCTTCCAGTCTCGGTTTGGTCACATGTATTTGGAAGGGGAAAAAATGGGTGCAGCATGACAAAGGTTTATTGTGCTATAGTTGGAAACTCTGTAACAAATGCAAATGTTCGAAAGGTTGGCATGTTGGGAACAGGAGGCAGAGTATAAACTAGGATTTGGAAATAGGACGTCTAGATTTGTTATTCTTTGAAAAACAGGGTGGCCAAAAGGTTAATTTACAATACATTCGCATGTGTTTTGCAAATGAAACAGGGTGTCCATTAACCCTAACCGCCTAAGTTTTCTAGCTAGGAACCTTCTTGAATCATCCAAAATCCATCAGTGCACTTTTGGAAACATGCCCTTATCTTCAAAATGCACTATACACTTTTATTGATCTTTCAAATTCAACACTTATATAAGACCTGTACTCCTTTCCAGGTAGTAATTTTGTCCCATTTGAAGAGGTAAAAGTCCCAGTTTCCAACAGCGCTGAATTTTTCTCAAAAAGTGCCCCTTGGAGGATTTTGCAGGATTTGGGGTGGTTAGGGTTAAGCAAACAGGGCGTCCAAAAGACACCCAAAGGTATTGCTGGCTAATACTATGACGGGAGGGGGTGACTCCTGGTTGCAGTTTTGGGAGAGGTAATAGATTCCCCTTCCTTATCCCCTCCAGGCCCAAGACCTTCCTAATAGCTTTACCCTGTATCAACATAAACTGTTCTCTGTCTACCCCAGCTATTAATAATACCACAGCTATTAATAATATGGATAACTTTGAGTTTGATATTATATCACCTGACTTTGTTTTTAAACAAATATCAAATTTCTCAAACAAAAAATCACCTGGAATTGATGGTTTACAAATTTGATTTATAAAGCTGGCAGCTCCTATAATTTGTACTTCACTTGCTTATGCAATTTATCCTTGCAAACTTCAAAATTTCCTTCCGACTGGAAACAAGCAAGAGTCACTCCTATTTTTAAATCTGGAGATAAATCGGATGTTTATAATTATAGACCAATTTCTGTATTACCTGTTGTTTCAAAAATAATTGAACGAGCAGTTCATAACCAACTGTATATGTATTTAATTGAATGCAATATTTTAAATCCTTGTCAATCTGGTTTCAGAAGTAAACATTCTACAAATACTACACTTTTAGATGTTTCTGATCATATTCTTAAGAACATGAATGATGGTAAAGCTACAGCTGCTATTTTTCTTGACCTGAAAAAGGCATTTGACACTGTTAACCACCGTCTGCTTATTGAGAAGCTTAAACATATAGGTATTAAAGACAACACATTGAACTGGTTTATTTCTTATCTCTCAAATAGATCTCAAGTTGTTAGTATTAATTCCTCACTCTCTGATTCAAAATGTATTGACATAGGGGTTCCCCAGGGTTCTATTCTTGGACCATTATTGTTTATAATCTTTGTTAATTCACTTGCTGACTGTGTATCTTGCAAGTGCGTAATGTATGCTGATGACACAACTCTTTTGTGCAGTTCAAAAGATTCTCTTACCTTACAATCTGAGCTTAATGCAAACTTAAATAGCATTTCGAAGTGGTTTAATGTAAACAAACTAACTCTTAACATTAATAAAACAAAGCTCATGATATTTGGAACTAAACACACATTACAAAACTTCAAGAATATTTCCTTACATATGATACAGATATAGTTGAAAGAGTGGACAATTTTAAATACTTGGGTGTTGTTTTGACCCACAACTAACATGGAGTAATCATATTGATCAATTAACTTCTAATGTATCCAAACGTATTGGTATAATTCAAAGAATCAAATATTATCTTCCTTCGTCTACTCTGAATTTGCTTGGCAATGCTCTTGTTATGCCTCTTTTTGATTATTGTAGTTCTGTTTGGTCTAATTGTAATGCTCAATATTCTAATTCTCTTCAAATTCTTCATAATAGGCTTGCCAGAATATTGCTCTCTGCTGACAGTCGTACTTCAGTTAACGATCTAATGACTAAACTTAGCTGGAATAAATTAGAACAAAGATGGAATGACCAACTTCTTATCACAACATTTAAATGTTTACAAGGCAATGCACCTTCATATTTATCGTCAAATTTCTTATTCAGTGATTCTGCCCATTCCAAGGGTACACGGAGTCAAACATTTAAATGCTTACTTCTTCCACCATGGAAAACTAATCCAGGTAGACGGTCATTCCACTTTAGAGCTGTAAATCGCTGGAATAAGTTGTCAAATGACATTCGGCTCAACTTTAGTACCATGACTACACATATTTTAAAAAATGCCATCAGTACTCATTAATGCTGACATATTATGATTTCATGTATATTGATATATAGGCCTAATGTACATTTATATGTTTACACTTTTAAACCTAATACTATGTTATGACTGTGTATATTATGTACACATACTGTAAATATATCTTGTATATGCTTTTGTACATTTTGAATACATGTAGTGTAGAATACAATAATGTTTTAATCTGGACCTCTTGGGAGACCAGTACTTTGTATTGAAAGAGATATCCAGAATAAAGATAGAATAAACAAACAAACAAACAAACCCCTGAAAACCTTCACCCACTCCTCCCCCACACCCTTGGTATCCTGTGTCCGTCAGCATGTCAAAACAGGACCCATTTATTGTTTGTTTTGTACTATGTTTAAGGATGCACCGTGTGCCACTGATTTGAAAGTGTAACTCCAATAAATTGATTGATTGATTGATTGATTGATCAAACCAAGCATAATACACAGTCCAGTCACCACGCACAAACTTTTCATCAGTCCATCACGACTTTTGGAGTAATCTCCTGGCTTAAACCATGTTGTGTATTTAGCTTGATAAACTCCAGTTGGAGTGTAATGATCATGACACACCTTGACTGCATGCATGCATGCTTGGTTATGTAGCCTTGCCTAGCTTGGAGACAAGATGAAATGACAACTCACTCAATTGGGTCCGCTGTGGGCAAGTCTAGATTTGGGTCATTTGGTTTAGTAGTTATTTATTGCAAAGTAAAATAAACGAAGGGCACTTATGGGCTATGAACTTGTGTACCCTGTTGACCTCCTAAAGGATAAACGATATGGAAAATAATGTATTTTTTGTTATGGGTGAGGGGGCAGGGCTATGCAGATATTTAAAATGCCATAACCTGTATTTGACTACCCATAAAACAGATAAAAACTTCCCTGTTTTGATGGTTGATTCTAGAGGTTGGTCAAGTTGTGAGAAATTGATTTCAAAGAGGCACTAGTGTGCTTGGGAATTAATGCCCTCCCCCATGTACTCCTTACCCTAGTCAACTTTCCCTCTTGGTTGTATTCACACAGTATGAGAAATTGATTGAAATGAAACTGATTTAAACACAGACAAATTCAATTAAAACACTGTGCATGCAAATGAAGCTCTCTATAATTAGTCATCCTGTTCATCTTTCTTGTGATTTAATTGGAGAGAATCTTATAATGAGATAGATATTCTAAGCCAATCATGGCCACGTGGTGTCAGGCTTTGATGTTCCTGAAGTTGCAGACCTCCTTCTAGGTGATGCATTGGACAGTCCTGAATTAGATACTAATCATCCTGAAAAATAAGTAACTGGACTGTTTTTTCCACTCTATTAGTCGACCAAAAATATCAAGTATTTATTGTTTAGTGAATTGTCTTTGAGCCACTGAGCATTCGGCATATAGAAAGCTTGACAATTCCCAACACAAGAACAGGTCATTAGTTGTCTGAATGAAGGACAGTAATCATATACAGGATGCATTGATAAGAAGTTTGTGGGGAAGATGCAAGAGAGAAATTGAGTTATTTCAGTATTGCGGGCATATCACAAGTGTGCATGGCATTCCATCATTTCAGTAACTTCTCACTGTGTTTGTACACTATTTGTGACCGTATACACATTATGATTTGTTTATGTATGAATAATTTTTGGAAATAGGAAAATCGGCAAAGTATTTTGGGTTAACAAAAGGTCAGTACTAGTTTGTTTCCCCTTACACACTAGAGCAACTTTAGGGAAGGGATTAGGGTGCAGACTGCTTCTCACTGAAAGGCCCGACCTTTCAATAACCCTAAAAATACCCCTAAACCGCATGGATAAACACATTATTTACCGTTTTCTGGGGGGGGGGGGGGGTATTTCTTGAGGTGAAATCTGGAGAGTTGAAAGATTTGCCTAGTCCTCGTTGACTGTTTCGCCTGAGCCATTTAGTTGGGCTGGTCAGTGACCTAGTAGGGGTGTGTCGCATGGCTCTGGTTCTTGCCCAGCTTAAAGGCACCCTGAACTTGGACTTTGATGGAAGAGGATATTAAGGGTGAACCGTTATCATTCATCAGGGAGCTTCCATTTAGCATAATGAGGATGGCTGGCGGTCTGACAGGCAATGCGTCAAATCTGTCTTTAAGTTGATCCTGGATTTCAGGTTTGTTTTGGGGTTTGAACATCAGTGGCAGGATGTCACATTTGACAGAGTCCGTAATTCAATGCAGTTTGAGGTTGACCAGTAACTTTCTATAGATCCTGACAAAATCTGTAATCGCAAATTTGTTTTTAGTTTCGGATTGCTTTGGCTGAAAGACACTTAGTAACCTGTAAACCATAATGGCTTTTGTGTAACTATGAGAGTATGGAAATAAATGTGATACTGAGTTGAATTGAATTGAATTTTTGTTTGATTTTGGCCTGTACTTGTTTTTCTTTGTTTAATGAGAAGTTTCATAACCACAAAAAAGGGTTTCTATCCTTAAGATTCATCTGGACTGACTGAACCATGAATAATATTAACAATATTAACGGGCCACTATCGTCATTGAATTGGTGTCCTAGTTTAACATGAAAATATTCACTGAAAATTACTGGCTCATTTATGCAGAAGCAATGGTAATATGACCTTATCATGTGGATATTATTTTCAGTCACTGAGTTAATCTAAAACTAGCACTCTGATTCCATGCCCTGTTGATTGTGACGATATTGTCCCTTCAATGTATATTTTGAAAGGGTATTAGGCTATTTGAAATTAAGTAAAATAATACATTTAATGCCATGGAGGAAAATATATGAAGAAAACTAGTTTTGAGAAAGGATTTGTGAAAGATAATCAGGCAGGGTGGTACAAATCTTACTATTTCAAACCAATTTCATTTATAAATGAACTACATACTGTACATGTATATCTACATGTACATGTGTATCACAGAAGGTTATTGAATGAATTGAAAATGCATAACAAAATATAATGTTTTGGCCATTTCCCATAGGAATATGGAGACTCACTTTCTCTCCAATCCTAACTTAACCTTTGAACTGAGAGGTTAACAAACTTACCACCCACCATAAACCCACCTTCATACTAAATGTACCGCATAATGCCAGCAGTTCAGATGAATGTCCCATGAATCTAGGTGCAGAATACATGAATTTAGCATGACAAAAACAGACCCTGCATCGATTCATTGATTTAAACCTCAAACAAACCTAAACCAACAAAAAAAGTCAAGAAACCATCCAACTGCAATTATAAGTACCCACATCTTTCTAGGTGAGACTCATTGTCATGTATATACAATGTAGTGAACATTAATCCCCTTGACTTTCTAACTAAGGCATTAGACTGTGGAGTGCCGCATGTCTGGTATGATGTAAGGAATTAGTTTTCTTGCCATGGGGAGTTTCAGAATAGGACAATACCCTACCATTTCTTTCTTTCCTGTATGGATTGAAGCTGTATAAACTATAGATAAACAGAAGTACATAGTATATTGAGCAGCTTCCTGGACATTGTTGAAATGGATGTGTATTTGATACTCTTGATTTGAAGTGACAGTAATCCACCCATTCTCAATCCTACCTATATATTGGCTTTACAACCCAATTTGTAAACGAACAGTCTATTGCCAGTACAGCATGTTTGTTTGAATGATATTTCGTATGTGATGATGATGTATACTGGGGTGCCATGTCAGAGTTGTCTAGTGCATTAGGCTTGTGTACTGATGGCTGAGCAGTCAGAATGTGGGTTTGAATCCTTACCACAACTGTGGTGCTCGTGTCCTTGAGCAAGGCACTTTACTGTGCCTTGCTTCTCTTCATCCTGGAGTATAAATGGGTACCTGTGAGAGCAGAGGTTGATATTGTTTTTGAAAAAGATTCTGAAGTGCTGCAGTAGCTTGGGGCTGTGTTCTCTCCAGGGAGCTGAGAAAGTTTTGTAAGGATTCATATTGGCCCAATGACCAGGGAAAATACACTGTAATGTAACACATCGTGATAGATTTTGCACTTGATCAGACTCTCGATCTACTCTTTATAATAAAATTCCCTTCTACATGATAACTGCCTCAAGAAATATCCGACTTTGAAATGAAAATGCATTTTCTAAATATTTTAAAGGCTGTGCCGGGTATCCAGATACCCGACCGAAACTGTCATTACCCGGTTCCATTTTCGGTTCCAATTACCCATAAATGACTTTCAAAAATTGTTTAAGCCACACAAATTGAACTCTCCAATTTTTTGTTAAAATTGTTTGTGTGGGGAACGAGGGTGCTTCGAGTTTGTTTTTAATATAGAGACAGCAAATTATTACAGTTCAGTCCACATTTATTATGATGCTAATTAAACAAGAGAAACTTGTGTTCATATTGGTTATTTTATACATTCGGGAGTATTTATGTGTTTTTACAATTTGTTTTACAAATTGGGTACCTGGGTAACCAAAGATTTCTAATTTCGGGTATCCGGTTCCCGAAATAACCGAAAACACACAGCCTTAAATATTTTCATAAAGTAGTCAACTTCAGCACCAACCCTTGGCCATTCAACACACCACTTCCTACATGCTGTCATAAACATTCACCTTATCTTTGATAGCCCGATTTTATTGAAAAATTGAAATTGTAATGTGTGAAAAGGCCTTGTAAGTTGTTGAGGGTCACTGGAACACAATGACATAAGTACATGTAGTTTACAGGTACTTCAGTATTTATGGTCATTTTTATTGTTGTTTGATAACAGGTTGAGCAGGTCCTAGATGCATGTCATTTAGTATCTTCTGGTGATTTTTGTGGTTTCCACAAAATGTGTTTACCTACACTTACCAAAGGTTAATTTCTTCTTGCAAATAGCATTTTCCTTTTAAGTGTTGAGATTTGTATAGTTATAATTAGGGTTTTAATCATAGGGAAGTCTTTTATGAAATAACTACGCTTTATGAACTTTATGTTCAGGGGTAAAATTGCATTACAGCTTGCATCATTGAGAAATGATACAAGTTTACTCCGACCTTAATAAAACAATTTTGTAACCAAAAATATATTTTATTTATTCTTTTTTTTTTTCAAACGAAATATATTCTAGAATCTTTTTACCAGTACTTCATGTGTGTTTGAAAAAGATTTTATGCTCAAATTATGAAAGAATTTTCCCATAGTTTATCTCTTGTATATTTTTTATTTATTTTGATTTCCAAAACATTTTTAGGCAACAAAATGGCATTCTACATGGGCAAACATATATGTTATTACTGCATGTATTTAAGTGGAATTGATAAAGTTTTCCCTTTACAAAAACAAATTATTAAGTTATACCATGGAGGAAGAAAACAGAAGGAGTCACAACGAAGGCATATCAAAGGTTCAATGTCTTTTGCCGCGGTCGTAAAATTTCTAAGCCAGCGCTAATCGTTTAATCCGATTATCGAGGAGAACTAGAGCCAGGCTTTCTTTGCACATGCGCATTGCGCGCATTGCTGACGCGTTGTCCTATTGCACTACACGGAAGGCTGGCTCCCGACCCAACTCGACCTACGAATCCAACACTGCAATATCTTCAGTGTACAGCATCGTACATATATGAGGATTGAAATGATAAAGAGCTAAACAACACGTCTTTGAATTTGACAATTGGTTGGCTTCCGGAGATCACCGGAAATATCCTTAAAATAAGTTGCTAAAAAGACACTTTATTGTAACATATGAATGTTATATTTAGCGTAAGTCAGCTTCGGATTCGCCAAATTCGACGATCAAAACGTAAAATACTCGGTGGAAAAATCGCTATTGAAGACAATGCATTGCGCAATATAAAAGCCAGCGAAAAGTAGTGCGCATCGTTTTGTGTTTATTCGTTTGCTTCAGATTTCTACCCTCCAATTATGTATCCTGGTCGCGAGCAAGCCGGCGGCAAAAGACATTGTACACAAGGGGATTATCGCGATCGTTAAACTTGTAAGCGCAGCGGGTGGCCGTAACGTATTTCCAATGGGCCACTCCGAAGTGCTAATTGGTTATGAGATAAGAGGCTGGGCGATGTGACTCCTTCTGTTTTCTTCCTCCATGGTTATACCAAGGTTACTGAAGCAAATCACAAAAAGTACACTACTCCTTTGCAAGCTTTCTGTGTGGTTTCCAGTTATATCTAGTAATTGTGTATATATACATGTATATGTTCCCTGATTGTGACAACTGGCCTCCCGCATTTTCTGCACTTGAACCCTCTTTCACGCTACCCTGGCTCCTTTCATTAGTCCTCTCTGTACTTTAGACTGCACCTGCATTCTTTAGGCATTACTTTCGCACTGCCCAGGTATTGTCCCCAGATCATTAGCATGATAAAGACCAGATAAATAGTTGGATATGTCTTGGTGCTTAGTTGCCCCACACAGTTTGTATATTAGTAACACACTCTACTCCCACAGAGGTGTTATTGCCTGTCATTGGGGGAGTAGCACACTTCCGGGACACTACCACAAACTTTTGAGAAAATAACCACACACAGGATCTGCATTCATGTTCATGAGCCACCACTGCACACTGCATAGGGAGCCAACAGGTCAATTAGTAAATTGGCACCTGTAGTTAAGGTTTCACATCATTATCTGTGCACGGTAGTTGAGGTAGACGGCAGAGAGTTGTTGTATGAATACATGTACTCATCAATATTTGGAAGAGGATCGCCGCCACTCTGTATGTTAGGATCACAAAGTAGCACAGACATGAAGGAATATGAATGGAAGAGGAGGGAGAGCTTGCTCTTACATCAGATACGATGTGGTAATTTCTACATTTTGATTCTCTGTTTGTGTAATTGTTATTTCAACAACTGGATGGAATGATTTGTGTTCAGATATCACTGCTTGTATCTTATATCAGGGTTTATCTCTTTTGTTAGTAGAAACTAATATTGTTTTGAAGTTGACACTTGATTGTGATTTATCATTTTGTGAGTGTGCCTGTCTGATGTCCGGTTTTGTTATTCTGGTTTGATTTCTGTATAGTGCTGGCTGGTACTTTTACCCGCTTTGTTTTAAAATGTTTTTACAATTTGACACTCTTTTGCCAAGTTGAAGACTCAAATGTAACACAGTAGTTGACCAGAGTTGCTCAGTTCTGAATGTTGACTGTTTCTTATATCAGTTGTACACATGTACATGTACATGCACACACCAGCTTGACATACACAAATCTACATGCCTATGACTTAAGTGTGTGATGGTCCCTTTGTGTTTTTATTACTTCCTTTGGTCTAATTATGTTTTCGATCAGACATTGGTTATGGAAACTGTTAAATACCTATTATCATGGGCGGATCCAGAATATATTTTTTTTAAAGGCTGAGAATCAAGAACGATTTTTCAGTACTACAAAAATTACAATGAAATAATCAAAGAGAGAGGAAAACAAAGCACAGTGAGGAGGAAATGAGGGGGAATACCTTACCGTTTTGTATCTGATTCTGTTCTTTTTTTTAAATTTTTTAAAAACGATTTTAGGGGGGGCTACAGCCCCTTAGCCCCCCCCCTTGGATCCGCCATTGATTATTGTTTTGGTGATTCATTAGCATCAAAATTGTAATAACATCCCCCATGTGTATTTGCAAATGTAAAGTCAATTTTTGTACAAAAGTTTTAATGATGAATAACAGTCCTTGTAAGTTAATACAGCCAGAAGAGTAAAAAAGTATCATTCAATACCATTTGTAGTGTACAATATCAAAAGATTTCCGGACACATTTCCGTTATGGCGGTTTTTCACCGCAATGCATTCTGTTTTGTCTTATGTTTATACACGCTTTCAGAATTGAATTGAAATAAGAATCAGTAATCACAAAGTAAATCAATTTCTAAACTCCCTTAATGATACATATGAACTCTGATGTTGCAATGAGCTATTCAATCATGGTGAAATGCAGTGACTGAACCCAGTGACATCAATTATGTACTGCTTTGGCTTAAGGCCAATAGTATCAATGGATTAAGTGATGAGATTCTTTTGTGTAACTGATTCAAGGATCGTGTCATTCAGGAGCCTCGGTACATAGAGTGTAATTGGAAAATTGTACAAATCAGAATTGGTAGATTATTCTCAACAAGTGGGCTGTATTTATAGGTTGATGAAACTCTTGCGTCGGGTGAAAAACAATTGATTTAATTTTGCCCTACACTGATGTGTGTGTGTAGCACTGTATACTCAGCGCTTTCCATGTGTCTGTGGAAAAAAGTGGGCAGTACCTCATCTGTACTCTCAACCATATTATTGTGTAAAAACTAGAATGGAGACCACTACAGGTATTTCGTACTTGTTAATTATTTGTTAGCAAAACAAAATAAGTGGTACATTTGTCCTCAAGGTTGCATGCAGTTAAGAAGTTTCTGATCCACAGTGTAAAACAGCTTGTGAATGAAACAATGAAACTCCTTTTGTAACTTTTGTGGGAAGTATAAATGTATGGAAAATATTTGGTTAATATAAAGGCGATATGAATCAGTGGGTAGTTTTTCCCAAATATTCGGTTTCAGGTTCAGATATCTTTCCTGTTAAAGTTGCCCGACATTATTGTCAGGGAAAATTATGCGTGCAATTGTTAACCCATATCCGCCGATCTACGTGATAACCCGTAGATATGTAAAACGCTACAAATGCCGACCTACGTGATTTTCCGTACCGTGTTTTTGTCCATTTCCAATTTACTACGTTTTTTCAATGACTGTATTTCATGATTATAGATATGAAATTAGACAAGTCTGACATCATAATAAAGTGCATGTTGTCCTCTTTCCATCAGTATATAATGTGTCTGTGTCAGTGATTGTAATATTCTCTAAATAAGGAATCTTTCTGATTGTGTGCAAAAACAATGTATCTCTGTGCGGGGGCTTAGGCACATACAGTCTTTTGTGTGTTTACATGGTTAGGCGGATATGGGTTATATATATATTTTTTTTTTCAAATGAGAAAACATAGAAAAGGTTGCTGTAATTTATCTTACAGATCCATAATCATTGAACTTTCTTAAAACATGGATGTGACTAAGCATCACAGATCATGTATGATTTATGACATTACTTGGGTAAGCTGGTCTTCATCTTAAAAGACCAGGGACACCACCCAGCCAGGGGTTTGTAAAATATCAAGTGTAACAAAACTGCGTAATTGCTTTAGTTGTTTGGATTGACAGTTAAGTGTTTTCCCTTGAGTGCATTTTACCCAAATGTAATAAAGTTTCAGACTGTACCCTGGCAATCACCCCCATGGTAGATCTAACCAGTGGATTGTAAATCAATTTGTTAACAAATACAAGGAATAAACACAGACAGTTGTACACATGAAGACAAGCTGCATGGTATGTTGGACTACTTACAATTCATTTTTTATTACAAACACACTGACATTCCTTGTCTCCTCATTTTGAATTTGAATATTTATGAATGTCTGAACCATGGAATAGACCCTAATACACCCATACACTGTTTGTGTCTGTACCCTGCCAATCCAAAAATCATCATGAGAAATTAATCAAAGATTAAAATGCACCAGTCTGTTTTGGACCTGAGCCTCACTTTGATCTCCCTTAAGCCATGTTCGCACTGGACTTTTTTTGGGAAGGTTTTACCGAGACGATGGTAAAATGAAAAATGGTCAAATGTAACCTCTGTCCGCACTTGGACTTTCGACACGGGAAAATTTTACCGAGACCGTGGTAGAAGTAACCGAGCTGTCAGTATAATGACTTATGAGGGCGCTTTGCGTGACCTTTCTACGTTGACCCGATTGACCCAACAACGCACAGAAAACTTGCTACACATGCACATGCATTAAATGCGCCCGGCCTCACCCCCACCGCGTGGTGAAACAATGCAAAGCGCATGCGTGGTGTCCCTGTGTAGCACGACCTTGCGCTCGGGCCGGATGTACGCTGTCAGTATAATGACTTATGAGGGCGCTTTGCGTGACCTTTCTACGTTGACCCGATTGACCCAACAACGCACAGAAAACTTGCTACACATGCACATGCATTAAATGCGCCCGGCCTCACCCCCACCGCGCGGTGAAACAATGCAAAGCGCATGCGTGGTGTCCCTGTGTAGCACGACCTTGCGCTCGGGCCGGATGTACGCTTTCCTGAGCCGCTTTTACCGACTCACACTGTCCGCACTGGACTTATCGTTTCGGGAAAAGTTACCTAGTTAGTTTTCCTGGGAAGCAGTTGGCCAGTAGAAGTAACCGCTGGACTCAGGAAAAGTAACTGAGAGGAAAATGTCCCAGGCTGTCCGCACTGGACTTAAAATGGGAAAAGTACCCATCGTCTTGGTAAGTTTTACCAAAAAAAGTCCAGTGCGAACACAGCTTTAGACTGTATTAGATGTACATGTATTTGAAAACCAAGATGGCCGCTCCATGATAAAAGTGTTAAAAGTGTCAGATTGGATTAATAAAACTGATAAATTAAGAAGATTCTGAGCATGTTAATAACAGTAGTGTGTATTCATGTTATGGTCAGACAGGGAGTAGAGACATTTTGTAAAATCCTTAATGAATAAACTCCTGTGTATGTAGACATCAATTATCCCACATCCTCTAGATAGATGATTCCAATCTTAATTGAATTTACATTACATACATTGAGGTTCAAGTCATCTTTGCTTAGTAATTTTTGTCGTTTGATTGCTAAATAATGACTATGAGACTGAAAAGTTACTGTTATGACAGTCGTTTCTGACTAGTTGATACATGTATTCGTGTTTCCAAGACAGGTCCTGCTGGCCTGCTGTATAAACACCCCTGCCTTGGAATAACACTTGTACTGATCATAAAGTAACCGTTGTACTCACTAGTGTCAACCACAAATGCAATGAGTAGTGAATAGAGTGCAATCCAAAGATAAATCACAGAAATATGAGGCAGCACCATCAGTGGCTTGATTTTATCATCTTGGCATGACGGGACCAGATCAGATAGTTTCGTGTGAACATCTAGTGGTTACCGGCTGAGCAGTTTTCCCACGCTCTCTGCTTGGATGATAGGAGTGGAAGATCATCAAGGGGTATTTGGCAGTGAATTCCTGCCTTGCAGCCTCCGGAGGAATTTGCAATGTCGGAACGTAATGAGTTCATCTGCTTGAAAGTTTGGAATGAGGTGTCTTGTGATTTGTAATAATTTATGGCTTTACCTCTGTCCTCCTCTGTTCATGATGGAATGTGAACTCGTGTTTCTGTGCTTTCTGGCAACTCCCTACACATTCTTATTCGTCTGAAAAATTGATTCATAGCGAAGAATGAACAGAAAGGCTAACAAAGATCATTGTTGATTTTACACTGTATCAAAAAATTAAAAGAATAATATCTTCAGTTCCAACTTAAACCTTCCCAAATCCTCCCAAATCCATTTTGCTAAAGTGAAGGATTTTGAAGGATTGAGATTATATGCTACATGCTCTTTGCTAAAGTGAAGGATTTTGGAGGATTGAGGTTATTAGGCATACTTGCCTTTCCATGGTACATGTACATCCATGTTTGTTGTAGTGATTGCAAGGTCAGTGCTTGGATCAGTGGACACTGTTTATTGCTCCATGCATGCAGGGAGGGTCCCTGGCCATGTACATGTACATGTATCGCAGATTAGAAACACATGTGTGCATACATGTCATGTGCTTGCTTTACTACTGAAGGATTTTGGAGGATTCAGATTATGTGTAAGCAAATGGGCCTAGGGAGTTAGGGTTTTAAATAATGGGAACTATAAGGTATTCACAAATGTAAGTTTGTAAGTAATTGCCATAGTCTGTATTAAGAAGGCTGAATCTGTTTTTGTTCGGTTCGGTCTGTACATGTATGTTCGCTTGGTTTATCATGCAGGCCTGTGATTTCTCATGATTTTGTACAAATCTGCCTTTGCCTCAAACTTTTCTTGAAAGAAGAGAAGTAGCCACCAAGGAAAGAAAGAAGTAGCCTGTATTGTGTACAAACCTCTAGTTTCTTGTTTGTGGGGATGTGGAGAGTCTGTGAATCCTCCAAAATTAAACATTCAGGAGGTTCAGGTGGCTTTGTCCTCTAGACACAGGCCTGCTACCCATTTTTCAGGATTGTTTACTTCTGTCAAATCACACCCCTGATCATGATGAAATATTTGTATAAATATTTCTTCAGAAAAGCATCTTGTTTTTAAACACCCTTTTTGTCCTCGGGACATTTGATTGTTAACATATGTACTTCTGTTATTGAGTGAGGTAAAAGACACTAAATGTACCATTTTTTGTGTGTTATTTTTTGCCCTTGCAGAGATCGAAGCTGCAGAGACGTGCCAATGGCTGAGAGCTGCAGGCTTCCCACAGTATGCTCAACTGTTTGAAGGTAAGCCAGTGGATTATGTTACAACACTAACAAAATATTGGGAAAGGGGCTTCCTGCTAACATCTTTCCAAGAACCACTCTGTTGTGAATTCAATTTTCACATAAAAAAGTAGGTTTTCTACTTCAAATAATCACTTGGAAATCTTGGGTTGACGAACTGTACCATGGTTACATTGGAGATTATTCAGACTAACCTGTATTTAATTCTTGACATTCTTTCACAATTTTAAAATAATTTGTATTTGATTGTAATTATATTAAAAACATCTGTCATGGCAAAGTGCAAAGTCTGATGCCCATGTGAATACTTGTATTTGATCATTGATCCTGTATAGCAACATAACTATTTGAGGTTAGGTTCCATGGTTCCATCCACTCCAACTGCATATTTACCCCAACACCTGTGCAAAAGTGTATCTTTATTGTCAATACAAAAATAGGCTACAAAGTATTTTCATGACAGCTGAAATAGGTGAATTTTTTTTTGTTGATTTAGATTTGTATGTAGATGCTCTTTGTTACTATTATCTTGTCATGCATGCTTTTGTATGGGGCGCCATATGTGGAGACACCCAGTGGGTGTTTTTGTGATGTAGTCTAGATGATAATAAAAAAAATTAAAAAAAATTAAAAAGATTTTGAATTCATTCTCTTTGATAAATGTTGCTATTGTTAAAAGCCCCTCTAGATTCCTAGTTGGAAAAAATGAAATGAAACTTGTCATGCATGATTGTTGTTAAACATGTATTTTCATGTTTATTTGTTGTTATTTCAAAATGCTGTCCTAGTATGTTTATTTTATTCATCCAGTCAACAGAAATCCTTCATGAATTTAAAATTAATAATAATAATAATGTGTGGACTTATATAGCGCACGTATCCACCAACTAAGTGGTGCTCAAGGCGCATTATATCATTACCCCTGCTCATAAGGCTCATAAGGCTCATAAATCATTCCTGAAACCATCTCAGCTCCCTGGGGAGTATACAGCTCAATTGCTGCCATTACAGCGCATATAGGGCTAATCAACCAACTCTGCCCTCACAGGTACCCATTTAACCCCTGGGTGGAGAGAAGCAATTATGGTTAAGTGTCTTGCTCAAGGACACAAGTGTCATGGCCGGGATTCGAACCCACATTCTGCTGCTAACACCAGAACTTGAGTCCGGTAAGCTAGACCGCTTGGCCACGACGCTCCACCTTGCTGTGTTATGACTATTATTTGGTAGTCATAGGATCATACTGACTAGACTGTCTTTGTCAAGGTGTGGCCAGTGCAGAGCTGCCAACTCTTCCGGATTCTGCGGAAGACTTCGCGTATTTGACAGTAATTTACTTACTTAAAATATATGCAAGGAGGCCTCTCCTTTTGGCACCAAAAGGAGAGGCCTCCTTGCATATATTTTAAGTAAGTAAATGTCAACACGCCAAGTCTCCAGAACCGAAGAGTTGGCAGCTCTGCCAGTGCACAACACTAGTGTACAGAGATGTTTTAACATGGTCACTGGTCATTAACCCTTTCAATACCGAATTGTTTTGACCACGCAGCCCACTGAGGACCACATTGTTTGTACGGAGTGTACAGTCCAGAACCGAATTGTTTTGCAACCACGGGAGCTTCTGAAGACCCCACTTTTCAAGCTCAGTTTTCATAGTGAAGACAGTGTCGTAGAGAAGAATTTTGTGCATGCATTTTGTTACATATATAATAACCTTTCAAATGGTTACAACAAAAATATATTTCAATGCAATTTTGGTTGATTATATTATAATTTGTCTAAATTTGAAGTTTCAAAATATTTGAATCTAGAATTTTTATGTTATAACTTGACTACTCATGCACTTTCAAACTTGATTTTCACTATGAAGACTTAGATAAATGAAAGGTTTATGTGACATTTTTCACTCATTGTATACTCTTTCATATAACATCAAAATCAATTGTTTTTGGTATAAAACAAGCAACTTATTACAATTTTTCCAGTTTCCTATCTGATGAGCCTAATGGACTCCCAATTACACAATGTAAAATGCACTGCATAGCCCCTACATTGTAATACACTGTGTGTGTTCATTGATGCGTGTGAGATTACACACATACTTTACATGCAGCTAATACACACAGTACATATAACATGTACATATGTTACATTGTATAGTGGATAAACAACATGTCGCAGGCCCATGCTGATTGCATACACAATATGTGGAATCTCAGCCTTCTTTCATCTGTTTGTCAATGGATAATGGATAAAACAGCGTATCCATATTCTGTGTACTTTCAAATGTAAAGGTTTATACAAAAATATGAACACAAGACACTTAATTGCTCATAATATGAATATACTCAATTTATTGTTTTTTTCTTTGGCAAAGACAAGATTTTTCTTTCACAAAAAAAGAACATGAATACAACAAAAATAAGATATATTCTAGGGCACACATACAATTTGTGATATACTAAGAAACACCGACGATCACCACCTCCACGGCCCCGCCGACCACCACGGACTACACCACGCATCGCGCACGCCATTCCCGGTGCTGTCTTGCACTGCTTGGCCCAGGCAAATTGTCGTCAGATTCTGACGAAATATCTTCGGATTCTTGGCTAGAATCTTCCTCGGAATCATTTGATTCTCAGAATCACTATCAGCAAAAAGCTCATCCAGTAACAGAGCATTTCATTCATCCATAGTGACAAAATGTTGGAAAAACTTTCGGAAAATTAGCGCATGTGAAAAACTTTGATCAGTTTTCTCAAAAGGTCATAATGGTGACCCCTATTGTTCTATACATCATTGGAAAGCTTATGATGTGTTCTTTTCAACTGTATAAAAATTAACAGCAGAGGGCAGCAAATAAATTTAGTGGACCCTCTTGAACACCGGCACTGCTCTCGTCGACGAAAGTCGACGATGGTAAAGAAGCATAGGTAGGTGCGCTGTCGACTTTCGTCGACGATGGTAAAGAAGCGTAGGTAGGTGCGCTGTCGACAAAAGTCGACAATGGTATTGAAAGGGTTAACCCTAACTCCCTAGCCTTAATTACCAGGTACATTCCTCAATCCTTCATAATCCTCCGAAATGTGTTTGTGCATGAAACTCACTGCCTCAATCCTTCATAATCCTCCAACTTGAGTTTATGCATGAAGCTCACTGCCTCAATCCTTCATAATCCTCCACTATCAAATGCACGACCCTCCTCAATCCTCCTTAATCCTCCAATTGGTGATTTTCGAACGTGCCTCATTCCTCCAAAATCCTCCAAATCCTCCGGAGGATTATAGAGGATTTAGGAGGGTTAGGGTTAAATGATCTAACATTAACATTCATTGTTAACTCAACGAGAGGGAGCTTCCCAACAGGGTAAAATTCCATGGTTACTCACGTTACATTGTCTTGGTATTGGGCCCACTCTTAATGCTGTAATTTCCTTATTAAATATATTTCACTCATCATTTGTTCACAGTAGTTGCATTATACCCAGACCTTACCCAGCACACAGAAATAATCTCAGAAATGTTTTATATACATACACTATATAAGAGAAAGAATGTTGGTTACTCAACTTTACATTTTTCGGACATGCATAAAATGTTGCTTTTTCTCTTATAAAGCATACATGTACATAAAAAGTGTATGAAATTATTATTTTGTGCTGAGTAAGGTCTGATATATGTAGAATGCCAACAACTGTGAAAAAAACTAACGAGTAAAATATATATTCTGGCATTAAGAGTAGGCCCAAAAACCTCAAAAATGTAACGTGAGTAACCATTGAACAAGGTATTAGCCAGGGTTTAGAAATACAGTGTATAGGGATCCAAATTTGCTTGAAATTTCAAAAACAGGGTTTCCAAATTGTTCACTGACAACACTTTTACATAATAATAATAATAATGTGTGGACTTATATAGCGCACGTATCCACCAACTGAGTGGTGCTCAAGGCGCATTATATTATTACCCCTGCTCATAAGGCTCATAAATCATTCCTGAAACCATCTCAGCTCCCTGGGGAGTATACAGCTCAATTGCTGCCGTTACAGCGCATATAGGGCTAATCAACCAACTCTGCCCTCACAGGTACCCATTTAACCCCTGGGTGGAGAGAAGCAATTATGGTAAAGTGTCTTGCTCAAGGACACAAGCACCACGGTCACGGCTGGGATTCGAACCCACATTCTGACGACTCAGCCATCAGAACACAAATCCGATGCACTAAACCGCTCGACCATGGCACTCCATGTAAATGACCGATGAAATAGGGTGTCCAAAATTGAAACAGGGTGTCCAAAAGACACCCAGACACCCCTCTGGCTAATACTACGCCATGAAATTGACAAACAAATCTGTGTTCTGGAACCACAGTCAGTGGGAAATAAAAAATGTCTAAAAGTAAATTTTCCTTGTCTGTTTTCAGTTTGTTATATTTAGATCGGTACCGTGCTATTCAGAGTTTTAAGTATAATGTACATGTATTTTTAGATAATATTTGTCATCATCATCATAGAGAGTATGAACTTAAATGACAGTAAAACTTATTTATGGCCACGTCTCAATCCAGGTACAATATTAGTTTTAGTCTGAAACACTTTCAAGTGTAAATGTCACTCAAGTCAAGTATTAGTATAGTATTATTGACAGATAGTGAGGTATTTAAACATTTATAAATATTATTAAAAAAGCCTCCATTTCGGGACCTGGTAATTACATTTGGACATTATATCATTTCATCTGCAAAAAAACACTTGCAAAAATGGATGACAGGAAATTAATATAATACACGTTTACAATTTCACTAAGGATTGTCATCTGTCATTAACAGATTTATGTACATGTAAAGTAAAAAAAATAAAAATAATAATAACAATAATAATAATAAAAATGGTCCCAGAGTTATATATCGTACATTCCACTTCATCCATATCAATATTTTTATGTTTGAGGTAGTGTCACCTGTACTACATACATGTCTTGTTCTTGCGCTATGGTTCATGTCAATATTTTTGTAAGGAATTCTTTTATGATAGTCATGACAGGTTATCAATTTCTGTATCTTTTATTTTTGAATATAAACTCTTAAAGTTATATTTTGCATTTGATTAGGAGGTTGATACATCTACGTCAATTTCCACTTTGTAATTTTTTTATTTTTTTATTTATTTTTTTTATTGCAAATATGTTGTTGTTAAGCCTTCTTCATTTAACACTTCACCTGTTTAGTCTCTGGAATCTCTGTTCAGAATCTCTGTTCTCAGTTTTATTTTTTTAATCCCTGCATTTTCTGTGAAAATCCTTAAAGCAGTTTTTTTTCCCCTGACTTACTTGAAGTACTATATGATCTACATCTTTAATCTTCATTTCCCATTTTGCTGATGGGAAGGTTAAAGGTTTCCTGCAAAGATGCTGGCTTTTACATCAGCCCTGTTGCCAACCCCAATTAGCCGGATTCCACAACCCACAGTCTGACCTCAGAATAGTGTCACCTGCTAGCAGGACCTACTCCACTCCAATTAGCGCCACCGGTACCCATATTGAATGCAGCTAGGTCCTCAGTGAGGAAACGCCCACGACAGAAATTGTAAAGCAAAAAACCTGGGGGGAAATAATGTGAGGATGTTTTCTAAGGACCTCAAGGCTTGTCTAAATTATCATATATAGCCACATCCTGCGATTAAAGTGTACATTTACAGCATTCCTTAATTGACAATGATGGATGAACTAATTGGCATACAGCTGTACCTATTATCAAGTCTGTTTTTACATGAATTGGAAATTGGAAGTGTGAGCAATTGATGTTCATCCCATGGGTGCAATTATATACAGTGTGTATGTGTGTGTGTGTTTATAAAAATGTGTCCAGGGAAAACCTAAATGAGTCCCCTGGTACTTAAGATTATTATTATTGTTTTGATTGAGGACAAATGATGATTCCCACTTAACAGTTTTCTCAGTTACTGGGTATTGTAGTTTGTATGGTAACAAGAAATTCACTAACTTCTCCACCTTTTTATGAAGTCTAAAGAAAGAAAGAAAAAATAAGCTCCATTCTGGCTGCAGGGGGAACCGGCATACAATGTAAATCATGGGCCTTTGTACATGTACTTGTACATACATGTACATGTACATGTATGTACATTGTAGTTTTTGTATGAAATGAGTATCAGTTGATAATGTGGCAGTATAATAGACGTTGCTGAACAGTCACCAGTGGGAAGATCATTCTGCCGAAAGTTTTTTTTTTTAAATGAAGCTATGAGTAGTTTGTGATTCCTGCCAGGGGATCCCATGTAAATATTCAGCTTTGTGTGCATTTTCTTTTAAACAATACCGTCAATTATCTGTAAATGCAGTTGTTGTTTTTCTAAATTAATCTTCAAACTTTAACCTAGTACATGTATTTTGACTCGAGGCTTTAGCCCTGAATTGGTCTATTAACTAATTAAAACCAAAAGACCTTTCATTCCTCAATGAACAAAGAAAATGCACAACTTTCAAAATATTTAATTAAACAGCCTGAAATTGCAAAAAAAAAATTCTCTGTCTATCTTGTGATCTTGAACTGATAAAACATGTTTGTGTGTACTTTGCCCCCTTATACGTGCGCTATATAAATCCACACATTATTATTATTATTATTATTGAGGAAACAACACAACAAAAGCTGTTTATGTATAATTAAGGGCCCGGTACACAGCTTGTATTCTCTTGAATTGATAAAGTTGAAACTCCAAAAGCAGCAGGGTAATTTTTTTTTTTTAATGGCTGCATTTAAAAAAACAAAAAACATAAAACAAAACAAACACCATTTACTTGCAGACCAGAAGGGGGAGGGTATTTGTTTGTGAAATGATAAGGTTTAATTAAACCTTATGCTACTGTTTATTCCATGGATTTATAAGCACAAACTGTTTTCTCGTTGGCATTGCAGTTGTACTGCATGCATATAATGTACATGATTGTACATTTGCCAAACATATGAGTATTAAAAATGTGTTAACATTTGTTGACTATCATGCATGTTAGCTTGTTTGGTCTTGAAATGATATGACCACTGATAGATCCTTGGCAGAGATATTGGGGCCATGGTAAAATGAAACATGAGATAGAGAGATATATATGGATGCCTTGCTTTACTCAATCAATGTAATGGGGAAAGGGAGGACCCTGGGGTGGGGGTCTTTCCATTTCAGTCGTGCACTAGTTATCTCACTTCAACATTCAAACAAATCTTTTGCTCCTTGCAACAATGCAACTCCAAACGCTCTGACCACAATGCTCGACCCCCCTGTGTTAGCTGTCATACTGTGAGGTGTTGTATTGACTTTCCCCCAGCAGGTAAATGATAATAATAATAATCTTGACAGAGAACATACAGTATTTCATGTGTATGTGCGTGCACATTGTGACTACAGGAACATGGCCGAGTCCCTTGGGCACATCTACACATGATTTATTACAGTTGCACAAAGTTTGATCATTACTTCCAATTTGAATCTGCCCTCTTAAGAAGAAAGTGCCGCTTCCCTCAACATAATGCAAGATATTGATTTCAAATTAAGTGATAAAAGCATATTCCTTCCCTTTGGAATATGCTTCCACAAAGTTTAAGACTGTGTGACAATTTTAATTCTTTCAAAAAACTTTTGAAAACTCACCTTTTTGTGCAAGCTTATAATGAATGTTAATTTTGTGCATTTTGTTTCATGTATTTATCTTTGTTTATCTAATGTTCCATATCTTTGTGTCTTTTTCATTATCACCAGCGCCTCGGATTAGGTTTCTAGATAGATGGCACTTTATAAGTTTCATTATTATTATTATTATTAAGTGCTGATTTTTGAATATCCAGATACAATATAATACAATGAAGGCATTTATATAGTGCTCTTACACAAACGGTATCACAGCGCTTTACAGTGAGATGCAAGTACAATTTAAAAATACACAGCGCCTAAAATAAATGAGTCTTGAGAGATGTTTTAAATTGACTCAATGAAGAAGCACGACGGATACCAGATGGTAGCTCATTCCAAATGCTGGGTGCAGCAGTATAGAAACCCTTGTTAGCCCGCAGTTAAATGTGTAGTTGGCTTTTTGAAGATCCGGGAATCAGAATTTGAACGGAGTCCACTGTGGTTAGGTTGGTATGGTATAATAAGATGTGGGTACAGTTGTGCATGTACAGGCTCTTCTTGTAAGGTGAAGGGGAGGCTAGATTTAGCAACTGTAATTAATTATGAGTGAATTCATTTATAATAAATGCCCTTAAGCTTAAACCACTTCATATATATATAACCTCCTTTTATTCATTGCCCACCTGGCACCTGTATTAGATGCAAATGATCCCTGTAAACATGTGTGTACCTTCCTGCCACAACCTTGTAGGTGTAGATACAGTTTTACCCCTGTTGGTTTGTGTACAGGTTTTTATTCACAGGTGGTATATGGACCTCCTCTTAATAAAGTCAACTTGGCCTGGTGAAGGTGACAAGTTTTGCACTACAAAGTAACACCGCCAACTATGGCAAAATGTTGACCTTTCCTTCAGGCGGGATACAGTAACACTAAGCACCCATCTCTGAATGATTGAATTACCAAAATCTGTAGTGTCCAGTTGTTGAGAGGGCAACACAAAAATGAGCTCAATTTCATTACTTGAGAATAATACACCAATTTTGATGTTAACACCCGGGATCAATGATTATCTTATAAGAAAAAGCCAAAATGAGTTTCTGTTATTGAAATTTTTGTCTGAATGGAGGAACAAAATGGGCTTTTGGGAATTATTGTTGCAGTTTATGCTGATGGTATCAACAATGGATCCTAAAATTGGGAGATTTGGGGATAACAAAAAAGAGAGAAGAATGGAGAGGTAATGATTTAGTTATTGTGTGCACCTGAACTCTAGTGGTATCAAGTTAAGGTCAGTCAATCTTAAATACATGTGTTGGAGGTGCAAATTCAGCATAGTTTGGTTTTGTTGGAGTCTTAATAATGTAAGTAGACTAATGCTTCAAGTGCTTCATTGTGACAAGAAGTGTGTTAAAAAATCTTTTCAATTGCTAAGACAGCAGGATTACGGTATATATTTTTGGGGGTCACTTATGCTATAAGAGGTAAAGTTCACTGTACGGGGGAAAGGCAATTATTTTTATAACAAGAATGCAGTAAAACATTGTTTGGAAAAATCAAAGTGGTACACACACTCACAGGTTGGTTTGAGATTTCCAAAAGAAGAGGACAGCCAAACACATGAAACCTTCTCTAAACCTACATCTACACGTACGTCATACTTACATTATATCATACTTACATCATACATACTGTGTGATGTATTATATCATACTTACATCATACTTACATCATACATACTGTGTGATGTATTATATCGTACTTACATCATACTTACATCATACATACTGTGTGATGTATTATATCATACTTACATCATACTTACATCATACATACTGTGTGATGTATTATATCATACTTACATCATACTTACATCATACATACTGTGTGATGTATTATATCATACTTACATCATACTTACATCATACATACTGTGTGATGCATGTATATCATACTTACATCATACTTACATCATACATACTGTGTGATGTATTATATCATACTTACATCATACTTACATCATACATACTGTGTGATGTATTATATCGTACTTACATCATACTTACATCATACATACTGTGTGATGTATTATATCATACTTACATCATACATACTGTGTGATGCAAGTCGAACGAATGAACAACATGATGAATAATGCAACACTTAGCCTAAATAGGCTACGTTTGTTACGTTGTAAATACGTACGTTATCACTAAATATTGCATAGCGTTTGGGCAGGTCACCTTTGCTTGCCATAAATTTGTTATTTTCCACAGAATATTTCAACATGTATTCTGACAGTCTTTTTCAATGGTACATGTAGAAGGGTCTGTCATGGGTATACATGTATGAGTTGGTGAAAAACTATTTGCTACATATAATATGCACAGTTTAATAGGTAATGTAGGAGATGTAAATTTCAGATGAAATGGGACCCCTTTGAAACCCTGTTCATTGTCAACTTTCACTATTAATTATTTTTCAGATTGAGACATAAAGGAGAGGGTATTATTGATTTTTCAATAATTTTTCAATAATTATTGAAAGCTGATGGGTTTTTTGGGGGTTTTTTTTGCGGATTCTTTTGTAGAAACTAGAATTGTATTCAACGCAGAATTTTTCCCCTCAGAACTATTGATTAAAGGGACAGTATCGTCACGATCAGAGCAGACTTTCAGCAGGGCATGGAATCGGTGTCCTAGTTTCAGGTGAACACAGTGACTGAATATTACTGGCTCATTTATGCAGCCACAGTAGTAATTTGACCTTATCATGTGGGGTATTATTTTCAGTCACTGAATTACATGTAATCTAAAACTAGCACTCCGATTCCATGCCCTGTTGATCCTGATGACGATATTGTCCCATTAAGTCACATGCTTTAAAAAATATTCACCCACTATACATTGTACATAATAGTTCATGTAATCACAGACCCAGACCATGTTTTTAGCAAACAACAACTACATTGTTTGTGATCATAAAAAGTTCATATTGATAAATGATGCGAGAACACCTACTCATGATGATATTGAATCTTTACATTCAATATAATTGTTTTTTTGATGTGTTGGGTTTGGATAATTGCATATTGAATCAATCCGTTGGGCATTTTTTTTCTTTTCAACCTGTTATTTAAGTTATTCACTGCCTGATTGGTTAATTATGGAAGGTGAGGGTCACCATGGCAATAGTCGGACAGAGCGGCACCAGTTGTTTTGATGTCGCAGTTGGTGATACAATGCATTCCTTGCGTGTACAAATACTTGACATTACCTCGGATATTTGTTCACCAGAAGTGACAAAATCGTGTATGTTTGTTTACTGTGACTTGTTTGGAAACACTTCATAAAAAGTTAAAATTATTTATGATTGATGGCTGCAGTGTACTGTATAACAGGAGTACTGCTACAGTGACTGTTAAACAAGAAATTCTACTGAGCTACATGAATATATTTTACTGTGAAAGCCCTATTTGAGTGTAGTTCTTATCGGGAATTACAAATGTATTCAAACGTTTCTTTCTTACAGAATGTACATTTCCAATTGATATTTCATCAGTGGAGAGAGACCATGATTTCCTTGATCAAGATCTGCTCGACGCTGTCACAAGGTACGTGTGTCTCATTTTTTTTGTTTTTTTTGTTTCCTTCGGAGATTCATTCGTGACTAATTCTTTTATTTGTTTTTCGTTCATGACTAATTTTTCAGATTGTTAAATTTGCCCATTGTGTAGACATCTATTGGAGAATCTTGTCAGCATCTTATTGTGGCCTTGTCACAAATCAAGGTTATAATCACTCAGTACACATAATTCATCTATACCATACATCAATGTTTGTATTGGAAACATTTTTTTTTTTTGCTCTGGCTTCTTCAATTCTGTATGGGAAACATAACAAATCAGTGTTTGACAACATACCTACAATCATATGGAGCAGAGGTTATATCTATGTTAAGGCATGTGTTGAATAATATAAAGCAAATATTTCCTGAGTGTTTCTATTGTGTTTACAACAGTCTGTTCAGAACTGATGTTGTTTAGGGAATCGTGCTTAACTTGACTGGAGTGCTGCATTGTTAGAACTACAGTTCAAACTATGTAGCTGTTATTTATGTATGAGTGTACATGTGTGTTATTGTTACATGACAAAGTGTTGAATGTCTGGTGTGAGTAAAAGAAACAATTGACCACTGACTATACCATTGTAAAGGCTGTGTATTTTTGGTTATTTTGGGAACCGGATACCCCAAATTGGAAATCTTTGGATACCTGAGTACCCAAAATGCAATTTTGTAACAACACATAAATACTCCCCGAATGTATAAAATAACCAATATGAACACAAGATTCTGTTGTTTTATTAGAGTCATAAAAAATGTGGACTTACTGTAATAATTTCCCGCCTCTATATTAAAAATGACTAGTAGCATCACCATTCCCTATACATTTGTGTGGCTTAAATGTTCTGTCAAAATATTCAAAAGTCGTAATTGGAACTGAAAAACAGAACCGGGTAATGACAGATTGTGGGGTTCGGGGTATCTGGGTACCCAGATACCCGGCACAGTCTTATTGTAGATGATTCTCCCGTCTATACATAGTGTTAGCCAGAGGGGTGCCTGGGTGTCTTTTGGACACCCTGTGTCAATTCTGGACACCCTATTTCATCTGTCATTTACATGTAAAAGTATTGTAACTGAACAATTTGGAGACCCCGTTTTGAAATTCGCAGCCAATTTGGACACCCTATTTCTAAATCCTAGCTAATACCTTGCTTCTACATATGTGTACATGTATTGTAAATTTGTGCATACAGTGGAATGGCATTTATGTAACATCCACCACTAGACATTTCAAAACATGTTACAGCTCTTAAGGCATGTTCATTGGTAGATCCAGGGGTAAATGGGAAGAGGGCAATACCATTTGGTTCACTATACATGTCGGTGTCCCTCCTGTTTTTGGCCGTACCACTCCCCTTTGCAATGTGCTCAATCTTTTTACCAATGATGAATCCACCCTGATACACTGTCATACCCCAAAAATGAATAAGTAATAATAAATAACAATCAGACATGCAACTTTTCAGCTGATCAGCTGATTTCCTCTATTTTTTTGGTTACTCAACTGTGCCATTGAAAACTGAAAAAACAAAGTACAAAGTCTGGCTGTGGCTGGCACTTTCCTCTCTTTTGGCCAAACTGCAGTTGCATGCCTGAACAATTCTTTGTAAAAAAAAATTGTTTAAATAAGTTCAGCTAGATTTAATTTAATTAATACAAAATAAAGGAACTAATTTATTTAAAACATGAGAAATTATTAATATGAGTATGAATACATTATGAATATGATAACAAAATAAAAATATAAACAAAAACAAGAGGTGTTCCCGCCGAAGCTCGAACACCTAATAATTATAATAATTAAAGACATTCTAATCAAAAAGACTTTTGCATCCTCATGCAGCTGCATGTACACAGTTCTCAACAGAATATATTGACAACTAAAATCTTTTCGCTTCAGAAGAATGTTCTGATTGTATCAAAACATGATTCTGTGGTTATTAATTCCCCGTCCTTCATCTGTTAAATCTCCCATCTGTTACAATGCACAGGAAATGAAAACGCCTACACACATGTATACGCCATCCGGTTGTTTTATATGTTACTTTCATGTACATGTGTACGTGTAAAACAAATGGGCTCAAGGCAAATTGGATCATTAACAATTTGATTAATATTCTGTTGATTTGTCCAGTTTTCTCTTGTGTAACATTCTCAGACATTTGTTCTAAAAAAAACTTAAATGTTTGTGTGTAGAATGACGTCAATAAGAAATGTGTGTACTGTACATTACAGCTTCTGAGGTTTTTCCCGGTAGTCTAATGTTAAAGACTATTATCAGAAATGGCCCGTAAATAATAGACAAATGTCCTGTCACACATCTCACCCCAGCAAGTGTATGTTTTTGTTTTTGTTTTTTTGTTTGTTTGTTTGTTTTTTGTTGGGGGGGTCATTTGTTTTGAGATTTGAGAGAAGTGAAGCTGTAACAGATACAACATTGCCAAATTATCAAATTAACAAAGTATTGTATGTATCTAAAAACCTTAATTAGTGTAACATTTGTACAAGTGTCAGTCATTCTGAGGAATTACACGCATTCCTTCTGAAGTGCTTTTCATCTCAGAGAAAACAGGAATTGTATACGTCAAATTTACAAGAAAATTTGCCAGCGGCGACTTTTTGTTTTTGTTTTTCTTCTAAAACATGAACACCTTTCACAGGATGATGTATTTCTTGAAAACTAGAGGGTTGAAATGAGAGTACGTTTTCCAAAACCAACAGTGTATATTGTACGTGTACCTTCCCTTTGAAAGAAACTTGCCTCATAATGCAATCATTCCATGACATTCACCCTTGTTAGCATTTACATGAATTTGTCCACTTAATTGTATGCTTCCAGCAGACCCCACCCACTATTTGATATCCAGGGTCAGTAGTTCTTTCCTAGTTCCCCGACAGCCAATACCAAAACAAAATCACATTCACCATGAAAATATAAACAGTTTGAAAGGCACCAATCTATTTTGGACATGAGCCTCATTTTGATCCTCATAGATTTCTGTATAAAAAACAATGGCCGCTCATTGATGAGGGCTTATTTTGATTTCTGATTTCATCATCCGCCATGCTGTAGCATTTTGAGTACAGGATTCATTATTACAATGAAATAGATCATGCATCAAAATATCAACCATCTGCTACACATATACCATCACTGCTTAAATTGTGAAAATTTTATGAAAAAAATATGCATTGATTTTTGTTATTGACTGTAAGTAAATACCAAGTTATAGATTATTTGTTCATTGATCTGTTGGGTTTTTTTTTTTGGGGGGGGGTTGTTTATGATTTATTTATTTTGTTACATTCTTATTAATTTTTATTTTATTTTAATATTTTATAAAATAATAGATTTTTTATTATTATTACATTTTGTTCATACTTTTTATTGGGCATACATGTATGTATTCTTATTCCAAAAATGGTTAATTTACTTAAATGATACCTTCACACACACTCTAGCTGCTTCTACCATTCCATTCGCACGTTTGTGTTGCTCTTAGCTGTTACCTGTAATCATGACCTGCCCTGCTGAGCCAGCCATCCTGATAGACTTCATAGTCAGTATAATAGAGATTAGTGTTTCCTGGGTGTAACATTTCAAGTGATGCGCGGTAATCCTATAGTTTCATCTCCTGAAAACCCAAAAATGTCTGTCCTTAACTAGATTTTTTGTGTGCAAAGGATTAGATCCGGAAGTTCGTAACAAATTGATGTGATGAAAAGTGCTACATTGATCCAAAAACACTGGCTAGCAGGAGATTTCAGAGTGTTGTTTGTTTATTTCCATGAAATGAAACATCGGTGTCACCCCCCCCCCCATTTTTAGCATGCTGTGTCCACCCCCCCCCCATGTTGTGGTTGTGGCAATACTTGGTAATATTACTGCCTACTTGCAACCCATCTAACTGTAATCCTTCCAGCTGTATCCACTTTCTTATGTACTATAATTTGTACTTGGGAAGTCGAATCAGGGAATAGATTTAACATGTTCTGTCATTAATCCTAACCACCCCCAAACCATTCAAACTGCAACAGCAAGGTTTGTTTGATTTTGATGGACTGTGTTGCTGTACAGGCCAGACAGGGATACTTTACATGGTGCCGGGTGGGTGTCCTAATTACAGCTAAGTCCAACATTTGGGTGGTAGTGTTTGTGCATGGTGTTGGATTTTGGCAGATTGAGGAATGTTCTTAATAGCCAAAACATCAAGGGGTTAGGGTTAATCTCATCAGTGTTTTCACTTTCAAATAAGGATTTAAGGTTTCAGAAGGCTCTCTGAAACATTTCTCCTGATTCTATCGCAATTAACTTTCTAAATTTAACCCTTAACAGTAAACAACAATACTTATATATGTTCTTTTAAGTTGTTTACATTTATTTCCTGTGTGGTTGAAGGTGTGATTTCTCACAAAATTATGGAATATTGTAATTTTTGGGGAATTGGATAATTACACGTAGTTTTAAATTGTTTAATTTAAAATTATTCTATTACAATTTATGTGCGAGGAGCTAATATGGGAATAATTTATGTCTAGAAGACTTTGGGAGAGCTTAAGCTTAAAGGGGCAGTATTGTCACGATCAGAGCAGACTTTCAACAGGGCATGGAATCGATGTCCTAGTTTAAGATGAACATAGTGACTGCAAATTACTGGCTCATTTATGCAACAGCAACGGTAATATGACCTTATGATGTGGGAAATTATTTTCAGTCACTGAGTTTCATCTAAAACAAGCACTCCGATTCCATGTCCTGTTGATCGTGATGATAATGCCCCTTTAACCCTAACTCCATAGGCATTGTACTAAAACAATAAAAATCCTTCAAAATCCTCCAACTGGCTTTGTTGTCTAGGGAGTTAGGGTTAATGCAAAATGAAAGAGAAAGGAGACTAAAACATGTACATGTACATACAAATATATACAAAATAATTTTTTTTTTAAATGATCATGCATCACTTGAAATATTTCTGTCTCAGTTGGTATTGTTTCAGTTAAATTTGTCAACAAATTCCCAAAATGAGTTTATGTCATCTGAAGACAGAAATTCTATGGTGGAATGGACACAAACAATCCAAATGGATTTTTACTGTTTAATTGTTAATGACATCATGAAATAAGCTCAAACGTCCATGGGTTGGCTTGTATACATGTCTTGAGTCTTATTAAATATGGATGCATTTACAGATATTTTACCAACAAGTGTACACTGGTTTTAATGCCTTATGATAAGGGATTCAGCATAGAATTGGCAAAGATACATGTAGGGAAAGGGAATAACTGTAAAAGATGATGATCATGATGTTATACCTCAAGCTGCCCCAATGTCATCTGATGTACATGTAAATATACAAAGCACCCTCATGTTTTGCCATTCTAAAAATGAAGACAAATGCATACCTCGCATCACATGAATATTCAGCTGTGTGAGTTGTTTGTGTATATACAATTTATGCATTGAATTCAGGTGTAATATTGGTCTAACCATGGAGGAAGGGATGGTCTAACTCTGTCACCAAATCAGTTAGTCTTGAATCCAATTAGGGGGGGGGGATAATTTATCAGTTATTCCATGGAGTCCTTCCTCCATGGTTATTCCAACTAGACATGAATTGATACCGCAAGTTATCTGTCTGCTCATAGGAAGTCCTTACAGTGATTAGGAAGTGCTACTTTATAGTGGTCAGGGTAGAATGATATTAACCAGACAATAACAGGAAAGTATTATTATAATGTGCAATGTCCACTGCTGTTGTCTTTAATCCATAGGTGTACATTATATTCATGCCATGGTTACATCTTACTATTATCATGGACCATGTATAGAGGGTCCATCATGCCTTACTCTGATGGGCCCACCGTGGACCCTGTAACCTCAGCAGCAGGTTTCCAGCTCTCACATGCACAGTTGATTGTGATTTCATCCTGGAGGCAAATAAACTCAGTAGGTGATGTGAAGAACTGGCCAATCCGCTGCTAGGGTGCAGGCAGGAAGGCGGGGCTTATGCACGGATCTCATTTACATAATCACAAGCACTGTATGGGTGTTATTATACGGTACACTGCATGAGTGCTGGACAACATATGGAATTGTGTACGCACATGGGTAACAGTGGGTATCTGTATTAATATTGAGTGCAGGGTTGCCCATTGAAAGGAAATGTTATGACCTGATTGAAGATGTGTAGCATTTATGTCGATCCTCATACCGGCTTACTGATCTTTTGGATTTATATGCTATTGTTCTCACAGGAGACTTCATATTCTCAACAAATGTGCCGGTATGAAGATTGAAGCTCCTCTCCACAGATCTGTAAGTCAAACTTAGATGTTTTGTCAGTGCTCATTTCTTACTCTTTTTTTAAAATAGTTTTTGCATGGTTTTTGCCATCCACAATGATAGTAATGTACTACACACTCAATAGATTATAAATCAAGGAAAAAACAGATATGGAAATATCTCCATTCTGAGGTCAAAATAGTCACAGTTGTATCTAATTTTTAAAAAAAATATTATGTTTGTCAAAAACCAAAAGCTGTTGATGTTGATTTGAGTGTGTTTATTGATTTGGCAAAACCACAAATGATACGTAACAAATATGGATCACTTCCTTAGAAACTGAAACTGCTCGTTTCCTTCCTTACAGTTACAGCGTAGCATTCAGAATATTTCAGTGTCTAGTATCACTCGCAAAATTCCAAAACATCTTTGTGATGTCTAGAGGTGGGAAGTTGAAGATCTCAAGTGTCAAATGTCGGGTCTTTTTACCTTTTGTTCGGGAGCAAACTAGATTATGCATTTTGTTTCTCTTTTCAGTTTGCCAGGTTTACAATTTCCAAATGTTTTACATGTTTTTGGCAACCGGATCAATTCGGGTATCCCTCTGATGGTCGTACAATGTTTGTATGTTTAAATTGGCCGCTTTTCATCAGTCCCTTGTTAATTGGGCATACAATGTTGGCCTCAATGCATAATTTACACAGGCTGGGAATGTATTCCAATGTAGCTGTTGTTGGAATGAGCAAATATCTAATGAACTCTGTATACATACTAATGTGACAGACAACAGTATCAATCAACTGGAGTAGAGGGAGAGCCTTGATGTCTGGCACCATGCACCCGCCACATATTGTTAATAGAAAGTCCAAGCCCATTACTGGCCCATTAGCGAATGATATGATTGCCTGGGTTTTGTTTGTGAAGAGGGTGACCTGACAGATATAGAATACAAACATTGGAAGTGATTGTTGTGCAGTGTTAGAAATGAAACATTTAATGGGGTATTTAAAGTCAATAGATTGTTACCACAAAGATTGTGTCCAGCCATGGCTGGCTGTTTTATCATTGGGTATGTTTTCCCTTATACATGGAACAGTTTTACATAAACTGTATTTTGTACCTATAATGATGGGCCATTTACTCAACCGAAATGATAAGAAATTAAAAAAAAATCTTCCAAAACAATAATTGCTTTTATCCAGTTTCATCATGGAAGAAGGTTAATAATTAAACTGTACTTTGAAAAAAAATCTAAACATAAAAAATAATAATAATAATAATGTGGACTTATATGGCGCACGTATCCACCAAACTGGTGCTCAAGGCGCATTACATTATTACCCCTGCTCATCAGGCTCATAAATCATTCCTGAAACCATCTCAGCTCCCTGGGGAGTATACAGCTCAATTGCTGCCATTTCAGCGCATATGGGCTAATCAAACACAACAACCAACTCTGCCCTCACAGGTACTCATTTACCCCTGGGTGGAGAGAAGCAATTATGGTAAAGTGTCTTGCTCAAGGACACAAGCACCCCAGTCGTGGCTGGGATTCGAACCCACATTCTGACGACTCAGCCATCAGAACACAAATCCGATGCACCAAACCGCTCAACCATGTAAGTGTTACAGATGTATTGCCTGTTTTTGACTATTTTAATGGCAATTTCTGAAGAAAACCAAAAATTCATCAGAACATTGCTTTTTTACTTGAAGAAGAGAAAACACATGCTTTCCAATGACATCTTTCTCAAAATAATCGTGAGAAGCATGGTTTTACAGTAATACTGAAATTAATTTTTGGAGTGTCCCACCTTAAATTCATTCTGGCACTGTTTAACTGTCATACCAAGCTTTTGATATCTCATTTCAAAGTACATGTATTTGTTTATCTTTCTAAAAGTAAATGATCAATATTCCAATGAAAACAACAAAATTCTGGAAAATGCCCGTAAAACACGGACGATACATCTTTAAGCATCAAGCCGGCATTTTCCAATGCTATTCCGTATCCCAGTTCCGATTTGCCCCAAAGAAGAAAAAAAATGATTTGTTGACCCTGGTGAACTGTGTATCACGCTGTGCTGTCGGCAGGACTCAAACACACCCCATTATCCCCTCTAATAATTTGTATGATGGTATCCATATGATATAACCAGAGGGAACACTGCCCCCTATGGTGAGGCACACCAGCACTCTTGGTGAGAATCCAAGTGAAGGCTTCCACTTAACAACCTATTGCAAGGTTAATGAAAATTGAATAGGGTTTGCAGTTACATGTGTACCACACAAGGAGTAGCCCTTAACAGCCATGCTGTTCATATACGCAATATATGTGTGCATGCATACACAGACACAGTAGTTGAATGATTCTCATTGGCATTGCTATTGACTTGAATCTTATTTAATAAAGCTATGCATATTAAAGGTTGTGCTGTTCACCTTATATGTAAGTTGCACAGAAGGGGGTCATTGCCACTTAGGGTACTCCCCAGTGGTACCTCTGCAATCTCAATCGTAGATTTGAGTACTTTTATGATTGCCTGGATACAATTGGGAGTACTGTAGGTGACACCAACCCCCTTTAGCATAAGTTGTATATTCAGTGGAATTTCAAGGTGAGCAATAATGGTCCTGTGGATGAGTTAACCTTAAGAGGACTTGCCATGTTTTAACACAATAACTCTTCTTTAAGTCTGGGTTTTCATACTTGCACTCTCGTTTCAATTAACAATTCCCAGAGATTTTGACCAAATATCATTGATGCATGGCATATATAATAAGGACATATTTTCCCCTTTCTTGAAAGTCCTGTTCTTAGAATTGGAAATAATTTTTTAAGAAATTTTTGCAAAGTTGAAAAGTTCAGTTGTGCACAGATTTGATTACATAGATTATGAATTCTCATGAATGTATTCCCAAAGCATTGGTAAAATAAAATGCAATCACAGAACAGCGCCTCTGTGGGCTGGTCTGACCACTCTTATTTACCCCCTGGACTGAATGACTTCATCAACCACACATTACAGGAAGTCCTAAGGGCCTCCCCCATTCAGCACTATGCTGGATGGTTGCTAGTACAGACACATAACTCATAATATACCACCCCATAATATACCACCCCCATAACCCATGCCCTGCTGTCCTATTTCCCTGTGGCCCAGGTGGGTAATTTTAGCTTGTCATAAATGTTTATGAGTGGTGGTTTTTTTTTGTGGCCACTAATTTAGTGTTAAAGCAAATACTAAGGAAAAGATAAGTTTATTTTATAGTCTACAGTTGTGGGTGTAAGATTTTCAAAATGTTCTTGTACTTGCCACCCTATATGGACGTATATCTGAACAATCACATCATTAAATTTGGAGTAAGCAGTGTAGCACTGCAAATAATTTTAAACCATGCAAAATAGCCATGTATGCAGTTTTCAGAATAGGGAAATTCACAGATGTGGTATACTTTTAACAAACCAACAATGACAAACATTTGTTGTGGGGTAATTACCAGATTAACTAAGTTTTTATCTAAAACCTTACTTAAAATTATCAATTATCCTGGGAAGTTATTCCATCTGAAATGATTTTATCTTAACAAGATAAAAAAAAAAATTAACAATTTTTTTTGGGTCAAATTTACAAAAAGTTACCAGTGTAACTGTTGAACAGTTTTTTGTTTTCTCAAAACCTGAGCACCTTTTATGATAAAAACTTTCACAAGCTGGTTAATTTTCTTGAAATTTAGATGATTGAAATGAACAAACATTACTAGATATGAGTGATGTACATGTACATGTACCTACCCTTGAAATCATTTGAACAGTTTCAGAAAACCTGTTACATAAAAGGGTTTCGTATGTTAACCAATTGGCAGAGCCATGCATTGGTGGTATGCACTTTGACAGAGAGGAATGTGATTAACTAGTTATTTATTATCCTTGGACATCTCTTCATCCCTGTCACAGATACATTGGGTGGTCAAAACATCCAACTGTCTTCCCCCCCCCCCCCCCCCCAATGCCTAGTGGGTGCAGACTTGCATAAATATTTGGCTGTCACTGGTCTAAACAATGATTTGGCCAGGATTATGTATATAATTTAACCCTAACTACCCCAAATCCATCAAAATCCTCCAAGGGGTAATTTTTTTGACAAATTCAGCACTGTCGGAAACTGGTACTTTCACCTCAAATGGGGCAAATTACTACCTGGCAAGAAGTACAGGCCATAAGCACTGAATATGAAATATCAACGAAAATGCATGGTGCATTTTGAAGATAAGTGCATGTTTCCAAAAGTGCACTGATGGATTTTGGAGGATTCAGGAAGGTTCCTAGCCAGAATACCTAGGGGGTTAGGGTTAAGTCTGTTAATACCTACATGTAAATGAAGTGTGCCAGCCTGCTGTAAAACCAGTTGCTGACATTGTACCTGAACATGGTAACATGTTTTGCTACCCTGCTCGGCTTGCCCTAGGCCATCTTGATGCAGTATGCTAGTTCCTAGAGCTAGATGCAATCAAACTAGGCACTGGTGAATGTGCTAAATCAGATGTAAAAATCCTCATTTATGTACATAAGGGTTCTCCACACATAGTACAGAATTTAATATTCCTCAAATTGTTGTTAGTCGAGTTGAGAATTTAATGAAAAATCTTACTATTGCTTTGATATTTATAACCATAGAGCACAGACCCATTAGCCATTAAAACCCTCCTATTCTCAAACCCATTCATTTTTCCTAGGGTTTTGAGGGATCAAACTGTAAGGGTTTTAAATGTGATCAGTCCAGTATGTATATGTCTTTGGCTAAAAGCAAGATTAGGGGAGGCCTATTTGCCATGTTTGTTAATAAATAATGAATGATAGTCGTTATTTTATTAACAACTCCCATGCAAAATTAAGATCCTAATATTCTTAGAATGAGGACATGACTCTGGTATGTTGATTGGTTATTCTGTTTTATTATAAGCCTTGCCAAGCAAACTGCACCTGGGCAAGGTTATTGTGCTCTGTTCATACCTCCCACTTGTGTTGTAATTTTACATGAAACTAGGGACCATAAAAAAATCCTGAATGGTCCTTCAAAGAGAACCTACTCAAGTGATTTTGTTGGTGTAATTACCAGGGCTCATTTTATGCCCATTATTAAATGACAGGGACAAACCCATAAAGTGATAATCATTACTCCAGGGTTGTGTGTTTACCAATTAGTTTCCTGCCATGTTTTGCTTGGATTCCGTGGTACATGTATCTCCATTGTATATGTTGCAATCCAAAGGCACCTTATTAAAGGGTGCTAATTTTAGATAAATTCAGTGACTGAAAATAATACCCCACATGAGAAGGTCATATTACTGTTGCTGCTGCATAAATGAGCCAGTAATTTTCAGTCACTGTGTTCATCTTAAACTAGGACAGCGATTCCATGCCCTGTTGAAAGTCTGCTCTGATAGTGATGATACTGGCCCTTTAATGCCACACACAGTTTGCCCTGGATAGCTCCTCTTGAAAGTTTGTGAAAAGCTTTGGCTGCTGGTAGATTATGATGTTCTGTTTTTATCTGAATAATTTTTGTTTAATCTGTGGTTATTTCAAAGTTTACAAGATGTTTTTATCTTCAGTAAGTACAAGTAAGTGTGCTGATGTGACTATGATGTGAGCTTACTTTAGGTCGCTTGGTAAATCCATCCATGTGTAGGTTTTTGTAGTTGAGTTGGGAGATATATAAGTGTGATATTTATTTCAGTAAGCTAATTCAGAATTTTTGTTAAAAAAACTTCCATATTATAAAGGTACATGAGCAATATAAGCAACGTACATGAACATATTTTTAGAAAGTTCAGATTTTCTTTAAATTTTCATTACAAAATATTCTTAATACTTGGTAAGCACAAACAAGAACTCACTGAAATTCTTAATACTAACACAACTGATAAAGTCACCATCAAGAAATTTTACTAAATAATATTCATAAGAAATGGGTTTTTTTTCATGTTTTGTCAGGGTGATGAATCAGATGAAGAGGACCAATGTGCAATCAGTAACAAGTGGAAATACACCCGAAGCAGTCGACGTTGGTCTCGCCGCATGACTGACGAAGAATCTGCCCCTCACTCCCCAGACACTGTGGGATCAAACTCTGCCGAGGGTTCCCCGACCCTCACACATGCCCCGGCTACAAGGTTGAATAGCAGCAGTCGAGACAGTCTGGTGACCACTGACAACGAGGGTTATACCAGCGCCAGCAGCTTTGACAGCCCTGCCGTCATCCACAAGACGTATAGAACCAAACGCAAGGACTCAGCTGAGATAACTTGCTCGGGAGACCGCAGCTTAAGTCCAACTCGTGGAACTCCACCATCCTCCCCAATCATGCTGATGGCAGGGGATGAGGATGGAAGACCTCGGAATGCTATCATTGAGATCTCCTCGCCTATAATGTTGAAGGGGAAACCGTTTGAGGAGGTTCAAACTGTTCAACAACAGGGCTCCAAGGATCGAATGAAAGGGGCCAAGAACTTCCTGAAGAGGTTGGACAACTTGAAACTGAAGCGTGGAGGTAGTCTGCGTGGCAGCAAAAGAGGGAAAGAACATAAGGAACCTCTAGTGATCAGCGGACCCATCGCAGATGACCAAGGAACCCTGAAGCGTAAAATAGAACTCTTCAATTGTGTGGACTTGGACCAGGCTAGGAGATTTAAGTCTGCATCGCCTCGCTCTCCTCATTTCACCCCTCTCACACCTCCTGCCACGAGGAGGAGGGCACATACAGGGGAAAAGAAAGACTCTGAGAAAAGAAAAGGACGTGTGTTTTCTGAGCCGAGCTCTCCAATCGCAAGCAGGAAGATTGACAGGGACTTCTACAGGGAACTGGGAGAGGCTCATATGAGCATTATCACCAGCAAACTGACCCTGTCGGATGTCAGGAACAACAATGACGAGGGCAGAGGGGTGTTCAAACTCAGTCCAGACAAATCCTCAGAGATGGACATATCACCAGCATCCTCTCCAGGAACGCTGGAGAGGAAGTTGAGTTGTAGCGGGACGTCGGACTGCCAGTGCCAATCTTGCCAGGACAAAATGGCTCCTTGGAGCTCCAGTGAAGAGCTGCTGTCGCCCAGCAATGTTTATGGTAATGTCCCAAGAACATTGCATTCCAGCTGTGAGCGTGTTTCAGATGCCCAGATTGCAGTTGCAGAATGCGAGTTCCTGCGTCAGGTATACAATCTGAAAAACATTGGTCACCAGTCAGAGGAAACCTTAGGAGACAATCCATCAACCTCCACCCCATCCAATCCGCTTTCCCCGACACACCGCAAGAGCCGATCCATCTCCAAGACTCAGTTTGAAACGGAAAAGCAAGACATATTGTCAAACATTACACAACTCCTCATCGCCGAGAAAACCTTGGATGAGGACCACCTGACCGTGCCAATCATGCGTAAGAGGACTCGCAGCAACAGCCTGCCGGACACACGGCCGTGCAGCATGCAGGTTCAGAATGTGAGCAGGTTTGAGGCAGGAGACCCTGAACTGGATGGGATCAACACTGAGTTAGAATCACTACTAAATGGGATCAACCAGAGTCTGCATGAGATGCAGGAGAACCTTCGAAGAGGTCAGTTCACTTTACTCATTGGAATTTTTTTTTTTTTAAATATCACAAATATTGGATTAAAAAAAAGGATGGAAATTAATAAAAAATCTTGGCCTCCATGATTAAAAGATTAAAAGTCTTTGTAACAGGTCAGACTTTGTGTACATTCATGTAGGTCTTCAGAGTGACACGTAGCACACACACACACACACACCATTTATCCTTGGTGTATATGGAACACCCAACATCTGAAATTATGATGAATGGGGTTACCAGTGCTGACAGATAAGTCCAAACTCATAAATTATATATAGAAAGTCAAAGTCTGCAGACAAAGCATTTTTGTAGCTGATATTGTGTTCAATATCAAGCAGCTGTATTCAATGTTTGCCTTTCATCTACCAGTGATTGGACCTCCCCTCCAATAGTATGATTAACATTAATTGTAATACATGGTCCCAGTAGAGGGTGGGCGGGGTTGCAAGCCATGTTTTTAAATACATGTACATGTATGTTGGATTTAATACCTTAATTCATTTCATTTTATTGGGAATAATATGTAGTAATTTAACCATGGCATCGAACTTATAAGATAAAAATAATAATAATAATAATAATAATAATAATAATAATAATAATAATAATAATGGAGGCATTTTTACAGTGTTCTTACACAAGGTATCACAGCACTGTACATTATTATCCCTGCTCATCAGGCGCATAAATCATTCCTGAAACCATCTCAGCTCCCTGGGGAGTATACAGCTCAATTGCTGCCATTTCGGCGCATATGGGCTAATCAAACACGGCAACCAACACTGCCCTCACAGGTACCCATTTAATCCTGGGTGGAGAGAAGCAATTATGGTAAAGTGTCTTGCTCAAGGACACAAGCACCATGGTCGCAGTCGGGATTCGAACCCACATTCTGACTACTCAGCCATCAGAACACAAATCCGATGCACTAAATCGATCGGCCATGGCACTCCATAAGATGCACATGTGTTTTGCTGGTTTACTTAATACACTGGTGGCCATTCTTTTATACTGTCATGTCCTATTAGACCTTGACCCAAAAATAATAAACATGTACATGTACACGTAAATTGCATGTTTTCAACTGGTTCCTTGACTTTTGATCATTTGAAACATATTATCCAAACCCCTTGACTTGGAATACTTAAGCAAAATAACCTTTCCTTATCAAATGGGCCGATTGTTCACTGATAAAACAATTGTTTACGAATACCTCCTGGTAAAATAATAGAAGCTAATTAATAACATGTTTGGATTGGATTGCACCAATCCTTGACCTGGTGGGAGGTCATTACACCTGGAATTTTGTTTATCAATATGGTGATATTGCAATATCAGGCCTCCCAGCAAAACCTACATGTATAAAACCTATAACAACCTATATTTCAAAATGGGAACCTTTAATTCCCCCCAAAAAACCTATATTAACCTATAAAAACCTATATTTTTAATCTCCTGCAACACATTTTCAACTTCCTCATAAAACCTCCTCATGGCTTTGAAGAAAAATTACTTCCTAAGTATAAAGAGATGAAGCCAAAACAGTAGCCAAACTGTAACATGTGTACCGCTCTTAGATTTTCTGCCAGACAGGGTATGGGGTAATGTACTTTGTTGCTGTGATACCGTTTGTGTAAGAGCGCTATATAAATGCCTTCATTGTATTGTATTGTATTTGTTGCAAAAAGTACTCAGAAGGTAGGCAATTTACCAAAAACTTGTTACTTAACACTGCATAATCACGGGAAATAACCTATAAAAGCTTATATTTTGGCATTTGATAAACCTATAATAACCTATATTTTGCTTTAAAAACTAATTTAAAAAGCCTTTACATGTATTTGGTAAATTTGGCACTGGGAGGCCTGCAACATGTAGTACAAAAAACCTCTTGTTTTTTTAGCCTGTGGAAGGTTTGACTTGGATAAACAATGAATCCATTAGTTATGTTCTAACTTAACCATTTCAGCAGAAACTGTAGTTACATGTACAGATAGAAGCATTGATCCCTTGCTGTTGATCTGAACAGTCCCAAAAAACAAGTGCTCCCCTACAGTGATTCTTACAGTTTTTACTTTGTTCTCTGCAATAATTTATTGGAGGTGTTTTGCCATAGCTCTTGACAGTACTTGAATCTAAAAAACGGTGCCACAAATGAGGGGTCTGTTGGGGTTGTTGGAGGTGAACAATAGGGCCCATTCTGACTTAAGCTCTTGTGAGTCTGATTTGCAGTTAGCGATACCCCCAGTGAGATACCACTACTGAAAAAAAAAATGACAGATTACCTCCATTTGAAGACAACAAATTACAAAGGAAATTTAGGAGAGTGGTGTGTTACAAAAGCTGACCTTTACCTTACATTGTCATGAGTTCAATGTACGTATTGTAGGTCAGGACGATATTAGCACCAGTGGGGGTGTACTTGGCACTGGATAAATGTGAACTGATCATTTGTTCACTTTGTTACAGTTTCCCAGTACACAGATTTCATTGTGATAATTCTTTTCCCGCCGGAATTATCAAACTTCCACTTTTCAGCTTTGCATTCAGTGGGAAGGCACACAATTGGTATTTGGAAATGCACGTTCACTTTAAGAATCTTGTTTTCAAAAAAATACATTGTAAAACCAACCTGTGAAAGTTACACCATATTAGGTGCTCACGTTTACACATTCACTGTTTTTGGTGGGTTTTTTCTTTCTTTTTAATGTTTCCTAAAAAGTTTCAGTTGAGAACCTTTTGAAATTTGACATCATTCCCTTTTTCTCTAAGATGAAAACTCTTCAGATGCATTTATTTCTCAGAATGATTGATACATTTACCAAGCTTTCAGATTTGATAATCTAGTATTTATCAGTGCCATGGCTTCCGTTTAATGAATTTATGATCTGGCTGATCCGAGAGTTGTACTTAGTTCAGATACTTGGAAATAATTCAAGACGTCATAGTCGACTCCAAGGTTGTCTTGGCGCATTTTGTGTTAAGGGTATTGCCCTGCTGTCCGTATTGACAATTGCTTGGGTCAGATAAGTGGAGTTGACATTGGCAAACCAGCTTCCTGGCACCAGCCTCAATGCCAGGCACTAGTCTCAAACTCTCAATGCCATACATTGGCGTTGGCTTTCACCGTAGCCCTTTCAATGAGCCTTTTAACAGATGCATTTCAATGAAACTGTCAAGATGTGCTTTGTGGGTTGATCATCAGGGCAAACTGTGGGATTTGCGGCTGGTGTTATCAATTAGATTTCCTTAAAATTGTCCGTTGGGTATTATATATATATATATATATATATATATATATATATAGGTTGTTTAACTGGTCACATCCGGACTTTCCTGCGGTTTGTTTAGTCGGATGAAAAGATCAGTGTGTTCATAGCACAGTTACCAACTAGGTAATTACTGATCGATTTTGAACAACAAAAGAAAAAGAAGGAAATAGATACACGCATATACCGTAGCATCATTTATTTACATGTACTTGCTCTCTCAAGTCAACTCACCATTCTCTTTTCAGACGAAGGCAGCCTGTCATCTGCCTCTTCCCAAGTCTCATCACCCATCTGTTCCCCGGCCTCGTCCACGTTTGCCTCTCCCCTGCCCTCACCCCTTCCCTCACCCCTTCCCTCACCCCTTCCCTCTCCCCAGCTGAACCACTCAGGCTCCCAGAAGGACCTTGGGATTAGCGGCCTATCCACAAGTCAGGAGATGACCATGACCAGCGAGGGGGACGTGATGGGATCGAACAATGACAATCTGGATATGCCAAACACGTCTGGCACGATGAGTGAGCGGAGGGACTCTGGCGTGGGCAATTCACTGACACGACCAAACAGGTAAGAATGATTACATATTAAAGGACCATTCTGGTCAATGTGTAGTTCATTTGATTTAATTTTGCCCTACACCGATGTGTGTATAGCACTGTATACTCAGTGCTTTCCGAGTGTCTGTGAAAAAACTACACAGGCAACTCGGGCGGGATTCGAACCCACGACCTCCTGCTTATGAGTACACAGTGCTATACACACGTCGGTGTAGGGCAAAATTAAATCAGTTGTTTATCTCCCGACGCAAGAATTTCACCAACCTATATATATCGCGGAACCCGCTGCTATATGGGATTCTAGCCGGCCAATTGTCATCGGGCAAGCTCGGTGGTCGAGAGGTTAAGACGTCTGCACTAGTAAACAGGAGGTCGTGGGTTCGAATCCCGCCCGAGTCGCCTGTGTAGTTTTTTCACAGACACTCGGAAAGCACTGAGTATACAGTGTAGGGCAAAATTAAATCAATTGTTTATCTCCCGACGCAAGAATTTCACCAACCTATATGTAGTTCATTAGTTATGATTTACACTGAGGTAAAAGAGATTAGCAATGGACAGGTAATATCATGGCAGAGTTCCTCGGTGATTATAATCAAAGGTCTTTGAGGGATGGCTCATTCTAGTTTAATATAAAATAAAACCATTTTTCTCTTTGGTTTAAAAAAAAACATTTTATTTTTGTCACAGTTTTATAAACAAGTGTATGTGTACATAAGTTTTGAAATGGTGTCAATGGTGCTTGACCCTTACTCAAGATTCCAATACCCAGTCAAATGCCTACATCCTCCAGCAGCCTACTTAAGCAGCAGCATTTTCCAGAGTCCGGCATTCTCCTGAGGACGATCAGAGCATACTGATCGAAACGTCGAGTTGTACCCCCAGTTCTTTTCAGAACTAATTACTACTCAATTGAGATTCCACATGGTGTCACCGCAATTAGTCTTACTTATCATCCTCACCATGCAAAGCTACAAGTTTTACCTACATTTCTCTTCCTAAAAAAGTTTGGTTTGTTCTGACAATGTTGCTAATATCAGGTATGCTGTGCCCACATAGGCACACAATATACCCTGGGACATGTACATGTAATCCATTCCTCAAACAGTAACAACTAGTATTGCCTGCAAAAGGGTTTAGAATGAACTCCTGACAGAAAGGATCGCATCATGCATACACACTGAGTGATCCAGTGATGATGAACAGGTCTTTTGTGCGTATACTTCTCTGGCCACAGGGTCAGTGACCATACAGCCAGCAAGGCAGAAGTCTCCTCCCTCATTATCCTTCCTGTCCCTCTGTGACCAGCTTAGCCAGTTAGTTGCTGGACCATTAATCATAGACCATCTACACAGGTTCATTGGCCTATCCCTCAAATCTCCCACACCGCACACAAAACCAAAAATAGAGGATGAATTGGTGGAACAGTTATTATTTTCAAAATGTATTATTTTCATAAAATTTGGTATTGTCAGAAAATTGTTAGTGGCATCCACCAGAACAGTGAATCAACAAATGGATTCCCCAACCCCACTCCACCCCTTGTACCCCCACAATAAGAGATAAGCTTCACTTCAGCTAGACAAACTATCAGAGGGAGTTTCTATGATACTGAATTGAATTCAATCATACGTCATGTACATTGCTTCTGATTTTAGAGGTAACCAAGTTTATCCTTCCCTACTTTCATGTAATTTACCACCACCACCAGAAAAGAAAACGAAGAGCCAGCAAAGCAAAATCTACATAAATTTCATATTTTTTGTTATTTATTTTTTATTTATGACTTTTCAAGTGACCTATCATGGCAGAATTGTGTGAACCTAGCAAATAAAAATATTTTCCAATTTTCCATTGCCTGTACTCAAACATGCAGGCGCGGCTTAGTGATAGGTTATTTCTAAGATTCAGAATCGAAAAATGTGGCATCTAAATCATCAATTAAGTTTCGCATACATACGTCAAGAAGTCTCTCTGTTGATGGTGTGTGCCTTCTTAGTTACCATGGAGCCAGGATGCTAGGCATCAGCATGTGATCACCCGCAGGACATATAGTCTCTGGCTGTGATGTCTGAATTCCATTGCCTGCATGACTGACTACTTAGTACAGCATCCTGACTTCTTTATATATATAGTCTTGACATGGGTGGTGCTGCCCAATTGCAGTGATGGTTATAGTAGGGTAGCATAATTATTGGTTAACCCTAACTCCCTAGGCCCATTTGCTTACACATAACCTGAATCCTTCCTAACTCCCTAGGCCCATTTGCTTACACATAACCTGAATCCTTCCTAACTCCATAGGCCCATTTGCTTACACATAACCTGAATCCTTCCTAACTACATAGGCCCATTTGCTTACACATAACCTGAATCCTTCCTAACTCCCTAGGCCCATTTGCTTACACATAACCTGAATCCTTCCTAACTCCCTAGGCCCATTTGCTTACACATAACCTGAATCCTTCCTAACTCCCTAGGCCCATTTGCTTACACATAACCTGAATCCTTCCTAACTCCCTAGGCCCATTTGCTTACACATAACCTGAATCCTCCAAAATCCTTCAGTAGTAAAGCAAGTACATGACATGTATGCACACATGTGTTCTGTGATACATGTACATGGCCAGGGACCCTCCCTGCATGCATGGAGCAATAAACAGTGTCCACTGACCCAAGCGCTGAGCTTGCAATCACTACAACAAACATGGATGTAACTTGTACCATGGAAAGGCAAGTATGCCTAATAACCTCAATCCTCCAAAATCCTTCAATTTAGCAAAGAGCATGTAGCACGTAACCTCAATCCTCCAAAATCCTTCACTTTGGCAAAGAGGATTTTGGAGGATTTGGGAAGGTTAGAGTTAATGTATAGGCTAGGGATTGGGATTTGCAAATACAACACCCCCACCAGACAAGCGAATTATGTTTGCCACCAGAATTTTGAGGTACACCCTTCAAAAACCTGCAGATTGTGTTCTATAAAAATAACCGCCCAATTTTCATACCAGCATTCAGGCCTCATACAGTGTACAATGCATGGGTATGATGTTTACATGTATGATAAATGTACTTTGTGGAAATAGCACTAGACAAGTTTTGTTTAACTCTCACATCAAGACACCCAAAGAGTAAAATGAATAATGAAACCGTAAAAACTATTATTTCAGGCACTATGTTTCACTTCCTGTGAGGCTGTGATACACATGTGGTTTTTCTGAAAATGATATTATGCCAGACTCCATTGAATTTCAAGTGAAAAACAAATTAATCATGCTTATATTATGGTAAAACATTCATATGTTTACCAACAGCCATGAGTCATCCAATACAATATAATTACATAATTCACCACATGTCATTCACACACACGGGTTATGTGTATTCACAATTGCTTTCTTAGTAACTGAAAAAAAAAACACAGGAAATACCCTGCAAGTCTAAAGGTTGTTTATTCTCGGCCCAGTGATCTCTCTGTGAACAGAGAGGAAAGGGGACCGAATTAAAAGAAATATGGTAGAAACAAGTATTGTGTAACTGAATTGTCTATCAACTGTACTGATTTGTTGTTGATTGTCTTCATGGTAGCTAGTCTCTGATCACCAACAGTCCAGTTTTTATTCTATCCTCTTTCATGTATGTAATGCTCTGGCACGAATGCCATAATGAACCTTGACAAAGAAGCCATTTGTTTACATGACCTTAAACACAATGTTTATATGAGGGTATTTTTTTGTTAAAGTACCAAGCCAGATAAACATTTAGTTAAAATAATGTTTGTGATTAAAGACATCAGTATTCCCTCTTATACAGAAAGTGGCTTAGTCATATTTGAAGTATTGTTGAATAAGGGCCCCCCCCCCCCACCCCCCAAAAAATGTCTCCGGTTTCTGGTCGATTGGAATTCTGCCGCGCTGTGTTTTAAATGACTTTTTCACACAGGGGTATGAACGTTTGCCCGATATGTGCCGCCTCATTTAGCTACCATACATTGTGTATGGCAAATTTGGTCTGGTTCAAATAGCCATGTATATATGTATCATGTATTTCACTGGTTGACAAACAACAACAACAAAAATTAAAAATAAATAAATAAAATTTAAAAAAGCCGACCTATGACCAGAAAACCAGAGACTTTTATTTTTGGCCTAATCTTCCTCGATTCAGTGGACATCTATTTTCTGTGACTCCCATTTGCCTCCTTATTTCGCTTCCTTATTTAGCTTCCATGTATATAGCCCACTTTGAGTGGCAATTTGGCCTTCTGTCGGCGGCATTTATTTAAAAAAAATAATAATAAAATACATGAGTGACTCATCAGCTAATTTGATCCATTATTGAGGGAAGCAGAGGGGTTTTCTCTGGAAATAATTAATTTAGTTATGAGCCAGACACATTCAATCAATCATGTCCCTTAATGACCCACTTCTACAGCGTCACATCTTGTGTCCAGATTTGTCTCGCTATTTTGTTTTATTCAACATATGCCTAGTAGGCAAACATATGCTAAGTATGAGTCAGTCTGAGTGAGACTTTCGATTAAGACGACTAACAACAACAACCAAAAAAAAAATTGTAACTGCTGTTGTCAGTTCAGGCTCTGGATCTAGATTAATAACACGGAGACCTGCCTAACATCAAGAGTTTTTACCTGACCAAAACTGACAGGTCACATTTAGTTGATGTGGGTTTTTTTATTGCTGTTTTGAATGCTTATTAGTTGTTTTTGTCAAGGTTAATGTCACAACTTAATGAAATGTAGTGTTTCCTTATATTGCATAATCATTAGTGAGTCTCTTTGTGCCAGCAGTCTGTTATTATTTCTTGTTCATATTTCTTGGAAGCCTTCACCACCTATGTGTTGTTAGTCAGTGTTGTTTCAAGATTCTTGATGTTGATGTTGGACATTATTTGGTTGTCCAGTCAGAGTGTCCAAAGTTAGTGGTCAATGCAGTGGTCATTATTACATGTAGTTGTTACACTCAGCTATGTGGGTGTCCATTATCAGTGAGTCAGTTTTTATTCCTTCTAACAATACATTGGTTATTGACTGATAATTGACATGAAAAACTTCACAAATAAACTACCAAGTTGGTAATTGATATCCTTTCTGTCTTCATAAGGACAGTGCCTTGCATAGAGCAAGAAGGACCTCTGGTGATTGCTTTAATATAAATAATAGTGTTTTTGGTGGGATCTTGTGGCCCAAGGCTAGTGGGTTCTTTATTTGTATTGTAAGGGTAAACAGAGAAACTTACTGCCAAACAAGGTGAAGAAAAACACAATTACTGAAACTGGGTTTCAAGCAGCCCTGCCAAAAAGTGTCTGCAGGGTCAATGGTTAAGGCATTAGTCTACGCAGTCATTATTTTGTCCATGATTATCTTGTGGCATGATGTCAACCAGGTTTAAGATTTTCTTCGGGTTATTTTGTTAACCTGAAGAAGTACTAGTATGTCCAAATATTTTCTTCTGGATGTCCATTGATCCATAATAATGGATGAGACTCTTTGTATTGGATCGGATACTGAGAATCAGCTTAACAAGGTTCAAGGTTCCTTTAATTATGCAACTGGCTGAGTGGCAGGTGATCAAGTACAGCATCCAGGAAAATTCACAGAAGTACACAGGATGTTCATACGTATCCATTAGAAATGAATGCAGTCTAAGTCAAATCCACACGGGAATGGGATGTTGATTGGATAACATTTCTATAAAATATGGATTGGCATACCTGTGCACCAAATTCCAAACGGCCAGTGACAGTCCTTTCCTGGAATACTCATGTGGATCGAGTTTTGCTTTTTGGAAAAAATCCTCTGATGTCATAGACAGGTGAAAGTGGACCCTGGAGAGAAAGGCAAAGGCTACAGTAATTCTGTCTTCATGCAACCATGAATGATGAAATGAGTTTGTAATAAGATTTGTGGAACTGGCTACACCTGTACTGTAGGCCAGCGTTTTTAGATGGGCAGCTAGAATACAGATTCATCCTTGCTAATGTGCATCATCATACAATTGTAGATGGTATCTCTAAATTTACCTTTTTGATGTATTTTTTTCAATAGAAGATTCAAATTGGATGAGGAAATCAAGGCAAAATTGTGCATGTGATCTTGGAATAATTGAATCTGTTGGTTGTTAATACATAAATGGAATTTCCAGATTATTCCCTCACCCTGAGTCAGAGACTGCCCTTGATGATGGCAATGACTACATCTCACTCTGTCATCAATCAAGTCTGCCAGTGACTGTCAGCTACATATGCTCCCATCTACCTGTCTCCTGGTTAAGAAAACAGCCAAGTGTCTGTCAGTGTGGTGCCAGTGTGTCGCTTCAGTCATTTTCTGTTCGTAAAAACACAACATGAAGTCAGTCATCAGCTTTAGTGGCCTAACAGCTCTGTGTTTTTTTTTAATGTTGTTCTATTATGTGTGTCATCCTTTTCTATCAATGTTGTGTTACTGTGTTGGATATTTCCTTTCACTGCTACTTTATCATACTAGTCGTACATGTATACCAATGAGTCCCAATTAGGAAACATAGTTCAACATTGCTATAATGAACATCATGAGTTCCACACAAAATATACTCTATTCGCTCTGTGCACATCGTAGCCTTCTTGCGGTGAAATTGCACCCAGTGCAAAGTGGGCCGGGGCGAAACCAACGTGCGCCAAAAAGGGGTCGTTTGCGTGTGTTCCAGATTTTATTTCTTTTACATTTTTTAGGTTGCTAGGACTCCCCTATGACTATTTTATAAAGAATTTAAACGTAAAGCCCCGACACCTTCTCCCAGTTGATGCTCCGGAAACTTGGCAACTCTGAAATCCCCCAAATGTCAACCAGCTTCATTATAATCCTAGCATCGTCAGACAGCTAATCACTCGTTGCGCTCCTTTTTTTTTTTTCGTTTCACATGGTAACCGATCTTTCCCAAGGAAAAGGGCTTGTGCTGCCAAGCTCAAGCCGCCAGGCTCTCGGGCCGCTGACTTCATTAGGTATCGTATCACTCACCGTATCACTCATCATAATTAAAAAAACACATTTTGGCATTTCGGCGGGCGCATGCTGGAAACATCAATTTGGGATGGAGCTAATGCCAAACGGCTAATATGTGAGGGTTTTTTGCATTGAGGGAGATTGTCACATTACAAATGACTCATCCAGGCATTTGTATTGGCAACATTCGGTAACATTCAGCATTCTCTGGGAATGCCAGAGATATGTGCACATGTTATTTTCATTTGGAAAAATATTTACCCTTGTTTACCTGTGTATAACAAAAAAAACAAAGAACATAACATTATGTAAACAATATTTACATGTAATCTTTGGTTTATCAATTCAAATTCCATTTATATAAATTTCCTAATAAGGATTTTTGATATACCAAATACTGTAAATATTTTTACCCCACTAAATTTTGGAGTAGAGGGTCTTGCTTGTAAAACTAAATGTTTAATTTATTCTTTAATATTTCATTGTTTTTGATTTGTTTAATTGTTTCTGTTGTCTGTTAAATGTTAAATCAATTCATAATTAATAATAATACAGTTAAAGGGACAATATTGTCACAATCAACAGGGCATGGAATCAGAGTGCTAGTTTTAGATTTACTCATTGACTGAAAATAATACCTCACTTGATAAGGTCATATTACCGATGCTGCTGCATAAATGAGCCAGTAATTTTCAGTCCCGGTGTTCATCTTGAACTAGGACGCCGATTCCATGCCATGTTGAAAGTATGCTCTGATCGTGACGATAGTGTCCCTTAAGGTCATGCAACTCAGTATAAAAAAAACTATTAACCCTCCTACTACTACAAGGGTCAAAATCAGTCAAAATGTTGATATACATGTACTTGCCAAGGTATATCTAGTGCACTTAAAAGGCGAACACTGTCAAACCTTACGTGTAGTAAGTACATTTACAGGACAAAATGAGTTAGACCGTTTTTGGCTGGTAAAACCATTGTCTGGTATTGTTGAGGGTGGTCAAAATGACAGTAAAAAACAGTAAAAAATGCCCCTGTGTACACATTTGGGTCAACAGTCAAAACAGGCAGTTGACTGATTTTGACCTCTGTAGCAACTTACCACTGAAGTGCAGCTATAGTAGGAGGGTTAAACAACAAGCAGGTGTACATGTGTCACCCATTTACAGGAGTTCTAATATGACAAACCACCTCATGTACAGAAGTTGAAGTCAGGTTAAGTCACCCCCACCCCTTCCCCCGGTATTCTATCGCTGTCAGTGCCAATATTACACTCTCATGATCTCATTTTCAGCCATGCGCTGAGCCAAGAAACATACATGTACACCATTCCAATTTGCCTATTCCCAATTTTTAAGAAGAAATCTTGTCTGGAAGTTTAAATGTTGATTTCCCCTATTCTGTCTCCTCCCCTTATGCAGTGGCAAGCGGCCAAGAATTAGATGGCACAGCTTCCAGAAGTCTCATCGGCCTAGTCTCAACTCAAGGTGAGAAACGATATGAAATGAAATGACTGTATAAACACCTGGTTGGAAATTATATATGGTAGATCACTGCCAGAAAGTACACTGCAAGCCAGCACATCATGACATTAAACTACAAGCACATCTGTTTGGCAAACAACTCCAGCACAAGTATTTTGGATGTTTCCCTCTTCAAAACCCAAAACAAATCCATTTCACCTATGTTGCTTTTTGTGAGTCTAACATTGGTTGCTGATATAATGCTAGTGTTTTGATGTCGGACCGATAATATTTTATGATTCATTACTCTGGATCAAAACAGAATCATATACAGAGGGGAAGGGTGGAAGTATACAATGGATGGTATGCTATGTTTAGCACTGTGTAACTATTTACAGTTCCGGACCAGTTCAAAGGTTCTTACAATCAAACATCTGGACATAAACATAAATCCAGAAAGCTGTGTTTATGGTGTGGTTAGAGCACCTCAAGTATACTGACAAGACCTGCCATTCACAGAGCTAAAATATAACATTTCAAGTAATATTGATTTTTTTGGTTTTATTTCCCTTCAAAACAAGTGCTCCCCTAAGAAAATGATACATCAAGCCCTGAGGGATAGTTGCCCTTGTTTGTACATCAGACATGTACAATCGAACACCAGGTGTACACCTGTAAAAAAATATACAAAAGCAGGGTTAACATTGCTTACCCATGTTGACACACCTGAAAACTCCAGCCAGTGTTGCTGTTTGTTATGGTTTTTCCACTTAGCAGCTATTCCCTAAACCAAAGCATTTTTACCTTGGGATTGTTTGATGAGCAAATAAATTTTTTGCATTTGGGAGAGTCCTTTCTCTATGTTGTACTCGCATATCACGGGACCGACACAAATCTGAAATGTACATAAGAGTTCAAGTGTAATCATCTTGATGGGTTTTTTTTTTTTTTTTTTGGTTGGTCCCATGATAATATGAACGAGTTGATAATATTTCCTTGTATGAGTTCTTTTCATACTATTCTTGGCAAGCTGTTATTGACTTCCAGTTGCGACTGAATGGCTGGAATTGGTCCGAGGTTAACTATTGTGTAAAGAGAACCATTCCAAACATACTATTACAACTGCACGCCGATACCCATGCACCGTAAATTGAAAACATCCCTAAATTCCTTCACATAGGTTCTGCTTTGCAAACTTGACTGTTAATGTTTTACTACTTCCGTACAAAAGAGCTGAAAAGTACAACAAAGCAGTATTTGAAAAAATTGAACCTGAAAAAATTTGCAGTCTAACCTGCCGCTGTTGCCCCAATGACAACGTGTCATCCTGCCCAGTGTGGCCATGCATCCTTCGATAGGTCCTCCCCACCCTACAAAAAGAAAATGCACTCTTAAAACCTCTGCATAGTGGCCACTTTCCATCCTTCCTTATAGATGGCCATATTATGCAGGTTTTTGATTGTTTCATTGCTTGATTTGTTGTATTTTTAATAACATTTTCACCGACTGTACATGACTGGGTTTTTTTTTGTGCCTTGGTCACAAACCATATGTTTAATGAAACATTTGAATACATGTATGTCGTCATTATTTCAGGCCGTTCCAGATCTCCGGTCTGTCCGTGAGCCAGTTGATGATATTGCGCAAGTTATCTCTTCTCAAGCTCACCTCACTGATGGAGAGGCATTCCATTACGCACCGAAGTGGATGGAGCTGGTAAGAACATCACATCGTTGTCTTCACTGAACCTTTCTTTTTTGCTCATTAACCCTAACCTCATTTTACAGACACCCTGTTGAATGCAACACAATGCAACAACAGAAAAGTGTGCAGGCTGCTCAATGCAACAAGATCCATCCGCTAGAACAATGGTTCTTTTGTTTTGTGCCGAGGGCAACAAGATGCATCAACTTTATACATTTGTTGCATCTTGTTGCATTGAGCATGGTTAGGGTTAAACATGTTTTAAAACGCTGAAGTAGATTTTTTTTCCCGTACATACCTTTCAAGGGGCTTATACACCAATCATAAATCATACTTAATATTCTTTATGTTTCTCATCTTAGGATGATGCCCCGCTTCATGAAGCGTATTAAGAGCCCGGACTACAAGGACCGTAACGTCTTTGGCGTGCCCCTCCTCCAGGTCTTACAGCAGACAGGGCTACCCCTCCCCCAGACAATACTATACGCAATGCGGTTTCTCCGACGGACGTCCAATGATGCGGTGGGCATCTTTCGCAAGCCAGGTGTTCGATCTCGTATCCAGCAGCTCAAGAGGTTGAATGAGAGCAACCCAGGTATAACTTGTTTGCATTTGTTTTGAAAATGTTGTCGTTATCCTCTAAACGTTTTCCTCCATGTTCTATTTCTCAGAATCTGTATTTCTTCATGTTAAGGTTTTCATGGTTTATTTCACATGGAGACCACAGAAAACAGGGAAGTAACCAATAATCTTTCCAGATTAGCACATGATTAACTGTGTGTTGGACCATCCTGTTATCTGTTCATACATGTACCAATCCCTAAATAATACAGACAGCTCTATTGAAATTGTGGAGTGTCTCTAGTCGGCTACCTTTTTAGAGAGTTGTTAGGAGTTAGTCTTCGTTACTTTGTGATTGCATAATGCATTCCTCTATCCCTCTATAAAAGTGTAGCTTACAGCGCTTGATGACAACCGTGGTTTGTGACTTTGCGTAGGGTATATCTCTCTATAAAACTGCCTTCTGTCCTAGTTTTCTTTTTAAAATCTGTGTCGGGGTGAACAGTCCCTGCTAAATAGAGCTGATCATGAGAAATGTCACATGTAATGCAACACCCTGAGGACTTACCCTGACCCAGTTGCTTTAGGGTACATGAGTGACTCTGTCAGAGAGAGCTCCAGCAGGTTTTTTTGTCATGATGATGAAGACTTGATGATGATGAATGTTACTGGTTTAGATTGTCATGGAATGAAGGAGCGCTGTCTTCTCAGCTGGTGAGATTTTCTTGTCACTCTGGATTTAGCAGCGTGATTTCTACATCACAGATGCCAAGGGATTTGCCCTCATCATTTCATTGTCTCTCTCTATTTATTTCTTGTTTCCCAGACTGCAATCATGAAAAACCCAATGGTTTCGGTAATCTCGCTATTCCATTGGGTTTTCATCCCCCACAAATGTCAAATGTTAATCAGTACGTCTGAACTCTAGTCTGGAAAGTATCAGTCATGTCTGTCTTCACCGATGCACGGTAGTTTCTTATGGTTTTCTCATTTCATTTCTTCATCTCTTCTCATTCTGAATCTTGGTATAATACTCCCTGAGGAAACATACTGAGGCAATGCGCCAAAACCTACCCCAACAAAAAACATTTTGTCCCACATCAAGCAAACCTTGATAATTTCCCAGGACCTTGTCTGTCAAAGTCAGGATTGTCTTGTCAGAGTAGGTTAATATTCTGATTCCTTATGTAAATCCCAAATCTTCTGGCCTTTAATGATCTTTGGATCCAGTTGGGGTCCCTGGCATTCTGTCTTGTCATCTCGCCCCCCTTGGCACGGCTCAAATTAATCCATCCTAAATTTGACTCTTTCTTCCTCAGTCGCATTTCAAGTCGTTACTTTTGATAATTTCACTCCTCTGTTTGAGTCAAGCCTCAATGTTTATCAGAGAACAAAACTGTTGTCGATCACTGTGTCCTTGTTTATCTTATGAAAATCACTACATATAACAATGGTATCCCATCCTTCTAATGCAGTAAGACTATATGTGACCAGGTCCACAAAAATGGGTATTATGGGACAAAATTTAAAAATTGAGTTACATACATAGCTGAATTGGTTACATTATAAGCTTTAATTTGGTGTAGGTTTGAACCCTGTGGCATTTTGCATTCTGGAGATATACAGATTTTTGCATATTCATATTGTACAAATTAACGGAAGTGCCTTCAGAGATACAGCCCTTTAAACACAGCAAGTGGAAAAAGAAATGAGCTAAGAAGAAACTCTCTTGAATGCCCATAGCAACAGTTATGTTCCTTTTGAGCTCCTTTAGGAATGCTTGTGCAATATAAATTTGAATTATCAAGCATCTTGAAGTATTTTTTCAAATATTTTTGCTAATTTGCACAATGTGTAAAATTTAAACTTTTGTTTTTTCATCTTTACTCATCAATAATAATATTTCTGTAAATAAATTATGAAAGTATTGATATAATAGAAGCCAATAAACCAACAACAAAAAAATCACGTTGTGAATTTTTTTTCACCCTCTCCACATAGAACAGCCCTTTACGGGTAATAGCATAGCGTCCCTTAATACCCTTTTTCGCAGAGCCGGTCACATATGAGCAGCAATACACAGGATGTATACTGGACTCAGTCATGCTAAGTCGCTTCATTGTCTTAACCACTTTTGGAATGACATCTTAGACAGCGTGCAGAACCAGATGCAGTTTATATCTTGATTTCCTTGCTTTCAAGAAAGAAAAAGGACAGACACTAGGGGTATATATTGTGTCATTGTTCCTGTATTTCAATCCCTGTGTAGATAACATGAGCTATGAAGGCATGATGTCGTATGACGTGGCTGATATGCTGAAGCAGTACTTCCGGGATCTCCCGGAGCCGGTCGTCACCACCAAGCTCTCCGATACCTTCATCAGTGTGTTCACATGTGAGTATTACAAACAAACATAGAGCTGATGAAGCATAAACAAAGACAGTCTGAGTCACTCTCAAGAGCTGGCATCTTTCAAATTCAAGTCTAGCATCGCCCACACATTCTTATTGTATAGATGAGGTAGGGGGTTGTAATTAGACCCTATATATACTCTGCTAAAATTATGTTTAAATTAGTGCATTGGATTTATTTTGTGGTGGGAGTGGAGAAGTGTTTTTTTTCAATTGAGGATATAGTCAAGTTTATTTGAACTGTCAAATCTGAAATTTTAAAGAAAGTTTTATACACATCTATGGGAAAACATTTTGTGATCAGACATTTATTTTTATACACATCTATGGGAAAGCATTTTGTAATTAGACATTTATTTTTATACACATCTATGGGAAAGCATTTTGTAATCAGACATTTATTTTTATACACATCTATGGGAAAGCATTTTGTAATCAGACATTTTTGTAATCAGACATTTATTTTTATACACATCTATGGGAAAACATTTTGTAATCAGACATTTTTTTTTATACACATCTATGGGAAAACATTTTGTAATCAGACATTTATTTTTATACATACATACATGTATGGGAAAGCATTTTGTAATCAGACATTTATTTTTATACACATCTATGGGAAAGCATTTTGTAATCAGACATTTATTTTTATACACATCTATGGGAAAACATTTTGTAATCAGACATTTATTTTTATACATACATACATGTATGGGAAAGCATTTTGTAATCAGACATTTATTTTTATACATCTGGAAGAGCATTTTTAATAAGACATTTATTCACATGGAAAAGTATTTTAAAATTGTTATTTTGCATTTATACATATGGCAAAGCATTTTGTAATTTGACATTTTTGTTTTTACATGTGGCATCAGTTATAGAAAGACTTATTTATATCTGTGCTATTTATGGTATCTCATTAGCCATTTGTGTATTAAGAACAAACAGTGAGCTGTATCAGTTGTCTTCTTAGTGTTAACCAGTCCTGGCATCAGTCTCTGTTTATGTCTAGCTACTCGATCAATACTGAAGCACTTTATCAGATGTGGTGTGGTTTCCCAATTCAAAGTTTATTCATTGATTCCTTGCATTCGCTGTTTTCCCTTCTTTTTTATTCTGTATTCCCCCTGCATTGTCTCATCAGCATTGGTTTCATTTAATCAGGCCTGTAATTTGTCGGGATTTTTCCTGATTTCAGATTTCAGATTTGTTTTTACAAATCTCCCTTTGTCTAAAAATTTTCTTGAAAGCCGAGAAGTAGCCACCAAGGAAATAAAGAAAGAAGTAGCCTGTATTGTGTCCAAACCTCTAGTTTCTTGTTTGTGGGGATGTGGAAAGTCTGTAAATCCTCCAAATTGAAACATCCAGGAGGTTCCGGGGGCTTTGTCCTCTAGACCAAGGGGAGGTCCAGGCCCGCTACCCATTTTTGAGGACTTTTTATTTTTGTCAAATCACACCACTGTTTAATAATATCATGGGACCAGCAACAAATCAGGCCCAGTCATTAATTTTTTGTTTTGGTCCTCTGCTGTTTTTGTTGATTTTTATGACTGCAAGCATCGCTAGTGAAGCATAGCAACCAACATCCTCCTTAATGCAGATATCATCCTCATTATGAGTAAACAGCAACCAAATATGATACCCACACTGGCATTTGCAATTCGTTGGCTGTAATGGTCATAGCCTTGTTTTGTTGGTGTTATTTCAGCCATAAATCCTGCCCTTACTGTACTTTTTTATTATTCCATCTCTGAAAAGTAATAACCCGGTTATTTATAAGCCAAACGGTTGATGTGAACTACATACACATCAAACAAGGACGGAATGGATCTTGTTTTTTTTCCAAATGGAAATTAATTAGAATTCCATGAATAGCCAAAAGTTTTATATGACAGGAAGTATGCATAAAACCAGTAAGCCAGCGAGGCTTCTAGTGGGCATCCCACCAAAGTGTGTGTTTTTTTATAGCAACATCTAAGCTTCACCTGCCGCAACCAATTAATGTACACATGCAAATAAGCCCTTATCCTTAAAGTTACCTTGAACATTTTCTGTTACAAATAAATTCAAAGAGTTTGTAAAATGATACATTTCTTAGTATTGACACAATGGCATTTGGTATTTATTCTGGTTTCTTGCGTAGGCTGTTTGAAACTGTATCCGCCGTGTTTTTTTTTTTTATTCAGAGCAAAGCCATGGTTGTTATATACGAGATGGATAATATCCCTTACAGATTCTCTGTGAAATTTATTAATACTGATTAAAATGCCCACGCATCTTCCTAACAATGCCATGCACTGTGATCTCTATTGAGTAATCTGTTCCTGTTTGGCCGCACAAAAACTTACCAATCCAAACATAATCACTTTGGCCAAATAGCGTTACGCTCTGTTGTTGCCATGGAAATATCGGAATTATCTTTTGTGTCCCTGAATCAGAGGAAGGCAAATATTAGTTGATATCCTTAAGAATAAAACCGTTGATAGATGGATCTAGTTATAAACAAATGAAGAGGCAAGGGCAAGGTGAAAATGCGTTTTCAAAAACCTAACAAGGGTATAGAGGTTTATCACCATGTTGTCATCTTGTTTCTCTTCCATACAAATATCCACACAAACAAACTGAGGATGAATGAGAAATAGGCAGGTCCCTTTCTCATATTGTGAATCAGCGTTATAATCACACTTGCATACAGGGAATCAGACAAAGATGGCTGCAGCGTAGGGCAAGGTCTATTTGGAGCTTGTTGTAACATTGTTCATCTATTGTGGCGAGATATCCTTGGCTTGATAGCAAATATGTAAAACAGATGCTTGAATAATTACATCGATCTGCTAAAGTGTGGTGACAGGTGTGGAACCTTCCCAGTGTGGCCAGTCTTGAAAAGTCTTGGTGAAAGCATGCTTGTCGCACATTTAGAAACCTTTATATTATGGCCACATTGGGTTTAACTGCCCTTCAGTTGCTTTCCTGCAGAATAATGCATGTTGATTTGATCACAAGTTTATGTTGTTATCGCAGCTGGTATGCCCAAGGATCTCCGTCTGTCTGCCATCCAAGCAGCCGTCATGTTGCTGCCTGATGAGAACCGTGAGGTGTTACAGTCCCTTCTCCTGTTCCTCAGTGACATCGCAGAACACTCCAATGAGAATCAGGTAAAAATCCTAGGTGCCCGCAAGGGGCGTTATTTGGTCCTCAATCCCTGCATGGTCAAAACCAAATAGATTGATCATCTTCAGCCATATGTTGTTGGATTTGTTAAACATCTGTTGTTCCTCAGTGTAAGTTCTTCAGTCCCCGTTACTTTTTCATAAACTGAACAATTTCAAATTTAATGCTCTTATATTTATACGGTATTGAGGGAGAATTAAGATCTTTTCCTGTAATTGGTCCCAGCGTAATGTATTGTATATAGTTCTCATATTCCTTATTCTCATATTCTCATATTCTTAAGTTAGGCCTGTGATTTCTCATGATTTTTCCTGATTTCAGGATTTTTTACAAATCCCTTTGCCTCAAAATGTTCTTGAAAGAAGAGAAGTAACCATCAAGGAAAGAAAGAAGTAGTCCAAACCTATTTGTGGGGATGTGGAGAGGCTGTAAAACCTCAAAAACTAAACATTGGTCCTCTAGACCAAAGAGAGACCCAGGCCCGCTATTTCAGGATTTTTTACTTTGGTCGCTGCAAATTACATAATATCATGTGAACATTATTTAAACATGAAATAATTAATCATTTCATAATTTATTTCTGTTTAGATGACTGCATACAATTTGGCGGTCTGCTTTGCCCCATCCTTGTTCCAACTGGGTAAGAGCCCCGTCCCAAATAACCGACAGATCAGCAGTCCCCGACGCACCCGCAAGATGGCCACGTCCAGGCCCGACCAGAAAGAACTGATTGAGAATGTAGCTGCTAACGAGTGCCTAGCCCTGATGATCAGAGAGGTTAAGAAACTCTTCATGGTGAGTAGAAGAAAAAGAAAATACTGCACACCTTTTGTCAAACCAATCTCATAATTATTGTGATTTTTATTGTTAATATTTTACTGGAATATTGTTATTTCCTGATGGGATTTTTCAAAAACCTCAAAATAAATTGCCTATATGAAATGTGTAAATATAAAGAACATTTGAAATAAAATAAATAAATTGTCCTATAGTCAATCAACAACAACCAAAAATCTTCCTGAACTTATTTAATCTCTGCAAAATTTTTAAAAATTCACCAGTCTGACGAGTGATTTGATATATTCCAGTCGCGCATTAATCATAAGCAATTTAAATTCATCGTTGGCACCGACAATTGAAGGTTCCCCAACGCACTTTCAAATTGGTAATGCAATAAGGTTGTGGGTGGTTGATCCGGTGTGGAACACTGTCTAACGAAGCTTATTTGTAGCTTCTCAATCTTCTATGCACCATTGATCTATCAACAGCGAAGGAAGAAATACGAGTACATAATCTATCTGACATTTATTGGCACAGGATTCAAGCCATCACACGTAGGCTTTGAGAGATTTGATTTTGTTTCATACACCTATTTTTAGTTTATCATATTTATCTGAGAGGCTTAGCCCAACGCTAATCAAATCCACGTTGTTGCTTCGAATTTGTTATGAATTGGAAAGCTTTCTGAAATGATTTTGCAATATATTGTGGTTTTTATTTTTGTCAGATGATTTGAGGACCAAGTCGGGGATTGAATGTAATGCTTCAATTATTAGCAGAACTATTTGTCACTTGGGAAATCTGCGAACTCCTGAAGTTTGACTTCAAAATATTGTTTTTAGTCTGATAATAACTCCTTGAAATATCATCTTCCACTTATGTGTATCAACATGTTCAAAAGTATTTTTACTTAATCATAAGTCCACTTTTCCTAATTTTATTGCAATTTTTCTAAATTCGACTTTATTTACCAAAGGTTGTCCTTTTTTTAATGATGTTAAAACAAGTAACTCTCTGACAGAAAAATGGTCAAAAATCACCCATTAAACAATTAAACAATTAATACAAATAATAATAATAATAATAATGTGGACTTATATAGCGCACGTATCCACCAAACTGGTGCTCAAGGCGCATTACATTATTACCCCTGCTCATCAGGCTCATAAATCATTCCTGAAACCATCTCAGCTCCCTGGTGGAGTATACAGCTCAATTGCTGCCATTACAGCGCATATAGGGCTAATCAAACACAACAACCAACTCTGCCCTCACAAAATCTGAACAAAAATCCTGAAATAGTGAGAACAAAGTCTTTTGAATTTTATGTAAAGGTAAATTTGAACTATTCATTGTAATATATATATATATTTTTAAATGAGGTTTTGTTTATTGTTGCTGTTATAATATTTTTAAAATGTGCATATTGATATTCCAGTATTTTTATTAACTTTGATGAGATTTTTGATAATTCAGATTAGATACGTCAGTGAAGGGGGAAAAAAAATAATAGTACAATAAGTAAATAAAATGCCAGTTAATACGATGGATTTGTTAATTTGTCACTCATGATCTTTTACTGTGTGTTTTTGATGTCAAGGTTCCGGAGGACCTGATGACTAAATGCCACTTCTCCTATATGGATCTTGGGGAGCCTGTCGAGCTTGATGAGTTGGGGAGGAAACGAAGCGATGAATCAGGCAACTATAGCAGCTATCTTGAGAGCTGTCTGCAGGGATTACTCAAGGTTAGATAATAGCAGCTGTTGATGAGCTTATTATTTCTAGTGGCGGCAGCTCTAATCACTGTCGTTCGAATTGAGACTTTGAGAATTGAGAATTTGCATGGTGGAAGCAGGCTTGGTAACGTGTACACGTTTTGACACAGACCGTGTACACGTGTAAATGATTATTATTATCACAAATAAATGGCATAATGCAGATGGATTGTCCATAATAATATAATTGTCCAATAATATAATGCGCCTTGAGCACCACTTAGTTGGTGGATACGTGCGCTATATAAATCCACACATTATTATTATTATTATATTAAGTAGAGAAAATAATCCAAAATATAGCAATACCGACCAACTGGTTGCACTTTGTGAAATAAAAAAAGACAAGCCAAATATTGTGGAAATAGGATGTTCTATTTTAGGATTCATAGTAGGATTCTTTTAGTGAATTTATTTTAGTGTAAACGTGTAAACGTGTAAACATCCCAACCCTAGGTGGAAGTAACTAATTTAAAAGCACTATGTAATATCATCCATCTTTATAAATCTAAAAACAGATTCATGAGATATTTAAACTAATGAGCTTTGTTCGACTAGTTCTCTGGTCATCTTCAAGTCGGGTGGTACTTTTGAGTGTTTTTGATTCTTTACTGACAAGAATCACACTGCATTCCCTTTTTCATCACTTAGTGATAATGCTTTTGAAACTTTTGATGAGTATCAATGATTATTTAACAAGAACTTTATTGTCCACTTCTGTCTTACCCATTAGACGTAATATTGTATATATCCTTAGCTTTGCTAACAACTGCTTTTTGATCAGGAATAGAAAAGATCACAAAAAACAATGCATATTTGTCTCAGTTCCCTTATTTGGGTTGTGTACTCATTGCCAATTGTTTGACACTAACACAGGAGTCCAGAGAAAAGTTCAAAGGTTGGGTTGTGTGTCCAGCAGTGGACAATGTTGAAGTTGCCTACAAGAAGGTCGGAGACGGTCATCCATTGAGGTTGTGGAAGTGTACGGTAGATATCAGCGCCCCACCAGCAGATATCCTGCAGAGGGTACTCAAAGAAAGGTGAGGGGGGGGAGGGGTTTTAAAGAAAATTTACAGTTTTTTCATGTTTTATAAATGGGGCCCAATTTCATAGCACTGCTACCCGTTAATCATAGAGAAAGGCATGCTAACTTGCCTGCCGTTATTGCTACCAAATGAGTGACGCAACAATACATGGTGAACGCGCATGCACTGCTCTGAATTTTCTTGCTAACATGTGAAATACGCTTATGCTTAAGCAAATATTTTCTGCTATAGTTAGCACGAAAACTTGCTTACCGGTAATCAGCGCTATAAAATTGGGCCCAGATTTGAATCTATTGTTAGATGTCTTTTTGTATTTTATCTCGTTGAGCACTTTATGCAGTTGATCACCAAAGAGGCAGTACAAATTATGAAGACATTTTCAATTAACAATAATAAACAGCCATTGCGGTCTATGAATATGCATAATAACACACTGCTATAGTGACATCAATTACTAACATTGATTGCTGCTTACGAGTAAACATATCAATCTAATATAATTGATTGGGCAGACATTTGGCCAAACCACCATTACAATGTTGATACTGATTGTCTTTTGCTGACAGACATCTTTGGGATGAAGATCTGGTGAAGTGGCGGTCAGTCGAGACGCTGGATAAGACCACAGAGGTGTTCCAGTATGTAGTCAACTCCATGGCGCCTCATCCCTCAAGGGACTACTGTGTGCTAAGGTAGGTACAAAACCGAGAACAGACATTAGGTACCAGGCACTATACCAATCAAACATCTCTCATTTATCCGGAATGGATATCAACACTTCATATATTCTCTAGATTATAAATCGGCAGTAAGTTAATACAAAATAATATTTCATTCTTATATAGCGCATTTCACGTAATGTCTCAATACGCTTTACATATTACCCCTGGTCATTGGGCCAATTTCATTCCTATAATCTTTCTCAGCCCCCTGGGGAGTATACAGCCCCCTGGGGAGTATACAGCCCGAGTTACCGTAGCGCATCAGAAGCTTTTTTTCAAACACAATATCAACCTGTACCCTCATACATTGTGTATGTACCCATTTATACTCCTGGGTAAAGAGAAGCATTGTACAGTAAAGGACACATTGCTCAAGGACACATTGCTCAAGGACACATAATACCCTGGTCACTGCCACATAGTACCCTGGTCACGGCCACATAGTACCCTGGTCACGGCCACATAGTACCCTGGTCACTGCCACATAGTACCCTGGTCACTGCCACATAGTACCCTGGTCACTGCCACATAGTACCCTGGTCACTGCCACATAGTACCCTGGTCACTGCCACATAGTACCCTGGTCACGGCCACATAGTACCCTGGTCACTGCCACATGGTACCTGGTCACTGCCACATAGTACCCTGGTCACTGCCACATAGTACCCTGGTCACTGCCACATAGTAGCCGGGTCACTGGCACATAGTACCCTTGTCTCTGCCACATAGTACCCTGGTCACGGCCACATAGTACCCTGGTCACTGCCACATAGTACCCTGGTCACTGCCACATAGTACCCTGGTCACTGCCACATAGTACCCTGGTCACTGCCACATAGTACCCTGGTCACTGCCACATAGTACCCTGGTCACTGCCACATAGTACCCTGGTCACTGCCACATAGTACCCTGGTCACTGCCACATAGTACCCTGGTCACTGCCACATAGTACCCTGGTCACTGCCACATAGTACCCTGGTCACTGCCACATAGTACCCTGGTCACGGCCACATAGTACCCTGGTCACTGCCACATAGTACCCTGGTCACTGCCACATAGTACCCTGGTCACTGCCACATAGTACCCTGGTCACTGCCACATAGTACCCTGGTCACTGCCACATAGTACCCTGGTCACGGCCACATAGTACCCTGGTCACTGCCACATAGTACCCTGGTCACTGCCACATAGTACCCTGGTCACTGCCACATAGTACCCTGGTCACTGCCACGTACCCTGGTCACTGCCACCCAGTACCCTGGTCACTGCCTCTCAGTACCCTGGTCACTGCCACATAGTACCCTGGTCACTGCCACATAGTACCCTGGTCACTGCCACATAGTACCCTGGTCACTGCCACATAGTACCCTGGTCACTGCCACATAGTACCCTGGTCACTGCCACATAGTACCCTGGTCACTGCCACATAGTACCCTGGTCACTGCCACAGAGTACCCTGGGTCACTGCCACATAGTACCCTGGTCACTGCCACATAGTACCCTGGTCACTGCCACATAGTACCCTGGTCACTGCCACATAGTACCCTGGTCACTGCCACATAGTACCCTGGTCACTGCCACATAGTACCCTGGTCACTGCCACATAGTACCCTGGTCACTGCCACATAGTACCCTGGTCACTGGCACTTAGTACCCTGGTCACTGCCACATAGTACCCTGGTCACTGCCACATAGTACCCTGGTCACTGCCACATAGTACCCTGGTCACTGCCACATAGTACCCTGGTCACTGCCACATAGTACCCTGGTCACTGCCACATAGTACCCTGGTCACTGCCACATAGTACCCTGGTCACTGCCACATAGTACCCTGGTCACTGCCACATAGTACCCTGGTCACTGCCACATAGTACCCTGGTCACTGCCACATAGTACCCTGGTCACTGCCACATAGTACCCTGGTCACTGCCACATAGTACCCTGGTCACTGCCACATAGTACCCTGGTCACTGCCACATAGTACCCTGGTCACTGCCACATAGTACCCTGGTCACTGCCACATAGTACCCTGGTCACTGCCACATAGTACCCTGGTCACTGCCACATAGTACCCTGGTCACTGCCACATAGTACCCTGGTCACTGCCACATAGTACCCTGGTCACTGCCACATAGTACCCTGGTCACTGCCACATAGTACCCTGGTCACTGCCACATAGTACCCTGGTCACTGCCACATAGTACCCTGGTCACTGCCACATAGTACCCTGGTCACTGCCACATAGTACCCTGGTCACTGCCACATAGTACCCTGGTCACTGCCACATAGTACCCTGGTCACTGCCACATAGTACCCTGGTCACTGCCACATAGTACCCTGGTCACTGCCACATAGTACCCTGGTCACTGCCACATAGTACCCTGGTCACTGCCACATAGTACCCTGGTCACTGCCACATAGTACCCTGGTCACTGCCACAGGTACCCTGGTCACTGCCACATAGTACCCTGGTCACTGCCACAGTACCCTGGTCACTGCCACATAGTACCCTGGTCACTGGCCACATAGTACCCTGGTCACTGGCCCACATAGTACCCTGGTCACTGCCACATAGTACCCTGGTCACTGCCACATAGTACCCTGGTCACTGCCACATAGTACCCTGGTCACTGCCACATAGTACCCTGGTCACTGCCACATAGTACCCTGGTCACTGCCACATAGTACCCTGGTCACTGCCACATAGTACCCTGGTCACAGCCACATAGTACGCGGGTCACTGCCACATAGGTACCCTGGTCACTGCCACATAGTACCCTGGTCACTGCCACATACCCTGGTGCCTGGTCACTGCCACATAGTACCCTGGTCACTGCCACATAGTACCCTGGTCACTGCCACATAGTACCCTGGTCACGCCACATAGTACCCTGGTCACGGCCACCTACTACCCTGGTCACTGCCACATAGTACCCTGGTCACTGCCACATAGTACCCTGGTCACTGCCACATAGTACCCTGGTCACTGCCACATAGTACCCTGGTCACGGCCACATAGTACCCTGGTCACTGCCACATAGTACCCTGGTCACTGCCACATAGTACCCTGGTCACTGCCACATAGTACCCTGGTCACTGCCACATAGTACCCTGGTCACTGCCACATAGTACCCTGGTCACTGCCACATAGTACCCTGGTCACTGCCACATAGTACCCTGGTCACGGCCACATAGTACCCTGGTCACGGCCACATAGTACCCTGGTCACGGCCACATAGTACCCTGGTCACGGCCACATAGTACCCTGGTCACTGCCACATAGTACCCTGGTCACGGCCACATAGTACCCTGGTCACTGCCACATAGTACCCTGGTCACTGCCACATAGTACCCTGGTCACGGCCACATAGTACCCTGGTCACGGCCACATAGTACCCTGGTCACTGGCCACATAGTACCCTGGTCACGCCACATAGTACCCTGGTCACTGGCCACATAGTACCCTGATCACGGCCACATGTAGTACCCTGGTCACGGCCACATAGTACCCTGGTCACGGCCACATAGTACCCTGGTCACGGCCACATAGTACCCTGATCACGGCCACATAGTACCCTGGTCACGGCCACATAGTACCCTGGTCACGGCCACATAGTACCCTGGTCACTGCCACATAGTACCCTGGTCACGGCCACATAGTACCCTGGTCACGGCCACATAGTACCCTGGTCACGGCCACATAGTACCCTGGTCACTGCCACATAGTACCCTGGTCACGGCCACATAGTACCCTGGTCACGGCCACATAGTACCCTGGTCACGGCCACATAGTACCCTGGTCACGGCCACATAGTACCCTGGTCACGGCCACATAGTACCCTGATCACGGCCACATAGTACCCTGGTCACGGCCACATAGTACCCTGGTCACGGCCACATAGTACCCTGGTCACGGCCACATAGTACCCTGGTCACGGCCACATAGTACCCTGGTCACGGCCACATAGTACCCTGGTCACGGCCACATAGTACCCTGGTCACGGCCACATAGTACCCTGGTCACGCCACATAGTACCCTGGTCACGGCCACATAGTACCCTGGTCACGCCACATAGTACCCTGGTCACGCCACATAGTACCCTGGTCACGCCACATAGTACCCTGATCACGGCCACATAGTACCCTGGTCACGGCCACATAGTACCCTGGTCACGGCCACATAGTACCCTGGTCACGGCCACATAGTACCCCTGGTCACGGCCACATAGTACCCTGGTCACGGCCACATAGTACCCTGGTCACGGCCACATAGTACCCTGGTCACGGCCACATAGTACCCTGGTCACGGCCACATAGTACCCTGGTCACGGCCACATAGTACCCTGGTCACGGCCAGGATTTGAACCCATATTCTGACGACTCGGCCATCAGAACACAAATCCGAACAGCTCGGCCATGGCGTCTCACAGCAATAAAGCTACGCTTTCTCTGTCAAGCTAAATAACAAATGTTTGATCAGTTGAAATACAAAATGGGTTATTTCATGAGGGGTTTTTTGGTTAGCAATGCTTGTTTACTGCATATTTGATAGTTCAGCTGTTTGTTTCACAGCTTATTAACTGATTGTAATCTATAACCATGTGGTTTGCCATTGTCATTGATCTGTATCCTAACCCAGCAGGAAGTTTAAGGTTATACTAATTCTATCAGTAAACATACCCCTCTGGAAATCGAAAACACGTCATCTGGTAGAGGATTATACATTTGACGTCAAGAAAAAATTATTATAGATATTCTACCCTTCTTATCTATGGAAGCTGCAAACAATTATAAAAGATAATTCAGCTAATCGAATTGTCTGCAAAAGCTGTCTGGCGCCAACCTCCCCCATTAAATGAGATAAGGGGATAGCCTGCTCCCTGGCAACTGTTACGATCCTTAACGCCCTTTTCAGACAATCAGCAATACTATCTGGGCGACTTGTAAATGACCCTTCAAAAGATGTCAACACAAAACACAGAAAGCAAGTTTTAGTTTTTGTGACTGTTCAAATAGAGGCATTGCTGGTCCCTAATCAAAAAACAATTTTCCTGACTTATTTATTTTTCTGAGTATTATTAAATAAATTGTTTCCCCCCAACTTTTATAGGTCATGGAGAAACGACCTTCCCAGAGGAACATGTGCTCTGGTCTCCACCTCTATCGAGCACCCCGATGGACCCCTAATGGGCGTGGTACGGGGCACAGTCCTAGCCTCACGCTTCCTCATAGAGCCCTGTGGGTCTGGGAAATCCCGTCTGACGCACATATGTCGGGTAGACACCAAGGGGCGGACAGTGGACTGGTACAACAAGGCGTTTGGTCACATCACAGCAAGGCTGATGGTGAAAATAAGGGATTTATACATCCATGAGGCAGAGGGTCCTGAAACTAAAGTCTGAATTCATTGATCCCACTGACATTTACATGGCTACAGCATGATCTATAGTACCCAAGGAAGGACCAGATAGGATTTCACTCTAGTCTGATACTTCATCACAAGAATTAGTAAACCTTTTGTATAAATGAACAACCCATAGCATTATTCACACTGCCAGCACTGAAGTGATTTAAATTTCTACTCGAATGTACAACTTTTTTTGGAATTGGCTAATACTGAATAACAACAGGAAAAAGTTAATGCCAATGACACAGTGAAGTGTAAGGATCATATTTCAGCTGAGAATTGAATTTGATCAAGGAGATTTAAAGAGGTATACAAACGATCTCTATCAATGTGGCTTTCTATCTACATGTTCAGTTGTAAAGCTGGCCCTTTTTTATAACACAAACTATCCCCACAGAGGAATATTATGGATGTCTACATACATCCAAATTGAAATTCATTTGTACATAAAACAATATGTATATATGTAAAATAAATGAACATTGATGTATCTCTATGTAAATGTACTCAGGTCTATTTTATTGTACGCTCTGCTTACAGCAGTGAATCCTAAATATATGTATAGTATTTATATTATATAACCATGTACAGATTAAAATCTATGTACATAAAACAGAGACTTATTACCCAATTAGGAATCTAACGCATAGTATAATGTGGTTAGAAAGATTATTCAATATTTTTATTCACAATAATATCCTCATCTTATCAACTCAGTTCAAACTCTTTCTTTTCTCTTTTTCTCTCCCAAAATGTTGAATATTTAAACATGATGGAGGGAGGAATGTAACTCGTTGAAATACCAGTGTTATTTACTTACTCCGTAGCACAGGATTTCATTAGATGTGTATAGAATTATGAGAAGGGTTAGGGTTAAGAACCAGTATGTTGCTTGACACTAGACATTGATTGGTCGCAAGAAATTAATGCTGACTGCAATGTTCTTGTTATATAGGGAATAGTCAGAGACATTTGTAACCAGTAAAAGCAAGCTGATATCAACAACCATGTAAGATTATCATCAATCTACTGTTTTTAAAGGGGGTTTTTTTTGGGGGGGGGAGCTAATTTCATTGAGTAGTTTTCAGTGCATGTTTTGTTTAGCAAATTAAGTTTGTTAAGTCAGGACAGCTGTCAATCAGCCATAAAGCAATCAATAATAATAATAATAATAATTTAAAAATTTATATTGCGCTCTTTACATAGAAATGATCAAAAGTGCATAACAATGACTTGAAACAGAGTTAAAAACAGACATGAAAGAAACACAAGATTTGTGAAAAAGTTTGAGATAAAGTCAGGTCACCGGGCCAGAGCCCAAACCGCAGTATGGGGATACGAACTGTGCAGAATTTTGTCTGGGAACTATCAATATGTGCCAAACGAATGTGCTTGATGAAATTTGCCCTTGTTAGAGAAACGTAATACATGTTTCAACCACTGACGATATTATTAGATCTTTGAGTTGGTTTTGTTTCATAGTGTTGTATTCTATGCCGTTCCTTGCCCCTGCAGTTGTCCATGTTTTGTATCTGATTTTGTCTTGCGCTGCTTCTGCAGTTTGCGTTCTGACTTGAAGCTCACTGCGTTGAATGAAAAACTTAAGACACCGACCTAACGTTACCAGTGCTCATTGCAAATCTCTGAGCGAAATTCTCTTTCAAAGTTAGGTACAGGTGATCTCTTCATGGCTTGGAATGGGAAAAAAAAACACTTTCTGGCATTTATTGTATCCATCTTTGTTTTGGTAGTGTAGGTCATTTTCATGTGGTTTTGACTGAGCATCTGCTAAGACCTTATATATGAACACAAGAGTGCACTGTAATTATGATCTTGGAAAAATATAAAACAAGTTAATATACTTTCAATGTTTGAATTTAAGAATCTCATATTGTCAAGTTATACTTATTTTCATTTTGCTAAATGAAGTATTTTTTCAATCCATTTATGTCCATACAAGTTTGATATTACAGCGCCCTCTTGTGGTTGTGAATAAGGTCTATTCTTATTCTGGTTCTTACTTTCAGTTGCTCTTATATACTTAAGATGTCTTTCTTAGATGAATTTTGTCCTCATCATTAACATGCTACAGATGAACTCAGAGGCAATCGTTTTATAGGTGCATTTCGTTCAGCCTATTGATATTACATATATTTATATATAATATGCTGTACATTTCAACATGAAGTATATAATGGTGTCAATTTCAACATTTACTGCTTTTTTTTTCAATTGTGGCATACGGTTTTTTTTTCCTCTTAAATCATGGACTATAAAACCAGACCAAACACCTGAGGCCAATTTCATACAGCTCCTAAGCAGAGAATTTTGCTAAGCAAATATTTTTGCTAAGCAATATAAAACAGACTCCCAGCAGAAATGCATACATTTTGTATGAAAGTTTGGCTGGTAACCAAAGAAACCTGCTAAGAGCATTTTTCTTGTAAGCAATTTGGCTGCTTAGCTGATAATTCTGCTTACTAGAAAAATATGCTTAGCAAACGTCTCTGCTTAGCAGCTCATGAGTTTGCTTACCGTAAGCCAAAAATCTGAAAATGATGTGCTATAGTTAATGTTTTTCACAGATTAGTGCGCAAATTCTGCTTGTTTGCTTGCGGACTTGGCGTAACTAAGGATTCGCTGCTTACCCTGTTGGTGTAAAAGGTCTGAGATAAACCTGTAAGCTGAAAATGGTGCCTCTAAGCGCAGAAATATGTGTTAAGCAGAATCATGAATTGTGCCCAAGTTTGTCAGTTCATCTCGGATATAATCATTCTGGTTATTCTATTCTAGCTTGTGGCCGATCAAGATCTGTAGTTCCACTATTCTAAGAGGGTTAACCAGATCGCGTCGGGAATAAAAAAGTTTTTCTGGGCCCCTGTGGCGGGTTTATTTTTCCTACACACACGTTAATGGAAGCTTCCACAGCGGGTGGCCTGCACTTCCGAGCATGTCACCGTACACGCGTGGCTCAATCAAGCATGCATACAAATATTCCGGAGTTTCCTATGGCGTGTTTAGACGCTCTCCGAACCGTGGTGCAAAAAAAAATTGCGTGTATACACGGCCTCCAATGCAAACTGGTTAAAGTAACACTGCTGTGTAAAATCAAAGCTGTCTGCCACAAATCTGTGATTTAAGTATACAAGCATGTACAATTGCTGACATGAAAACATTATCTTAATATGACATAAACATTGATGATTAAATGCTGTTGTTAAATGCTATTAGACGTTATTATTGATGTACAATATTTATTGGGAGACTGTGTCCAAGTCTAATGTGGCTTTGGATGCATGTGTATCACTATTTCACCTTGTATTAAATAGTTGAATATGTACCAATAGTCATAAGTTGTTTTGTGTGACAATGACAAGCGTATTCAAAGTCTTCATTTCTGCAGTTGGCTGCCAGCGATTTGCTCCACATATTATGCGGGGGAATTGTTGTCTAACTTGAAGTGCTTCAGTAATTTTCTTTTAACTGCTCTGTGTATTTATTGTATTGGAATTTATTATTTTATCAAATCTTAAGTTGAATTATTATGTATTTTACTTATGTACTTTTTATTTTTATTTTTTTATAAGTAAAGATATTTTAAGTGAACAAAGGCATCTTCAACTGAAACATGACTACAAACATCTTCGCTACATATGTATATGTATATGTTTTTTCTTTGTTTCCGCGCCTTGAGCGCCCAGCAGGGTGGATATGTGCGCGCTAAAAATCTTTATTATTATTATTATTAAAACAGAAGTATATCAGATTTCAATGTACACCTGGTATTATGTGGGAGGGGGAAAAGTGGGCCACAGTGTTTGAAATGTTTTTGTGTTTTGGGGTTTTTTGTGAAAGAGGAGAAACCCCTCATGTTAAAACCCAATAATCCCCTTCCATCAACAATTAAATGGTACACACATCTGATATAACTGTAAGCACAGAAATGTATGACAGATTTTAGGATTTGCAGCTGATAAATCTAAAAACAATTTGAAACTTTCTTTTTCTGAAAACTAAAATAGACTAAATTAAGGCTTCACAAACTAAGCCATGGAACCATGGTGAACTTTCCCCTTAATATTAAAGAATGTTTAATTGAAATATGTATTTTTTATTTAGAATGTAATCATAAATTTTAGTTTTTTAATTCAGGTGATTGAATTTTTTGGCTTGATGTTTGATGTCAGTCAGTTTAAAATCAATCAGTATTTGAAATGTATCAAGAGGTATGTATTCATTGTCTATACATATTCGGGTAGAATCTGTGAATTTGATGTGCTGTATTAAACTATGATTGGGTGGGCAGGAACTTTATTCCTCACCATGTTCAATTCCTTTCTGGGATATATCACTGCAACTGGATCTGGTATACGGATCCAGTTGTACCATGTAATCATGTTGCAAAAAGTTCAGCTTTTTGTCAGAAAATGTTGACCGAGTTGCAATGTGATGAATGTTCTATTTTGGGTTTTGCACACAACTACATAGATTGTTTATCAGGGTACAAACAACAGGTATATACATGCCTATTTTCACCTCCCTACTGGTCAAAATTAATTCATTAGACTTTTGAATGTTACAAAAATAGTTTCATACGTTTATGAAATAATTACCTTCTTAACAAAAATGGGATGAAATTCTGTCTTTCAAATTTGTCTTTCCTTTCTTTCGTTCCCTGGACTACTTAAACAAAAAGTTACTACCTCCTGTGTTTATTTCGCAGATCCAGACCAGAAAATGGGAGGGGAAAAAAAACATGAGATGTTAATGTATAGTGTCAACTTGGTTGAACTGTCTCTGGTGTAGTATTATACATAGTTGTAGTTATCAAATTATAATATGTATTTTATGTGACGTTTTATTTATTCGACAGAAGTGTAAGGTTGATGTATGTAGTTGACTCACTATTATGTTAATTATTGTCGCTCTGATTACATGCAATATAATGGAATCATCAGTGTCTAATGTAAAGATTGTATCAACAGACAAAAATAAACTGTGCTATTATGATAATGGAGAAAAGAAAATGGGTGTGGCTTCATTTGATTTTGTTTATGTATAGACCCTGACTTGGCCGGTGTGGGAGAGATTTAGAGGGTTGTGCTCTTCGTTCCTCCCTTCCCTTAAAAAAAACAGTTCAATAGTACCATTGTTTTCTATGGTAATGAATGGTCATTCAGTATCATAGACTATCAATGGTACTATTGGAACTGATTTTTATAAGGGTTACCTTTCCCTACTTGTCTCTGCCTGTCTGCCTCTTGTATGAAAATTAAAGAGAAAGCAGATGGGGCCAAACTTATGCAAATAGTGGAGGGGTTTAGCCTCCAAAGTGTCCCCTCCTGAACCCATTTATCCCTGGATTCATCAATGCCCCCTCCACCTTCAAGAAACTGGTGGAATTTGTACAAAGTCCAACACACGCCTCCACCCGATACAATTTCCACCCAAATCCTAGTTAATAATAATCCCCACTCCAGAACCATGGAATGAACAGACTAGCTGAGCTCTGCCATATTTCATAGAGCTGCTTTGTAGCCAAAATATTTGCTGAGCTGGTTTTAGTTGCCAGCCAAATTTCCATACATTATTGTATAGATTTTGGCTGGTAGATATTTTACAATTCTTTGAAAAAATATTTGCTTAGCTACATTTTCTGCTGTGTAGCTCCATCAAAGTGGCCCCAATGTGACCTGCTAGTGAGGGTTTGGCATTATTTACTTGGTCTGCTGTACTAGATCTTGTTAATTAAACATTTGGGAAAACAAAATATGACAGTAAAACTCAAGATGATTAAGTTTACAGTTTCTATTGCTTTGTGTATACAATTTCAACCCAAACAAAGGCTACACTGTATTTGTTTTTGAATCAGATTTTGAAACAAAAAATAACTTTGACAGTGGTACCAAACAAGCTATATAATTGTGCATGCTATGTATTGAAAGCTAGTTTAACATACCAGTCATGTATAATAAGAACAACTATGAATTTCCAACTTGTTCTGGATTTGAATGAAGCTGGTCACATTAAATTTTTATCAGTATATATTATTATCCCATGAAGGTTAAGGTTACTATTTCTATTTCTATTTCTATTTCTATTTCTATGCTGGAACTCGTTGAAAGCCTGTTCAAAATTGGCCGCGCCCACGTACACCTCCCCAAAATAAATAAAATAAAAGTTGTTATAAATTTTGACAAGAGAGAGGGCGGTTTACCATTTTTGTGGAGAAAGCATTAATCGTCTGGTACCATTATATATACTCCTTTACGCTATATTTGAATTAGATACCAATAGGGTACCATTCGTATAGTTAATTGGATCGCAATGATTTATGGGTATGTTGGCAAGGACTCCGCAAACTTGCAAAGTGTTGATACGGGGACTGATGGCGAGAGCTGCGCTATTTATTTGTTTCGTTGACGTTGGTGTTAATATGAATTTATGCATCCAAAAATACTTTAAAGAGTGTCTAAGATAGGTAAGTACAGATTTTCAAAGAGCTTTGCTGAAAAAATAATTGCATTGGATACGTTGCTTTTCTTTGAAACACAATTAGGCCTACGTTTGGTGTTTTTATTTTTGTTATTTTAAAATGAGTCGAGTCTGTTTTCCTTCCTCCATGGTCTGACTGAGTGACAGTCTGATTTCGTACTTCGTATTCGTAGGGTCTAAAAAAAATAAACTTATTGCTGATGTTAGTAATAATAGTATTGTTACTGCTGTTGTGTTAGTGTACGTGGTGTTTGTTAATTATGTTTTGTTTGATGGCACCTAATTTGATACACACCCTAACATGGCCCTTTTTATGAAATTTCAGGGTAGAATGTCGTATCTGGCCACCACTATTTTTCATTAAATATAACCAATAATGTAATCTTACCTACCTGGTAAGGTGGAGAACATATGGATGATGCTGGACATATACTTCAAATTATTCCAGGATATTTATTTCATGAAAAATCAGGCATTTTTGGTAGGCCTATACGATGACTTCCTCAGTCATGTCAGTCTGATCTTGTAAACTCCACAATTAGTGACCAACACCATGGAGGAAGGAACCTTCCTCCATGCCAACACAGTCATTGTACATGCGTAGTGGCAACTATAATACTATTATTAATAGTATTAATAATAGGATCCTTCTATTTTCTGAAGGGGAGGATTTTTTTAGAAGGGAAATCAAGTCCGGAAACCATCATAAAAGTGGATTTTAAAGATAGTATCCGCTTTCTGTACCACCAAAAATCGATAGAATGATTTTTTAACTGGTTTGTGGTTGCAAAAAAAATCCAAAAAAGACCTTAAAAAGTGGCGGCTGGATACGACATTCTTTCCAAATTTCAGAGACATTTATATATGTGCTTGTTTGTATAGAAATCTCACTAACATTTTGTACTATACAAAAACTACAAATCCTCCACAATTAGTGACCAACACAGTCATTGTACATGCGTAGTGGCAACTATAATAGGATCCTTCTATTTTCTGAAGGGGAGGATTTTTTAAGAAGGGAAATCAAGTCCGAAAACCATCATAAAAGTGGATTTTAAAGATAGTTTTCACTTTCTGTACCACCAAAAATCGATAGAATGACTTTTTAACTGGGTAGTGGTTGCAAAAAAAATCCAAAAAATCCCTTAAAAAGTGGCGGCTGGATACGACATTCTTTCCCATTTTGGAGACCAGTTTCATTTGAAAAGTTGTGACCATTGTAATTACAGGTTACAATTTCTCCCAGATGAGTTTGCTTTTAACCTTCAAATGCATGCAATATTCCATAAACCAGCAAAATGTAAAATAAAAAAATAGTTTATCCCCCTTTTATAACTAAAAAATCACATTGAATAAAAAATTCCACCCGTGCGTGATACCCCGATTCGGCGAGTCAAATCGCCGATAGCGGTGATTTTTTAAATTTTATTTGCCGTCGGGTCATTTTCCACAAGTTGCACTGTTTTCCCGCAAATGTTACAGTTGGCATTGACTGACCAATTAATTAAGATAACCACGGTGTGTAGTATCCTTTTATCGACACTAGAACATCGATAGACTACCCTTTATATAATAGTATTTTACCATGAAAGTGGGACAAAGAAATCGTCAAAACTTTCCGAAATTCAATTGCCGGTATTTCCATAACGAAAGGTTTCCCGTCGCTGATTTTTTTGTTATCGACTGCACAATTTAATGCTCATAAAAATGGCGTCCAGGAAAACATTGAAGCCTCATCAGCGTAACCAGGCGCTAGCGATATTGCGCCTAGATGCATTTTCACGTGTACGGTTGGGCGCGTCAACGAACTTTCGGCGGGTCACAGCACCGACCGAAAAAAGGGCATCAAAAATAGCGCCACCATCGGCGGCTTGCGTGAAACTGCCTAATATAATTTATGCATAATTTTCTCAAGTATTCCATCCATAACATGTATTTTCCAATACAAGTTATTTATTTGCATGCATTTAATTTGTATGTTTACAGTATTAAGCCAAACATATGTTGCACTATAAATAATACTTAAACAATTACTAAATAGCCAGGTAGAATATTGAAACACCTTGAATCAGTTTGCAACTAGTTTCTCCCAGTTCTGTGGCCTGTAGCAATTTTGAAAACAACTGAATATACATATGTATATCATTTTATCAAAGAAATAATAATAGTTATTTTAATCATTAGATTCCAGGTGATTACAGTCATATTGGTATCATTATTTAATCATCATCATGATATTAATCAAGTTGTAAAGTTACACATTTTTAAACAAATACTTATTATTATTATTGGAGTGTCGTGGCCGAGCGGTCTAGCTTACCGGACTCAAGTTCTGGTGTTAGCAGCAGAATGTGGGTTCGAATCCCGGCCGTGACACTTGTGTCCTTGAGCAAGACACTTAACCATAATTGCTTCTCTCCACCCAGGGGTTAAATGGGTACCTGTGAGGGCAGAGTTGGTTGATTAGCCCTATGCGCTGTAATGGCAGCAATTGAGCTGTATACTCCCCAGGGAGCTGAGATGGTTTCAGGAATGATTTATGAGCCTTATGAGCAGGGGTAATGATATAATGCGCCTTGAGCACCACTTAGTTGGTGGATACGTGCGCTATATAAGTCCACACATTATTATTATTATTATTATTATTGTTTTGACTTAAAATCCTGATATTTTGTTATACATATTAATGAGAATAATTGTTTGTTTTTTATCAGATGGAGTTAGCGTGGAGATTGAAATTAAAGCCAGACACAGACATATTCAACACAGTCAACAACATACAGAAGGATAAATCAATTATTGTGTAGGGTAACCATTGTTTATATACAAAAACAATGCACATTCACAAAGCGTCGTTACTGGAACATTATTGGTCAGGATAAATTCTGTATATATCTAGATGCATGACAATGATCTGTGCATCTGAGGATTCGTCAATGGAAACCCTGCCCTGATGAATAAATACGAGGTCCTCGGCATCGTAGGCGAAGGTATGTCAGTGTTTATTGCACAGTGGTTTTTGAGAAATTTACTGTTTATGTTTAGATTACATTTTAGGTGAGGAGAGTAATTTGTCCACTTGGGCTGAAATTCTGGCTGAAATGTACACAAAACATCAAGACTGTATTCATTGTCAGTTATTACCACTCATGTTTTTCATAACAGTGTTATGGATGTCTAAGATTTAAGGCTTTGCATGGTGGAGTATTGATATCGTTTCGGTTTGCGATAACACCATGTGTTTATCTCAACTATCACTAAGTGAGGTGCAGGTTCTGAAAAGAACCTTATCGCACAACTCATACTGTACATGTATATTGACTGTCGCTAAGTGAGATTATGGTTCAGGGGAGAACCAATATCGGGCAAGTCGTTTCTGAACTATTGCTAAGTTATAGATGTAGGTGTATTCTTCAAACAAGTGTTCTCTCACATTGTCATTTATATTAAAAGGAGCATTACAGTACACCAATGGGGAAGTGCATGTAAATGCATGCATACTTTAACTCTCCTACTGATAGACCATTTGAAACCATTCAAAATTTCCACTTTCAAAAATGCCCATTGGTTTTGTACACACATGGTGATACCATTTGAACAGTGTTGGTAGCAAGCTTTACTACCATTCAAATCCATTCAAATGCATAGAGGGTCCATTGATTCACCACTTAGAAGTATCTAAACAAGGTTTTGTATTAGCTGTACTACCATTTGGAAAGATCCAAACAAGGTTTTGTATTAACTGACCTACCATTCAAAACCATTTGGGGGAATCAATACTGTACACAGTTATTTCACCATTCAAAACCACAAAAGCGAATGGTTTCAAATGGTGCATCAACTTGTATGAAAAAGGTACCAAAAGTAGGAGGGTTAAGAGATACATGTATATGAAAACAAACTGAAAGTTTCAGCTCATTTTGTTGTGTCATTAACCCTAACCTTCCCTCCAAAATCCTCTTTGCTGTGGATGTACATCCATGTTTGTTGTAGTGATTGCAAGTTCAGTGCTTGGGTCAGTGGACACTGTTTATTGCTCCATTGCAATCACTACAACAAACATGGATGTACATGTACCATGGAAAGGCAAGTATGCCTAATAACCTCAATCCTCCAAAATCCTTCACTTTAGCAAAGAGCATGTAGCATGTAACCTCAATCCTTCAAAATCCTTCACTTTGGCAAAGAGGATTTTTGAGGATTTGGGAAGGTTAGGGTTAATAAATATTGCTAAGCAAAAGATTTGATTTGTAAAGTAAAGATAACAAACAGCCAGGATAAGCATATTGTGTCATGTGGAAATTTGATGATAATCAAGAAAATATGCTATGTTTGCTTAAGAGACTCGTCATTTAACTTGTGCTTTATCCATATTCAATCTAAATTTAGTTATATCATTTTGATTATGGCAGCCCCAAGAAATAAAACATTGGTTTTGAAGTTCATGTACATATCTTTTCAAATAATAGTTTTGTCATTTCGTTCATTTTTTGTTTTCAATTAACAGGGGCCTATGGAGTTGTGCTAAAGTGCAGGCACAAGGTAAGAACAAATAAGTTTGTCTTGATCTAGATTCTAAACGTTACAATGTCTCTTATGGATTTCCCATTAATCAAAAAGAACCAATTTTGAATGGAATTCCTATCCGACAGTTTACCATTCATGTTTTAAGTATCTTGCCCCTCAAGAACACCTTTTTATTAACATATCTATCCCATGGCATACTTCAAATCAATGATTAACTGACACCAAATGCCGTGGTACTCATTAAGTTGTAAATCGGTCCTGCAGGGAACTTGACGTTAAGTCAACAAAAAAACTTTACAAAGTGCCCATCACTGCTGTTGTCATTACCCGGGAAACTCTATAGAGTTGAGCAAACAGTGCTGTTTAGTTGGAGTGTTCATATGTCTGGTGTGACCCAGTTGGCGTCGATTTCGCTCTTCAGATCTGGTCACCAACGTGTTTGCGTTTGATTACAAAGTCTTATTTTCATATGCACAGTGCATATATATACAATCGTACATGTTGGCTGATTCACTGGAATGGAAGTATAACAAATGTTTTTCTGATTTTTGTTTATTATAAAAAAAAACATTTTGATTCTAATGATACCAAAATAACGTTTTTTTGTGATTCAAGGGTGAAGGCTTTGCATTATTTTCTTGGCTCTGAGAGCATTTAGATTTTCAAAATATAATTTGCTTATAAAAATTGTTACCAATGCCCCATAACAACTAATGTAAATTAAATAACTTATGTAAAGCTTCCTGACTAATCTTGTTTGAACAGATTGGTTATTTCCCTTGTAAATTGAAAAATAAAGTTATGATGTTGCATTGAGTGAACTTGTTATATAAAATTCATAAATGCTCAAGACAGTTTAGACAATCTGACTAGACAAAACATAATCACGTGGGGGTGTATTAACGGATGGTAAAGACACGGCTTATCAAAATCAGAGCAGCGTGTATGTGCCAGCTGTTGGCCAGTTGTTTTGTGTGACACGCGACGCAGAGTGGCGAAGATTGGCATCATACACCTGACTCATGTACTGTAGAAGTGTTTTGTGTGTCCCCAAAATGTGAATTTGCCCATTTCTATTCGGCTTTATTCAACAACAAAAATACATTTTTTTAAAAACACTCTTGGCTTGCTCCTTTTCACCTGTGACCATGCCCAAAACTGGTCATTAAACCTGCAGTAAAGACTGCGCAACAAATGTTTACTTCCTTTATCAAAAATAGTATACAAACTTGATGTATTTAGAATATAAAATCTATCAAATGACTCAACTTGTTTCAAATGACTTAGCTACACTCCTTGCAAAAATGACACATATGTACATACATTTTAAATGTACTTGTAATAACTCTTTCAAATAGAATGAATGATTTATAAGCCAAAATTAACATTTGTTTTTGTTTGTAGGTAACATCAGTTACTATTTTTACATGTACCTGCCCCACTGGACGCTCTGTATCCACTGTCTTGATTGCTTTATGACCACAGACAGAATCTAATGATTGAGTGAAATTGCTACTTATAAATATTCATCATTTCTTAATCATGATGTTGAGTGCCGTTTTCAGCAAAAATTGTGTATGCACATGTTTTAAAGGTCCTAGGAAATAGAAATTTTTAACAGTGAAAACAATAAAGTATACCTATTGGAACATATATTTGTCATTTGTCTATTTTATCCCCGCCCCTTTGCACCATTAAAAAAATAAATTCTGAAATTAGGGGCGCCACGCCCTCCCCTACCTCCTCATTATCATATTATAATCCGCGAATCCGTGACGTAGACCTAGGAAGGTCCAGCACTGCCTGCGATGAAGTTTCAGTCAAGTCGTACTCAAAACCACTGAAGTTGATGTGTCATATTAGATCTTCTTTTCAGCTAAATTTAGTAGATATCCCACATTTTTGGGAAATGCCTTGTAGGTGTGTTGTTGCTGGGTGTAGCAACACCACAAAGGAAGGTGTCAGCCTTCACCGATTTCCACCAGACCCTAAATACAGGCGAATTTGACGGCGAGTGTGAAGCTGACCAGGCGAAATGGTCAGGACCAACGGAGCACTCTATGATATGTAGCGCTCACTTTGAGCCAACATATTTTGACCGGGGCTCCAGAGCCAGTTTGGCATGAGATTTAAAGCCATGCTGCGCCCTGATGCAGTACCAACAATATTTCCTTAAGTCAGAAGGCCAAGAAACGTCCAGAAAAGAAAAGAGTAGCTTTCTTGAAGCGAGAAAGTCTCAGGGTAAGTTGCTTTGTTTTCCGTGTAACTTACATGTGTATGTGCACCCACAAGCAATAGGCTTATTACTAACGTTAGAGGTCGATTGTTACACTTCGCACACCACATTAACGCTAAAATGTCGCTTTCATTGTGAAGTCACTGAAGATGTCATTGTACAATTCTTTGACAATGTTAATTATGTGTGTGATTTTTGGATCTTGTTTCAAAATCATCGAGTGCAGAATTATGTTTTGAAACGGTCATAACGACGGCTTACACCACCAATGACTCCTGGCCATGTGTATCCATGCCATTGATTCGACGGGCCTTGCGCTTTTTACGGTAGAGCCTACAGTACAGATTTATCGGTGCTATACGGTCATGTTTACTATGCAACTTGCAAGTCGTGTGCACATACACTGTACATGTGTACGTTGCGCACAGTTTATGACCCTTTTTTATAATCCCACGGTTTAACCATGGAGCAACTAAACACAATGGCAACATTGGTGCCTAACATTGGAGCTTAGTTTATTCATGGTTTATTGCTCCTAGGTCTACGTCACGAACAGCGCCACCGCGCGTTGGGCAGCATTTGAAATTAGATGAGGCAATTTTTGTAAAAATCAAATTAAAAATAATTAGCCCAATCCAGACATAAATTAAACGTAAAATCGTTTTTTATTCATATCAATTGATAAAATAACAAAAGAAAATAAATAAGCACAATTTGACTCTTCCTAGGACCTTTAAGTGGTAATGCAACTACCATTATAGTGAATTATTCAAGTGTTTTACATTTGAATATTTAAGTGGTATATATATATATATTTTTATCTTCTGGTTTTCAATGAGCAAAAAGCACTCACGTTTCCATAGTTACAACCAAATTATGTATGTTTTTATTCCCTGAAGATTTCGTCACCTCAGTAGGATAGCAATAATTGGCAAATAATTTCCTTTATATGAAAACTGTATTTGCACAACACTTACAAGTACATGTACGTAAATCAATGGAAGTGAACAATATGATATTTGCAAATCAGCCGTTATTTGACCAAATGCCCTATTAGAAATACAACTCCATACTTATAAGTGTACTTGTGTATCACTTGAAATTAGACCTCATGGGACCTGTGGTGTGTTTGGAATACTGATATTTGATATGCAAACCACTGCACAGGGAGTGCATACAAAATGTATACATTGTGTGCATGTAGTTCAGTTAACTTTATTGAGGTACATGTACATGTTGTATTTTTTAACCCTCCTACTTCTGGTACCTTTTTCATACAAGTTGATGCACCATTTGAAACCATTCGCTTTTGTGGTTTTGAATGGTGAAATAACTGTACAGTATTGATTCCCCCAAATGGTTTTGAATGGTAGGTCAGCTAATACAAAACCTTGTTTGGATCTTTCCAAATGATAGTACAGCTAATACAAAACCTTGTTTGGATGCTTCTAAGTGGTGAATCAATGGACCCTCTATGCATTTGAATGGATTTGAATGGTAGTAAAGCTTGCTACCAACACTGTTCAAATGGTATCACCATGTGTGTACAAAACCAATGGGCATTTTTGAAAGTGTAAATTTTGAATGGTTTCAAATGGTCTATCAGTAGGAGCGTTAATTCACAGTGTTTGGGCGGTCATACTTTAAAAAAAAAATTGTACCCCCATTAAACATGTCAGCAAAACCTCATAGAAAAATCAGGAAGAACTAGAGCTCAAGTGTTTGTCAGAACAAACACATGGTGTCCATTTCAATCAAATTATCATCGATGATGTCAATCATATTTTGCAATAGAGTATCATCTTTTATTATAACAATATCAATATCAAAGTCATATTCAAATTTCCTATGGTTTTTCAGATAGAAAATTATTATTTTTTAAACCTGTCGCCAGAGGGCGCTGTGACAGGTGATGACGTCATCGGTCACATTTTTAAAAAGGTCACACGTTAATAGTAATTTCGACCACTGAAATCATGTCCAAGTACCATATCATGGACCCTGTAAAGGTGCTTCAGAATATTTTTTTTCACTTAAACTTCGGGGTTCGACCGGAAGGATACGTCAGATTGGGTCATGTCTGTGTACGAAATGTCACATAATTCATGATCTGTAAATATATTTTGTGGTTCATGAGATATGATTTTTTGAAATATTAAAATTTGATTTTAGTGTATTTCGATATTTGATGACGTCACCATGCCGTCACAACTTTACCTGAAACTACCCTATTTCTAAATCCTGGCAAATACCTTGATGATAAGAGCAGACTTTCAACAGTGCATGGAAATGGTGCTAGGCTAGCATGCTGCTCATCCCAGGGTATTATTTTCAGTCACTGCCCTGTTGAAAGTATACTCAGATCGTGATGATATTATCCCTTTAATGTAAAATCTTATTCTTTTAGAAGAAAATATTATTTATTTAAGCTTTATTGCAAATTTGTCGGTGTGTGTATGGCAAATATACATGTACAGTGTACTCATACATGTCTTTTGAGTTAACAACAATAAAGCCACTTAACAGCAAACAAAACATTGGTAAACATTGAATCTATCACATTAGTTGATGGAAGAGTAGCATGCGTTATTATTATACTACTCAGAACAATTTAGGGAACACCGGAATAATCTCAGTTAAAGCAAGATAATTTATTTCAGATAAACACAATGTTTCACAGAATTGATGAGAAACAACTGCACAATGAAACAGATGATAAAGGATGCATGTAGTGATTACACATTTCATGACATGACTACTGAAAGAGAGAGGGGGTTGCAAATGAAAATCCCGGTTCATGGAACATTTCAAACCTATTTGATGTTAAAAATCCGGTGTTCCCTAAATTGTTTTGAGTAGTATATTTGTTTTAGAATCATACACCCAAGTGTTCTTCAGGTGCAGTCAATCATTGCTCACTGAGTTAACAAGCAGTTAAATCTCACATTTTTGTAGGAACCCATTCATTGTTGCCAGTAGAATAATAATAATTCCTGGTTGTTCCATACAATCAAAATCTCCTGTGCAAACCCATGAGTGTCAGTAGAGGTACGTGTGGGTCGATCTTTCAATTACAGGTCAGATCAAGTCAGTACCTTCTACAGGCCTGACGAGAGGTCAATGGGGGTTCATTCTCTATGTACAACGCCCTGACTGGAATAACACACAACCAACAATGGCTGCTAAAGCCATTGTTGAATATAAACTTCCCAAAATAAGAATAGTCTGAGTCACTACACTTAACTTTCTTAAGGTATGAACAAACAAACATTTATTTTAAACTCTAAGGAAAAAAGAACATTGTCATCTACATTTGATTGACTCGATTTTGTGTCAAAATAATGTCAATTAATTTCCAAATGTGTAGCACTTTATGACTCAGGGGTCATACTTTTAGTGACTTTCACTTGGCCTCCAATAACTGTTTTCAAAAGTTTTAACCAGGCAGTATTTCCTAGCTGTAAAAATTGATAAAGTGACATAATTTGTAGAACTTTATAAAATGCATAGTTGACATTAGGCCAAAAAAAGTCTGTTGTGCGTTTTTTTGGTTTTTTTGTGGTGATTGGAACCAGACCAAATTTCCCATACACAAAGTATGGCGGCTAAGAGAGGCCTCACAAATCAGGCAAATGTTCATAATCCTATGTGAAAAAGTCATTTAAAACACAGAGCATCAGAATTCCAATTGATCCAGTAATTTTGGCTGTTTCATAGCAAAGAAAATTAAAAATGCTTACGCGCGGGTCTGAGGTGACACGCACAGAGGCTTTGTTTTTGCCTTATCAATGTACATCATAAGATGCATAATGAGGAAAGAATGAACACCTTAAAGAATATATATTATGTTTAAGACAGCTCCTTTAACCTAGGCCCATTTGCTTACACATAACCTGAATCCTTCATAACTCCCTAGGCCCATTCGCTTACACATAACCTGAATCCTTCCTAACTCTCTAGGCCCATTTGCTTACACATAACCTGAATCCTCCAAAATCCTTCAGTTGTAAAGCAAGCACATAACATGTATGCACACATGTGTTTCTAATCTGTGATACATGTACATGGCCAGGGACCCTCCCTGCATGCATGGAGCAATAAACAGTGTCCACTGACCCAAGCACTGACCTTGCAATCACTACAACAAACATGGATGTACATGTACCATGGAAAGGCAAGTATGCCTAATAACCTCAATCCTCCAAAATCCTTCACTTTAGCAAATAGCATGTAGCATGTAACCTCAATCCCTCAAAATCCTTCACTTTAATAGCAAAGAGGATTTTGGAGGATTTGGGAAGGTTATGGTTAATCCAGTAGACCTTTTCTTGGACTCAATCTTCATGACTTGAACTTAACACAGAGGACATGGCCTCTGAGTCTATATATGCATTCTGTAATTCTTCTCTCTCCCCTATCCAGTACCTTTTTTTCTTCAGCCTAGATAGCTTCTCCTTGGTCTTATTTCTTCCTGATTCATTTTATTTTTTGTTCCTTTAATTTCTCTTTACAGGAAAACAATGAAATTGTTGCTATAAAGAAGTTCAAAGACAGTGAAGGTAAGATGTGTTTGTCAATTCCTAATAAGCAATTGTTGAGTTCAGAAGGTATTTCTGTGAATAAAGTTTTGATCTGTACCCAATAATCTTTAAAATGAGTACCTTGATTGTAGGATAATGTTTTGCATTAAAGGGGCAGTGTAGCGCTGTCGCACGAACACCTCTTTGAAATTGTTCGTTTTTTTTGTTTGTTTTTTTTGCTTCTTCCTCGCGAAACTTATCGAACAAAAAATCCATAGTTGCAAAGTTCACAGATCCTTCAAACTTGACACATACTTGGACCATAACATGTAGTTGTCAATATAGTTGTGTCATAGTTTTAGTTAAAGTTGTGACGTCATCAGATATTAAATTACTATAAATCAAATTTTAATATTTCGAGAAATCATATCTCATGAACCACAAAAGATGTTTACACAATCTTTGCTTCATCTTACAGATCTTGAATTATGTGACATTTTGTATACAGACATGACCCCAGTCTGACCTCTCCTTCCGGTCAAAACCGGACGTTTAAGTGAAAAAATACTCTGAAGCACTTTTATAGGGTCCATGATATGGTATTAGAACATGCTTTCAGTGGATGAAATTACTATTGACATGTGACCTTTTTAAAAATGTGACTGATGACGTTATCACCTGTCACAATGCCATCTGGCAACAGGTTTAGAAAAATAATAATTTTCTATCTGAAAAACCATCTAGGAAAATTGAATATGACTTCTGTGAATAAAGTGACTAGTGACATCTTATCTTTTCAAAAATATGTTTGATGATGTCATCAAAGTTCAGAGTGCCCCCTAGCGGCATTTAAAAAAAATTATTTTCTAATCTCAGAAATTGAACCAAAGCAGGTACTAACGTTATTTTTTCATGATAATGAGGAGGTCATGTATATGACCTTCAAATCACCTGATCTGACCTTCACTTCCTGTCCAAACAGGAAGTTCAAATTCAACACATTCTAACGCAAAATTGATATGTCTTTTGAATATGAAATTGATATTGTTATAATAAAAGATGATACACCTTTGCACAATATGATATTGACATCATCGATGATAATTTGATTGAACCGGAAGTTCACACGAACACCGTGTGTTTGTTCCAACAAACACTTGAGCTCGTTTATTTCGTTTAAAATTTTTTTTTTATACAAAATTTACAATTAGTATTTTTAGTCTGATTTTTGTTTAATGGTCCATGTACATTATGTTAACCCTAACTCCCTAGACAACAAAAGCAGTTGGAGGATTTTGAAGGATTTTTATTGTTCAGTAACAATGCTTAGGGAGTTAGGGTTAATAGAAGAGCAATTAAGTAGAAGAATAAGTCCTTGATGGCAGAAATCATATAATGAATTTTTTGACATCGGCAGCTGCACAAGTATAACCACATAAATACATGATTAATTAGTTGCTGTCAATGCTTGCAGAAAAGTCAGGTACATGTATGCATGTAGTCTATGCACAAAGTGTAGTGTGTCTTCCATATACAAATTAGTCTGTTTATTTCAGATGAAAAACAAGTTCGCTGTTTAATTTTTTTATTTTTTTTGTTTTACTCGGCCAAAGGGTGATGTTGTGCTAGGTACCCATAATAATAATAATATAGGGCCTTTTTTTTAAAGCGCTCTTAAACAAGGTATCAAAGCGCTGTACATTATTACCCCGGCCTCATCAGGCGCATAAATCATTCCAGAAACCATCTCAGCTCCCTGGGGAGTATACAGCTCAATTGCTGCCATTACAGCGCATATAGGGCTAATCAAACACAACAACCAACTCTGCCCTTACAGGTACCCATTTACTCCTGGGTGGAGAGAAGCAATTATGGTAAAGTGTCTTGCTCAAGGATACAAGCACCATGGTCGCGGTCGGGATTCGAACCCACATTCTGACGACTCAGAACACAAATCCAATGCACTAAACCGCTCGACCATGGCACTCCATACAAAAATACCTAAATGAATCATTTTTCTGTAATATTATGTAGGATTGCTATAGGTTTTTTCTTTACATCCTGTAGGACTATTGCCATAAGAATCCTATAGAATGTCTAAGAGATCCTATATGAAATGTCATATAGAATGTCACATTATTCCTATAGGAATTCTACTAGAATCTATGTAGTAACAGTTCTATATGATGTGAGTAGGATGTGACAAAAACCTATATGAATCCTATAATATATTTTATATAATGGGATCATATAGTAATTCTATAGGATCGTGTTAAAAATATATTTCAGTTTATATCTGGTGCTTAGTTACCGTACTACGTGTTTTTATAAGCTTCCTTCATGCCATAGCTTTTTCTAGCTGTTATATTCTCATCAACAGGCAGTTCTGCATTCAAGTTTCTCTTGAGTGTGAAATGATTGTACAATTGTCCAGTGATCGGCTTGTATCTTGAATACATTCAGCCTTCAGGGCAGAAAGGAAATCATTGCAAATCCCTCACATACCCCCATTCCAATCCTGTTCTCTAGCCGGGTTTGATTCCCAAAGGTTTATGGATCATTGACTACTGACATGGTATACCAAAGGGGGGATTATGCCGAGGTGCCACAAAGCCCTGGATTATACCCTCGGCACCCAACTGGGGGAAGGCTGGGTGCCTAGACTGAATGCCCTTCCAATGCCAAACTTCAGATATTAAGCTTATGATCCGTACAATCAATGGGACACTTCACTACTGGCGAGCTCTGTAACAAAAGAAGATATTTATTGATTTGGAAAAAAACTACATCTGGGTCTTAACAAAAATTAAGAATTACCCACACAATACGTTATGGATAAATCTCAATGTTTTTGCTCTGAGTACTAAATATTGACATGTTATTGAGTAAAGAACTTTCTACTTACTCACTGAGAAAGACTCTTCCATGTTCAGTTTTGTTGTTGTAAGGATATTAAGATGAAGTTTAAGATTATGAGTTAATCCCTAAGAAGATATACTACTCAAAACAATTTAGGGAACACCGGATTTTTAACATCAAATAGGTTTGAAATGTTCCATGAACTGGGATTTTCATTTGCAACCCCCTCTCTCTTTCAGTAGTCATGTCATGAAATGTGTAATCACTACATGCATTCTTTATCATCTGTTTCATTGTGCAGTTGTTTCTCATCAATTCTGTGAAATGTGTTTATCTGAAATAAATGATCTTGCTTGAACTGAGATTATTCCGGTGTTCCCTAAATTGTTTTGAGTAGTATATTTCAAGCTAAGCTTTGCATGGTGGATAGGAAAAGAATTGACCAGGGATGCCAGTTTTCCGGCTATTGCCGGAATTCCGGCTTTTTCATATTTTTCCCAAATAAATCCGGCGTTCTGTCTTTCATCTGGCCGGGAAAAAAAATCACCTTTACAGATTACGTTAGTCTTGGTTATCAAGACGTTCTTACCTTTTCTTTTTTTATGCCATCGCGTAATACACTCGGACATTTCACCGACAAAGGGCATTCGATAGTAGCAAGATAACGAGCATCGTCTTGAACTAAAACTAGCCCATATTGCTCTGCCATATTGGAAACAGTGCGTGTGGGTCTGTGTAGTGTGTGTGTGTTGTATACGGTGCATTGTATACATGGTAATCGCAACGTGATCATAAAGATTGTGTTTCGCGGCCCACATTTTCTGAATTTTTGACTGATTTTACTGACTGATTTTACTCAACTTGGCTACCGAAAGGTAGGAAGAGGTGTGGATCTGAAAAATTGGCTTTGGCTTGAATCAAAAGACAACAAGGGATTTTTTCTTTCCGTGTGCAAAAACATTCACTCTTCCTTTGCGGGAATTTTTTTCCGGCTCTGGAGCAAAGAGCTACTGGCATCCCTGATTGACATATGTGTACAGTTAACACCATGTGTAATAATCTCTTCTTGGAAGGATGGTGTAGTTCTGAAATGAACTAGTAGTGAGGATAGAACTATCTCTTCAGAACCAAATCACTGCTTCCAAGAAGAGAATATCACACTTGGTGTTACCCGTAAACCTAATTGCCTTATATTGTTAATTTAACTAATTTTCTTTTTTATCATCTTTCACACTGATTGAATACAAATCTTACATTACATGTATTATATTAATATTTAGTTTTTTGCCTTCGATAAAATATCATGCTAGATTTGAAACATAAGGCCAGTATTAATTACAATTATAAATATAACTGCAGTGGAAGAAAATAAGGTTGTTGATATTTTAACAAGACGTGTTCAACATTTTTAATAATATACAGTCAGTTTCCTTTTCAATTTAAATGGATAACATATTTTATTGAAAAAATCTACATGTAGGAGTTATGAGAAACAAACTTGTGAATTGATCATCTATGCATTTGAATGTAAACAAAATTAACTATGTAAACTTTGCTAACCCCATTTAGAAAGCTGTTCCATAATTTCATGATATCGATCTTTACTATCAGCTAAAAGATATCATTTCTGTTGTTTTTTTTACCCACAAATATATTTTAAATCGGCACATGCCCATCTTGTATTTGTAGAAAGTCAGTAAATTTATAGAGCTCTTTTAACCCTAACCCTCCTAAATCCTCTATAATCCTCCGGAGGATTTGGAGGATTTTGGAGGATTTTGGAGGAATGAGGCACGTTCGAAAATCACCAATTGGAGGATTATGGAGGATTGAGGAGGGTCGTGCATTTGATAGTGGAGGATTATGAAGGATTGAGGCAGTGAGCTTCATGCATAAACTCAAGTTGGAGGATTATGAAGGATTGAGGCAGTGAGTTTCATGCACAAACACATTTCGGAGGATTATGAAGGATTGAGGAAGGTACCTGGTAATTAAGGCTAGGGAGTTAGGGTTAATGAGATGTTTCACAAAATAATGAGCCAAAACCAGTCCTTAAAACAGTCCTTAAGTCCTAAAGACAGTCCTTAATAAGGGCAGTATTGTCATGATCAACAGGACATGGAATCAGAGTGCTTGTTTTAGGTTAATTAACCCTAACCACCCCAAATCCATCAAAATCCTCCAAGGGGCACTTTTTTGGGAAAAATTCAGCACTTTCAGAAACTAGTACTTTCACCTCTTCAAATGGGGCAAAATTACTACCTGGCAAGAAGTACAGGCCATAAGTGCTGAATATAAAAGATCAACGAAAATGCATGATACATTTTGAAGATAAGGGCATGTTTCCAAAAGTGCACTGATTCCTAGCCAGAATACCTAGGGGGTTAGGGTTAACTCAGTGACTGAAAATAATTCTCCACATGATAAGGTCATATTACCGTTGCTGCTGCATACATGAGCCAGTAATTTTCAGTCACTATGTTCATCTTAACCAAGGATATCGCTTCCATGCCCTGTTGAAAGTCTCCTCTAATCGTGACGATACTGCCCCTTCAAGCGTAGTCATTTGATTTTCAGCAAATTGATGATGCAACATGTGTATATCATAAATGCATGTTGTCACATCATGCTTTGGTAAAGCATTTTGTGAACTTAGTTATTTTAAAAGTGTTTTTTATTTATTTTTTTAAAAGAAACATAGCAAAGTACATTGTATATATTTGGAAGACAAACAATCCAGGTCAGAGAATGATGTACACACATTACATAAAGATCTTGAGATGAAATTTATTATGATTGCCTGTTTTTACTTATCATGACATTTGATAGATCTTACTTCATTATTTGGTATTAAGTGATGTTTTTTTGTGTTTATTTTGCCAGATAATGAAGACGTAAGGAGAACAACACTGAGAGAACTTAAAGTACTCAGGCAGCTCAAACAAGAAAACATCGTGGAACTCAAGTAAACAACTTAATTCATAATCATTTTGTTAAAAACTCTATTTTAATCATTTAATCCTTCTACTGTAGCTGAACTTGAGTGGCAAGTAACTATAGTGGTCAAAATGAGTCAACTGCCTGTTTTGACTGTTGACCCAAATGTGGGGCATTTTTGACTGGTTTTTACTGTCATTTTAACCACCCTCAACAACACAAGACAATGCTTTTACCAGTCAAAACCGGCTGATTTCATTTTGACCTGAAAATGTACTTACTACATGTAAGGTTTGACAGTGTTTGAGTGCACTAGATATATATGTACCTTGGCAAGTATATCAACATTTGGACTGATTTTGACCCTTGCGGTCATAGAAGGGTTAAAGGTAATGTACACTATTGTTAATTTTTAAAAAATAATAAAAACAAAAAATCCTTGAAATCTTTCTGTCAGAGTTTCTATTATAGTGAAATCATTTCCCAAACGAATTTCTGACCTTAAAAATGAATTTTTCACTATTTTCTCATTCACAATTCAACAAAATAAGCGAAAACTTGTACAGGTTTGGTTTATGTACAAACCTTGTGTACAGATTGGCTGCATTTACATTCATTCTTATGACAAGTGTACATAGTGTATGTTTGCTTTAAAAGTATACAAAATGTATTATAACACCTCATACATAGATTCTGTCTTGTGATTGGTTCAGAGAGTGTCACATGATGTTCGCTGTTTTTACTGTAATGACAAGCAAACAAGGAAAGAATAGCCCATGGCAACCAATGAACTAGCCCATGGCAACCAATGAATTAGCCCATGGAATTGGTCTAAACGCGTCAATGCTGTTGTTACAACATGAATAAATATGTGTTACAGAAGTGTAATTAATTTTGGAGTGTTGTCAAGTTAATAAAAGTCATGTATTGGTTTGATTTATTGTAGCAGGTCTCTTAATAAATTGTGCAGAGTCTATGTATGAGGTGTTATAAAACAAATATTGACTGTTTTCACTCGTGGTGCAGTAAAACTAGGCTCCCTCGGTGATTCCTGGAGCATTCGCCTCCGGAAAAAAAAAACACTGCAGGGATCACCTTGGGAGGCTAGTTTTACTGTACCACTTGTAGCAGTCAATATTTGTATACTATAATATTTTATGACTGATTACTTATTTTCTTGCTTTAAGGAAATCTGACTGCAGTTTAAGAATTAAGTACATATATTGTGTATGAAGACTGCCCTCGTAGTCTGCACCTCTACAAATTGACTGAAAGTACCTTTTAACTGTACAAACAAAAATCATTTGTTTATCCTGTAGTGCTGTTTTTTTTCCTTCAAAATATCAAATAACAATAACATTTTATATGCCATTTTTTTTCTCTTTACGTAGCCACACTCTTATGCTAATGATTCTCTACTGAACATTTCAGTAGGATTGCTTGATATTTGCTTGATAATGGACATCTTGAAATTTGTGTCTTGTTGTCTTGTTCCTCAGGGAGGCCTTCAGGAGACGAGGGAAGCTGTATCTCGTCTTTGAATATGTTGAAAGGGTAAGATGATAATGAATGAACACTGGAAGAAAATGAAAGTGAAGGGGGGGTGTAATGGCTACATTCACGGAGTGAAGACATTAAGCTTATTTTATTGATGTCAGGTCTCATATACATACGCTGTCCATTTCATGTATGCCATGCATTCACTATCTTGTTATACATATGTCACCTGGGTCTACACGGTCTCATCTTCAGATAAGATTATGTCAAGACACAATGTCTTACAACATACATAATGAAGATGTATGAAGGGTACAAAGAGCAAGGTTGTGCATATGGATTGATGTTGTTTGATTGCCTCCAGGTGTCTCACAAGGCTCATACGTAGTTCGTTTATAATGAAGTGACTATGGATACAATTGGAGCATTAGGAAGTGAATATAGTTGTCGGGGGGTGGGAGGGGTGGGAGGGGAGGGTTTCTGGTACAAATGGATTTAGGAAACAAAAATTGCGGGTATAGTTGTTGGGGGCTGGGAAAAATGGATTTAGGAAACAGACAAATTGTATGATTAGGTTGGAAGATTTGAAAATGAATTCAGCTGTTGAGCTAGCATAAATGTGTTTTAAAATATTATATTTAATTGTATGATAAATAGAAATATGATTGCGTCCAGGTGTCTCACAAGTCTGATACGCAGGTCGTTTATAATGAAGTGAATATAGATACAATTGGAGGCTTAGGAAGTGAATATAGTTGTCGGGGACTGGCACAAATGGATTTAGGAAACACGGAATAATTGGGAATATAGTTGATGAGTGGATTAAGGAAACATGACAAATTGTATGAAAAGATCAGAGGATTTGAAAGTGAATTGCAGCTGTTGCGCTAGAATAAATGTGTTTTTAAAAAAATATGAGGTGAGTACGGATACAATTGGAGGCTTAGGAAGTAAATATAGTTGTCAGGGGCTGGCACAAATGGATTTAGGAAACAGAAGATTTTATGGCAAGATTGGAGGATTTGAAAGTGAATTCAGCTGTTGAGCTATCATATAAATGTGTTTAAATATATCATTGTATGATAAATACAGTTTGAAATATGTTTGTCATGATAACATATACAGTCATCTGTTTTGAGTTAAGTGGCATGGCCGGGATTTTATCAAAGTGGTGGGGGTGGGGAGAGGGGGAGGGTTACAGAGTTTTTAAAGGGTGGTTTGGAGGCACTACAGTGGATTCATGTTTTTTTTATATTATAATTTTTGATTGAGGATACTGGCAGGGAACAGCCTTTTTTTTTGGGGGGGGAAGGATTAATTGATAACTGATGTCCCACGAGAAAGATCAGTTTTACCGATTACACCTTGTGTAATAATCTCTTCTTGGACGACGTTGTGTGGTTCTGAAATAGTTCTTCACTGCTGGTTTCATTTCAGAACCACAGCACTTCTTTCAAGAAGAGATTATAACACATGGTGTCTCCTCAATCTGATCATTATTATTCAATCCAACATGCAAAGCTTCAAATCACATTTGATACCCCATAATGATTGATGGACTATAAATCCCGACACAAGATCAGTATTGGGCATATGACTTGACTGCTGTGCAGTGTAGACATGATAGGGGCAGCAAGTAACAGGGTACTTATGAGCAGTCTTAGGTGTCCAACTGACTGCGGACATCCCAGTCACTACCATTATACTAAGCTTTATAGAGTCATACAATCTCTAGAATATGGTCTGACCTTAATAGAAACTGTGCAATAAACCAGAGGTTCTACTCATAACCTCTTAACTCAGGGCAGACTACATTCACTTGGTTTCTACACAAACAAATTTGTCATTCATATGTAACTTATTTGTATACTGTTTCCATTTTCCTCTCTTTTTTTTGACTCAGAACATGCTTGAGCTGCTTGAAGAATTACCCAATGGTGTACCTCCAGAGAAAGTCAGGTAAACATTCCAAATATTGTTATTTTATAGGAAATCAAACAGTCTTAATATTACAGACCGATGAAATTCTTGCGTCATGTGATAAACAATTGACTTCATTTTGCCCTTGCACTGACGCAATGTATGAAGCACTAGATGAGCTTTCCGAGTGTCCACAGGGAAGTCGGGCAGAATTCGAACCCACGACCTTCTGCTTACTATTTTGAAGACATCTTCAAAATCAACTCAATTATTCTAAAAATTCATATATTTCAAAATGACGGTTCTTTCTGCTAATAAATGACCAGTTATAACAGTTTCAACCCTCCTACTATAGCTGAACATTAGTGGCAAGTTGCTACAGAGGTCAAAATCAGTCAACTGCCTGTTTTGACTGTTGACCCAAAAGTGCACACAGGGGCATTGTTTACTGGTTTTTACTGTCATTTTGACCACCCTGAACAATACCAGACAATGCTTTTACCAGTCAAAGATGGTCAACTCATTTTGACCTGTAAATGTACTTACTACACGTAAGGTTTAACAGTGTTCGACTTTTAAGTGCACTAGATATACCTTGGCAATTATATCAACATTTTGACTGATTTTGACTCTTGTAGTAGTAGGAGGGTTAAAGAAAATGTTCAATGTTCAGATGTATTGTACTAAAAAATTAAGCAGATTGTTTATTATGCATATTGTTCAACATTAAGTATGAATGCTCAAAATTTCCCTTTCATCATAAGTGAACTGGGCCTATTAAGTTTAAATTTTCACCAAGTGATCATCATGAAGGTATTCACCTTATTCATGAGTTAGCTATCTCATGTCTTATTCCCTGAATACAATAGGTTGTGTAACTGTACATGCTCATTATAGTAACCTGCCTAATTCTGTCTGTTTGCAGGGCAACCTTGCTTTCAAATGTCATTTAATTTGAAGTAAATTAATGGAAATAGCTACATTTATTTATTCCTTAGGTCAGGAATGACCTTTTCTTTGGGACTATCAGATTATTGGGTCTTCTCGCTGGTTCATGCAGCATGTAAGCTACAGAATGTGATTATAAGAATTACAGCCTCACTCATATATTTGTCGTGAATAAGACGAATTACGAGTTAAAAACCGACATCTGCACGTTGCGAACGGTGAACTTGACTTAAACATGCCTGTCAACTCATGCATGGGGCCTAAGTCAACATATCATATATCCAAGTCACCTAGTGGATAATTCTCTAATAAAATAAACACTCTGTAAGACTTCCCCAAAAACACAATGGACCTCCAGGTGACAATGATATGTTCCAGTGTGCATTGAAACCCTTCCCTTTGTCAGTAGACTTCAGCAGTTATTTGCACTGTGACTTTTGTTGGGGTATTATTACAATATTTCCTCTCAAGAGTTTGGGCCAATAATCTGTGATTGTACTGCATTCAAAGTATGCTGAATGTTGTCCGCGGGGGAATTTCTTTTGTGGGTTTTCCTCAGTCGTTCTTATTCAACCATGGCTAATGGAATGCTGAATGTTGTGAAAACATACAGTGCAGTTGGCCTACTTTCTCACTGGAAGTATGAAACGATTCCTGTGGTAATTTACCATAATGGATCTTTTTTTTCCTTCTTTTTTTCAGCTATGGTAGAAATATCTGTTGGCATCAAGCATATGAAGCTTGGTAAAACTAACTCCATAATTATTCCAGTAGCACAATGATATCACCTCTGTATCACATTTTTAGAGAAATAAAAAATATTTGGTCTCTTCAATCTTTCCTACCAAATATGTTTTCCCTCTTTTAATTTTAATTTTAATTTTTGGTAATCTCCATTCTTCTCTCCTGTTTGCGTACAGGAGTTACGTCTACCAGCTTCTGAAGGCAATTCACTGGTGTCATCAAAATGACATAATCCACAGAGGTAGGTTACCAGGGAAACAACTTCACTTGATTTGCATTTGAAAATATTACATTCATAGAATGAGTCCAAGGGTCCTTAGACAAGTATCCTACTTCACTATATTTAATCAGAATTTACCACAATGGACAAGTGACTATAATTTTCAAGTTTATTTGTTTTAATTAAAAAGGTTATTAAAATACGTTTTCAGATGCAGATCTTTTTCTGTCTACATATAATGTCATGAAAGTGTAATTTCAAGAGACCACTTACAAGTTTTGATTTATACAATTGAACCAAAATAGTAGATTTGTTTTCAATATTTAACCATAACCTTCCCAAATCCTCCACAATCTTCTTTGCTAAAGTGAAGGATTTTGGAGGATTGAGGTTATTAGGCATACTTGCCTTTCCATGGTACATGTACAAATGTACATCCATGTTTGTTGTAGTGACACTGTTTATTGCTCCATGCATGCAGGGAGGGTCCCTGGTCATGTACACGTATCACAGATTAGAAACACATGTGTGCATACATGCCATGTGCTTGCTTTACTACTGAAGGGTTTTGGAGGATTCAGGTTATGTGTAAGCAAATGGGCCTAGGGAGTTAGGAAGGATTCAGGTTATGTGTAAGCAAATGGGCCTAGGGAGTTAGGAAGGATTCAGGTTATGTGTAAGCAAATGGGCATAGGGAGTTAGGAAGGATTCAGGTTATGTGTAAGCAAATGGGCCTAGGGAGTTAGGAAGGATTCAGGTTATGTGTAAGCAAATGGGCATAGGGAGTTAGGAAGGATTCAGGTTATGTTTAAGCCAGGGGTGGGCAACCTTTTTGAATGAATGGGCCAGATATAAGGAGTGAAAAATTGACTGGGCCGCACCTAACCAACGACCTGCTGTTGATTTCAAACCTTTGATTCCGAGGACTTTCAAGCAATAGGTGTGTGTACTTAATCTTTATTCACAAAAACATAATGTCCTTATGACGTTTGGATTGAGATGTTTCCATTTCAAAAACAACAATGTGTGCTTACTAAAATTGTAATGCGTAGTGTTCAATATTAACACCTCCGTAACAAAGCCAGATTTTATAGCAGCTGCTATAGTACTAATTACTATCACCACTATGCGTAATGCAAAATAAGGTGAATTCCACCGCTCCACTGCGGATTGCACAATAAGAATTCCACCGCTCGTTCCATGCTAACACTGACAGACGTAAAGCTGAAGGGTTACTGTACTAACGTAGTAACAGCGTTGAATGATCGATCCTTATAAGGCAGGTTAAGGTCAAACCAAAATCAAAGTAAATAAAAGGGTTTTACGTCATCAAAGGTCACACCAATTTGCAAAACGTTTGTGAATAGCTGATCACAAGTGAATGGTGATGATACGCACGTTGAGGAACATCATTAGTGCCGATAAATGCTAAGCAGCTAGCTCGTTTTTTGTGATGATGTAAAATAGATTGATTTTTTTTCTTTTTCTTGAGACATCTCGTGGGCCGCAAAAAAATCACTGGCGGGCCGCATGTGGCCCGCGGGCCGTAGGTTGCCCACCCCTGGTTTAAGCAAATGGGCATAGGGAGTTAGGAAGGATTCAGGTTACGTGTAAGCAAATGGGCATAGGGAGTTAGGAAGGATTCAGGTTATGTGTAAGCAAATGGGCCTAGGGAGTTAGGAAGGATTCAGGTTATGTTTAAGCAAATGGGCCTCGGGAGTTAGGAAGGATTCAGGTTATGTGTAAGCAAATGGGCATAGGGAGTTAGGAAGGATTCAGGTTATGTGTAAGCAAATGGGCCTAGGGAGTTAGGAAGGATTCAGGTTATGTGTAAGCAAATGGGCATAGGGAGTTAGGAAGGATTCAGGTTATGTTTAAGCAAATGGGCCTAGGGAGTTAGGAAGGATTCAGGTTATGTTTAAGCAAATGGGCCTAGGGAGTTAGGAAGGATTCAGGTTATGTGTAAGCAAATGGGCCTAGGGAGTTAGGAAGGATTCAGGTTATGTTTAAGCAAATGGGCCTAGGGAGTTAGGAAGGATTCAGGTTATGTGTAAGCAAATGGGCCTAGGGAGTTAGGAAGGATTCAGGTTATGTTTAAGCAAATGGGCCTCGGGAGTTAGGGTTAATTAAAAAAGCTAAAATACACTTAGAGTCAGATTTCTGGAAATGCATCAATACCTTAAAGGAATTGAGATATAAACCAACCTGTGAAAGTTTCAGTTTATTTCATTGTGTTGTTTATAAGAATTTTCTAAAAATACATTCAGATATCTGTTGAAGTCAATAATTGAGTTGATTTTAATAGCACCTCAGACAGAAAGAAATCAATTGATGTTTAGACACCATCATCAACTTTAAACCAAGCAAGTTTGATGGCAAACTGTGATCATTTATGTTATTTGATAATCCCAACAGACCTTTATCATGCTGCAGCCAGGTTCCCTGTATACACAAGTAAGATAACAGGGCTAACTCTCAATGCATGAAAAGGGACCAGACTATTTCCCCCATCCAGCCTCGGTTTAGTAATATGGACTTGTATTGAATAAAAGCAAGGTGGACTGTGCAGTGATGAAGGTCAATAGTGGATATAGTGGAGTGTCGTGACCAGGCGGTCTAGCACACTGGACTCAAGTTCTGGTGGCAGAGTCATCATAATGAGGGTTCGAATCCTAGCGATGCTGGTTGCGGCACTTGTGTCCTTGAGCAAGGCACTTAACCATAAATTGCTTCTCTTCACCCAGGAGTATAAATGGGGACCTGTGAGGGCAGATGTGGTGATTGTGTTTGATTACCTGATGAGCGTCTAACAGGCTTTTGGGGCTGTATACATCCCAGGAAGTTTTAAAAAGAGTAGCCTTAGGACTCGGAACTCGGATGATATCCTCCTAAAACTCCCATGAGGGAACTTGACAGGGATAATAATGTAAAAAGCACCATAAGCATCACATCGTGATGGAGTTGGTGCTATAAAAATCAACCGTTATTGTTACTATAGGCTTTAAAAATATTTGCAATGTATTAAGATTTATATTTTGACAACTGTTTCCTCCCCCAGATATTAAGCCTGAAAATCTTCTGATCAGTGAAGGTGATGTTCTGAAGCTGTGTGACTTTGGTAAGTCATATCTGCTTAGCTGAACAAAACTTGCTTAGTAGGTTTTGTTGGTCACCAGCCAGTTTTGTACACAAAATATGTGCACTTTGGCTGGTAGCCTGTTTTTTTTATATTGCTTAGCATCAATACCTTAAAGGAATTGAGATATTTGCATGATGTACGTGATGTTCTGAAGCTGTGTGACTTTGGTAAGTCATATCTGCTTAGCTGAACAAAACTTGCTTAGGAGGTTTTGTTGGTCACCAGCCAATCTTGTACACAAAATATGTGTACTTTGGCTGGTAGTCTGCTTAGCATCATTATTTGCTAAGTCAAGTTATCTGCTTAACAGTTCTGTGTAATGTTATCCGTTGCAACCACCAACCACCAATAATTAAGTTTTACCTTCTTTCAGAAAGTTTGGAATACATGTTTCTGTTTAAGTAGTACTAGCCAGCGTGTTTGTTGAACTTTTTGAATAGATTACAATCCGGTTAAGTATGAATCTATGTTTATGGTGTGGCATGATCGAGCAGTTTATTGCATTGGATTTCTGATGGCTGAGTTGTCAGAATGTGGGTTCGAATCGCGACCGCGACCGTGGTACTTATGTCCTCAAGCAAGACACTTTACCATAATTGCTTCTCTCCACCCACGAGTAAATGGATACCTGTGAGGGCAGAGTTGGTTGTTGTGTTTGATTAGCCCTATATGCGCCGAAATGGCAGCAATTGAGATGTATTCTCCCCAGGGAGCTGAGATGGTTTCAGGAATGATTTATGAGCCTGATTGAGCAGGGGTAATAATATAATGCGCCTTGAGCACCAGTTTGGTGGATACGTGCGCTATATGAGTCCACATTATTATTATTATTGTTAGTATTATTGTATTTTATTTCTAAACTATGCAACGGTTATGAGATGGATGTGTGTGCTTATGAACAACAGACAACCAAAGTTAGGAAAAAAAAGAAAAGTGTCTGGTTTCTGGTCCTATGTCGGCTTCTTGGAACCAGACCAAATTGCCGAAACACAAAGTATGGTGGCTAAGATAGGCTGCATAAATTGGGCAAACGTTCATACCTCTACATAGCGCAACGGAATTCCAATTGATCCAGCAATTTTGGTTGCATTTGGACATCATATCATAGAACTAAAAAAATGAAAATTAAAAACAGATCTGAGGCAATGCATGCAGTGACCACAAACCAGAGACTTTTTTGGATGGCCTTGCATCTGAGTGCTCAATAAGATTTATTGCCGTATAAATTAGGCTATCTGTGATTTATACCCTTTTTTTTGTTTCTTGTAGGTTTTGCTCGTAACTTGGGTGGTAATGGTACAGGAAACTACACAGATTATGTTGCTACTCGATGGTACCGCTCACCGGAGCTACTCCTTGGGTGAGTGTTTGAGTTTTTATGAAAATAGGCCTGCTACTCTAATTGACTCTGAATGAAAAACATACTCAATACTACGTTAGACTTAAAACCCTTTAACGGTAATTTTGTTTTTGTGGGCTGTCATGCTTTTTTATACTGTTATGAAATTTTCTTATTTCTTTTAATAACCCAATTTCATCTGAATATGGTCAAGTTGAAAGTAGGTCATGACTTATGTAACATGAACTCTATGAATAATTTTAAGTTCAAATACGTTGACATGGTAACAGAATCCAATAGCCTGCAAAAATATTATCAATCATTCTAACAGGCCTAAGGAGCATTTTTGCAAAAAACAATCAACTATATATGTTAAACATCATGCCAAACATTCAGGGTTTACTAAAAAGTTTAAAAAATCTCTAATTTTGACCCTAAACTTTGACAAAATCTAACACTAGTAACAGCTTCTGTCAATGCGAGAAAACCCAGAAGTGCTGAGCAGATCCTTTTAGTTGATCAGGGCGCCCTCAATTGGTATGGTTAGGTCAACCAATGGCTCATTATATATGCAGGGAGTGAATGCATTCACTTAATACAAATTTGTACCATTGACGGTTAAAGGGTTAATGAGAGCCAGTTCTGTGTAATTATTTTTTACTTTTTGTAATATCACGTAAGTCTAGGTATTATTTAACTGTTCCCAACTGAACCTGTTTGTATTTAAATTCTGTTAATTTTTTTCTTTTAGAAATACAAAAAAGGGGGTAGAGAAATAAAGTAAAATTAAATGTGATTTTGAAGCTTTGCATGGTGGATAGGATATAGGTAACACCATGTGCCACAGGACATCGGTTTCTTCATCAGCGACATTTGGCGACCTATACTACAGACTGAAGGATCTTCTATATCCAAAGTCCATAACCCACCCCAGACTGAGGGATCCCCTATATCCTAAGTCAACCACCCTCCTTCCCCTGTGCTTGTTAACAACTGATTCAGTTCAGTGAGCACACACTCCTCTCCCCCAACCCCTAGGATCCTAGTCTCATAGTCTCACAGTTTCCCGCCTGCGCGCCTCAACGAACTAATCCTCCAGCATCCATTCATGGGATGATCCTCCAGCAGCCTACTTAAGCAGCAGCATTTTCCAGAGTCCGGCATTCTCCTGAGGACGATAATAATAATAATAATAATGTATAGATTTTTATAGCGCACGTATCCACCAACTAAGTGGCGCTCAAGGCGCATTATATTATTATCCCTGCTCATAAGGCTCATAAGGCTCATAAATCATTCCTGAAACCATCTCAGCTCCCTGGGGAGTATACAGCTCAATTGCTGCCATTTCTAGCGCATAGAGAGCAAACCATCTCTGCCTTCACAGGTACCCATTTAACCCCTGGGTGGAGAGAAGCAATTATGGTTAAGTGTCTTGCTCAAGGACACAGGTGTCACGGCTGGGGCTCGAACCCACACTCTGCTGCTGGCAACACCAGAACTTGAGTTCAGTGCGCTAGACCGCTCGGCCACGACAATCCACTTTACGTGCATTATACAACACACGGGACCTGCGGCTTTACGTCCCATCCGAAGGACGAAGCAATTATGGTTAAGTACCTTGCTCAAGGATACAAGTGTCACGACCGGGGCTCGAACCCACACCCTGCTGCTGGCAACACCAGAACTTGAGTTCGGTGCGCTAGACCGCTCGGCCACGATCAGAGCATACTGATCGAAACGTCGAGTTGTACCCCCAGTTCTTTTCAGAACTAATTACTACTCAATTGAGATTCCACATGGTGTCACCGCAATTAGTCTTACTTATCATCCTCACCATGCAAAGCTACAAGTTTTACCATGTATGATAATGATATTACAGAAACCATAAGTTTCCTGACTGACAGACTTCTCTACCCATCAAACAAAAATATTTTCATGGACTTGATATTGAAAATAAATTCACCTCCCGAATGAAGGATGCAAATAATGAGGATGACATAAGGGCTAGAAAAACTCTGAATAATCAGTTAATTGTTATGTTCCGTTTTTCTGTTGTTTTCTTACAGCGCCCCCTATGGTAAGGCAGTTGACATCTGGTCCATCGGCTGTATCCTGGGGGAGCTGAGTGATGGACAACCTCTCTTCCCTGGAGAGAGTGAGATTGATCAACTCTACATCATACAGAAGATAATAGGATCTCTACCCAACTACCAGATGGAACTGTTTGAAAAGAATCCCAGATTCTCTGGTCTTAGGGTAAGGCTATAATGGAATGACACAATCTTGGGAATTATTATGATGGAAATGCTCTCATTTTCAAGAGAGAAAATACTTGTAAAATTAGCAACACTTAAAGGGGGTATATCATCACAATCAGAGCAGGCTTGCGGCTTGACATTGAATCCCGAACTGATAGTTTTAGATGAACTCAGATGAACCCAGTCTCTGATAATAATACCCCACGAGCACAGACCGATATCCTAGATAGCCTAGATAGCGTAGATAGTGTAGATAGCCTAGGTAGCCTAGATAGCCTAGGTAGCCTAGATAGCCTAGATAGCGTAGATAGCGTAGATAGCGTAGATAGCGTAGATAGCGTAGATAGCCTAGATAGCCTAGGTAGCCTAGGTAGCCTAGATAGCCTAGGTAGCCTAGATAGCCTAGATAGCCAGTGGCTGCATAATTTCAAAGTGCTGTAAATTTCAAAGGTTTGTTGTTTTTATATCTTGATTCAAAGAGAGTAAGCAATTTTGCCAACAATATTTGGACCTTTCCTCTAAATTAAATCAAATATATCAATCTACATTTTAGTGACAGATTTTGTTTCTCAGCTTGCTTTTCTCATGGAAGTGGATGGGCTGACTTCATCCATACAATGTACTTGATAATGACAGAGGCTCTCTGTACATTGGATGGTCTGGTACTAATTTACTCGTCCATCTGGAGCTGAGATTGTGGAGTGATTAATCATCATGGCTGAAATGTTGTGTTAATGAAATAAATAATCATGCACTTATGGGTAACTAACTTCATGACATTTGTGGGTGTTTGGTCTTATTGCATTAATTTGATCATAATTTGTTTGTATTACTTGGATTATGAAATTTGTTCTCCCCAAGTTAGGCAGGTAACAAGGGAAAAAACCCACTACTGATTAAGGGTGCCCTCAATCGTAGGATGGTGCCCTCAATCGTAATATATTTCATATTCTGTACAAGGACCCATATGCAAGCTGGCAATTAGACTGCTCCCCTGTCTTTATCCTCAAGGACATAGACAGGCTCCTTGCGTACCATTCAAGGGATTTCATTAGATACATTGTACTGAAGATCTGACGTCACGCTTCGAGGCTCGCGCGCTAGCTACCAACCAAGGTCAAAGTTGAATCTCGGGGGAAAACATGCCGGCCGTGGCCAGTATCTGGCGTGATTCACGAGCCTCAAGGCATGATGGCAGATCTTCAGGCTAGCTGGCAATGTCCGTGTTTATGACACGGCAAAATATGGGGAAACTTTCACAGGTTGGTTTTTATACATTTATCTTGGTTCTTATACATTTATCTTGATTCTTATACATTTATCTTGGTTCTTATACATTTATCTTGGTTTTTATACATTTATCTTGGTTCTTATACATTTATCTTGGTTCTTATACATTTATCTTGGTTCTTATACATTTATCTTGGTTTTTATACATTTATCTTGGTTCTTATACATTTATCTTGGTTCTTATACATTTATCTTGGTTCTTATAAAGTATGGATTCATTTAACACAACTGTTTTACCACAAGTATACACCGACTTTAAAGACAGTATTGTCTTGTATTTGATTGCAGTTCCCTTCAGCATCTGAGCACCAGACTCTAGAAAGACGATACTCAGGAATAATTAACAGTGTTAGTGTGGATGTCATGAAGGTAAGTCTACATGTTTATGGTGTAATTGATAATCAAAAGGAAACAATGGGTCTTCGGTTGACGGTTATTGTTTGAAAAAAGTCCTCGGTTGCAAAACGTGTACAAATCAAATGGGAGATGCCTTAAAAAGTCCAACAATGGAAGGGAACAATACGTCATAACACCATAATGTGTGTTTATGTACATGTTTATGGTGTAAACCATGGACTTATGATAAAAAGGGCGTAAAGAGTCCTCACTTTGCACTTATCGTTTGCAAATGTCCTCAGTTGTAAAACATGTACAAATCAAATGGGAGATGCCTAAAGAAAAGTCTAATAACAAAAGGGGACAATAGAGGAGAACAATAGGTCATCAGTTTACACTGTGTGTGTGTATGTACATGTTTATGGTGTAAACTGAGGACTTACAACAGAAGGGAACAATGGGTCCTCGGTTGGCAATTATTGTTTGCAGATATCCTTGTTTGTAAAACGTGTACAAATCAAATGGGAGATGCCTAACAATGGAGGGGAACAATAGGAGGTCCTCGGTTTATGGTGTAAACCGAGGACTTACAACAAAAGGGAACAATGGGTCCTCGGTTGGCAGTTATTGTTTGCAGATATCCTTGTTTGTAAAACGTGTACAAATCAAATGGGAGATGCCTAACAATGGAGGGGAACAATAGGAGGTCCTCGGTTTATGGTGTAAACTGAGGACTTACAACAAAAGGGAACAATGGGTCCTCGGTTGGCAATTATTGTTTGCAGATATCCTTGTTTGTAAAACGTGTACAAATCAAATGGGAGATGCTTAACAATGGAGGGGAACAATAGGAGGTCCTCGGTTTATGGTGTAAACTGAGGACTTACAACAAAAGGGAACAATGGGTCCTCGGTTGGCAATTATTGTTTGCAGATATCCTTGTTTGTAAAACGTGTACAAATCAAGTGGGAGATTGTTAACAATGGAGGGGAACAATAGGAGGTCCTCGGTTTATGGTGTAAACCGAGGACTTACAACAAAAGGGAACAATGGGTCCTCGGTTGGCAGTTATTGTTTGCAGATATCTTTGTTTGTAAAACGTGTACAAATCAAATGGGAGATGCTTAACAATGGATGGGAACAATAGGAGGTCCTCGGTTTACACCATATACATGGCTACATGTTTATGTCTTTACTATCCCACAAGATGTATAATGATTTGTGTTTAACTCTTAGATATTCATTCCAAAAATTCCATTGTTTGTGATTTATTTTTTTAATGTCTGTTTTAAGGGACGTAAGTTTCAAAAACCAATTTGTTTTCTAAATGCACTGCTCATTTACAAAAATTGTTCTGGTATTCACAACAAATTTGTCTAGATTGTCACAATTTGTCTAGATTGTCACAATTTGTCTAGATTGTCACAATTTGTCTAGATTGTCACAATTTGTCTAGATTGTCTAATACTTGCATAAAATTAATGGTTTAGCTACTGAATATAATTTTTATTTATCAACAAGATCTCTCTTTATTTTAATGTTGACCTTTTTGTGGTGGGGGGGTGGAGGGGGATTGTGCATATTGTGTGACTTGTCTGTAATATGTTATTGGTTTCCAAGCCAGTCCAAGCCAGTTATGATTTAAAACAAACCAAACATTTAATTGCATTGAATTCACAAACACTGCTTACTAAGGTTATTTGCGTACTTTGATAACTAACGGCCAGTTATCTGTTTTATTCAAAACAGCGTGAAGCCTTTTCTCTGATTTTACTTTGAGGTGAAATGAAACGATATAAAGATGCATAATATATTTGTACATTCTCCTCCACTAGAATGTTCTACGATTAGAGCCATCAGACAGGTTTACCATTGAGCAGTGTCTAGAGCACAGAGCCTTCCACACAGAGAGGATACTACATAGAGATCTACCTCGCCCTAAGTCAGCTTACTCATCCAGGCAATTTGATAAGATTCCATCTAAGTAAGTTTATCTCATGTCATGCTGCCTCCATTTGTGTCTGGTCACTGACTGCCAATTGAAAGGGTCTTTGAAATGCAGTTTTATTAAGCTACATATTTCACCAAATATCCACACTTCTTGGCAGTTTTAACAAAAATTTGAAAACAATTCTAGATGTAAAGTGAAGGTTGAGTGTACTGTTTAAAATTGTTTAAATGTCCATGATCATCCTTGATACATGAGGGCGCTGTTTCATGAGATCACAACAGGATCTCAGTGTCACAGCAGCACTGAAAGTACACAAAATATAAACCCCAACCCTTGCCCACAAAAGCCATTGTTAACTCAAAACATTTACTGACATCAAACAATCAGGTAACATGACATCATACAAAGTTATAAGAATTGACTTGTAAAAAGACCAGGAATTTAATCCACCTTTATGCACAAACTAACATGATGTTACAACTGATCCTGCTGTGACATCACTGATGTGCTCACGAATATGGAAATTTTCATTAGCATAAATACCATAAAGTGCCCAAAAAGGTATCAAAACACCCACACATTGGCAATTTGAAGGCAGATAAGTAATGTCAGCATGGATACCGACTTCTGCATGATGTTTTCAAGTTAAAAAATTACCATTTCCAAGGTGGTTTAAAATCACCATAAGAATAAGGTTTTTGGCTATTTTGAACACGAGCCTCACTTTGACACTCATAGACTTGTGTATTAAATAACCAAGATGGTTACTTCATGATAATGCTCTAGTTGAACCCTGATGTTATGATATAAATGCAAGTTTAATTTGCCTGGATTTTACAGATTAAAAAACCCTGAAAATCTGCCATCACTTAATTTTATTTTTATCTGTATGACAGGAATGGTCCCAAACTAGGATTCGTCAAAGAACCCAAGGACGAAGTTTTCTCCGGGGGCAGTCCAATCAAAAACACTGTCAAGACATCTCAAGACAACCTGCCGATGTCCATGAATGATTACTCCCTGCCCCAGCAGCAGCCAGCTCAAGATGACACCTTGCCCAGTGGCGTCGGCGGCGGCGTGCAGATCCCAGCGTCCCATCTGAAATTCCTCAAGTCCAGCAAGAAAAAACAGCAACAGCTTCACGCTGAGATGAACAATGCCGTGGAGAGCTGGAGAAGCCAACAGAAAGCCGTGCCGTCCAAGTCACCACCGCTCCACTGGGACAAACCCAAGGAGAATAACTACCCTGGTCTACCACTCAGGAACTCCCTGGATGACCCCATTGGAGAACCACATGTTGAAACTCAAATGGAGAAAATAGCAAGGGGAGACAGAACTCAGGATTCAAGGAATGACAAACCCTATGATAGGACATCTAATAGCATGACTAAGTCAGCACACAGCAAGGAGCCCTCACAGTCCTTTGCAAAACAACTTGGGAAATATGCAAACTCAAAAATGACCTCAAAGTATCATGGATATACCGATGCAAACAGATTGGATGGTGCTTCACTGGAGGCTGCTATTTCCCCAAGGGAAGAGGTCAGGAAGGCAACATCTGAAGAGAGTAAAAGCAGCCGGGCCAGAGAGGACATTACCGATAAAGAGAATGCCATACCAAACCCAATGGGATCCAATATCCCTCCTTCTAAATACTTGAAGAATCAGGATAAGACGGGCAATGGCTGTGGGGCAGCAAAGTCTGCATCCAAAGACTCCCTGCCTGGTTTCTTCAGTGACAGTATCCAGCGATATTTTGAAAGTGAACCAACTCAGTCGGAAGGCAACAGCTTTGTGTTGTTCAGTGACCCACGACAGCCAGCAGTGGAACCGAAGCAATCCTCTATGAATCCTCTTGCCCAAGAGGGCAAGCAAAGGGGACCAGAGGCTACCCATTCAAATCAGCTTCAGACTACTAATCCAGATCAGAACACTGCTTTGATAGAGCATGAACTTCCCCTTATCCCTGTGCCCAGCAAACTCAAGCTCCCCTTTGAGATGAGCAGACACCCTCTGTCCAACACCACAGAGACCCCGAGGTATCTTGCTTTCAACTCAGATTCTTGCCAAGACAGCATGCACGGGGGGAACTGGTCTAAAGAGGCACCACCGACTGGCACCCCAAACATTTCACCCAAAGGTTCCCCTAGGGAACAGTCTGAAGGGAGTCTAGGTACTACCAAGTCTGTGGATCATAAAGACATTGACAATCAGGACGCCAGAGAGATTGTTGCAAGACCAAACCCACAGTCAATCGAAAAGAGAAGCATCCTTAAGGTAGGATTCACATTTAATTTCTTCCCAATTGTGGAAAGTTATCCTGTTATATGAATATATATTTGCCATTTTCCTACTATGTCAAGATAAAGTATTGTTTTATAATAATAATAATAATAATAATGGCGGCATTTTAACCCTAACTCCCTAGACAACAAAGCCAGTTGGAAGATTTTGAAGGATTATTATTGTTTTAATACAATGCCTAGGGAGTTAGGGTTAAAGCATAAGTACATTATTACCCCTGCTCATCAGGCGCATAAATCATTCCTGAAACCATTTCAGCTCCCTGGGGAGTATACAGCTCAATTGCTGCCATTTTGGCGCATATGGGCTAATCAAACACAACAACCAACTCTGCCCTCACACGTACACATTTACTCCTGGGTGGAGAGAAGCAATTATGGTAAAGTGTCTTGCTCAAGGACACAAGCACCCCGGTTGCGGTCGGGATTCGAACCCACATTCTGATGACTCAGCCATCAGAACACAAATCCGATGCAATAAACCACTTGACCATGGCACTCCATTATGAAAGAAGAACCGGGTCTACCTGTAATATATGAGTACATTTTATGTTTTAAAAATCTGTTACAGGGTGTTTCAAGCAGTCAGCATATTCTGATCGAGCCAGACGTACGAAAGCCAAAATCTGGCAAGAAAAAGTATGAGGGCTCGGTGGCTTACAAGGGTCGTATTATACAGACTCCCAAAGCGGAAGAACAGGAGGTAAGACTACTAGGGTATACATCAAGATGGTGCAAGGCTTACCCCTAATGAATATTCATTATACACCTCATCCAGATTCTTTGTTGTGATTGGTTGAATGATGGTCACATGGTTTTTTTTCTAGATTGGCAAAGAATCTGATAATTATGTCACATGTGAGCAACTAGCCAGCAAGACTAGTTACTAGTAATAAGTCACAATGGGTGCTCCCCACTAAATAAACTCCCACAGCAAACAATATTCTAAATATTTTGTATATTTGAATATACAAAATATTCAAAAATCAATAAAACAATACTTAGAAGTCCTACAATTTTTAAAACCAAAAGACAAAATATTGATTGATGTCTAACCTTTTATTTTCTTCTCAATTTAATGTGGATAGTCCAGAGGCCTGTTGAGTTATTCTCATCCCAATGAAAACACCCTCTACAGTAGTGAAAACACCCACACTGAAAAGGAACCATTTTGGAAAAAGGCCTTACCCTTGAAATCAAATTAGGACCACTTTTTCAGGGTCTAGTGTACCCAAAATACTCAATGTTGGAAGTCAAATGATCCCAGGTTGTGATATTGGACCATTTTTACACAATTCATCAAATGTATGGGCCTCAAGACTTTGTTTTTCAGAAATTTTTTAGAACATACACATGATGATAAACGGCTCGGCGCATGAAGTTCTCACCATTTAGTGGAGTGCACCCATATAACTGATTTGTCATTCAGTAATAGCGCCCTCTCTAGCATTGTAATCTCCATTCAAACACCTTTCAAAGCAACAATGACAAGTTCAAAGTGAAACATGAAGGAACATACAGTTCTTTTATGATGAGTTGATGAATTGGAATTTCTTAAGATATTAGTGGAACAATAACAAAATGTGCAAAAGTATCCTTTATAAATGTGTCAGTGTTGTAACATTAGTAACATTACTGTAAGATTTTATTCAATTCAGTTTTCACTTCAAAGAACATTTATTTCCATACTATCGATGAATAATTAACTGTTTGCAAAAAAAACACAATTGAAATGTATGCTTTACTTAATATATGAACATGTAAACAGAAAGAAAAAATATATATGTGGGTCTGTCCACACTAATGTGAACAAAAGTGTTAAATTTTAGAGGAACATGGGACATTAATTATAAAATGAAGTACTTTGACTAGAAGTACTAATAAAACAGATTTCTTCCCCCACATGTTGTCCCTTTGCAATGCTGTTCTAAGGATTGTTACCTGGCAAAATCAAGACAACTCTCCTGGTATTAAACAAATAACAGGGGATCATCTTCAAAATATTATGTTTTTAATGTGGACAGACATTTGTCACAAATTGTCTGTCCACGTTACATACGTGGTATATTACACATACTAATTTCTAAAATACCCAGAAGATATCTTAGTTTTGGCTCATAACAATCCAAAAGGGGTTAGGGATGTAAATGAAAAAGCATTTGAGTAAATTATTTAATTCTAGTATCACTCTCCTGTCAATCTGAAAACAAAATGTCTGTCCATGTTACAAACAATGTCTTAAAGATAATCCTGCAATTTCTCATGTACCAATAATATTTTCCTATTATTTGGTATGCACAATCATTAAATGCTAAGGAATGTTCAGGAATAGATTGGAACAAACTAGTTGCCTTGATTTGACCCTCCCATGTCACACTCCAGTAGTTATCGTATGTACCCATTAGTGTGGAAAGACCCATGTACATTTTATACAGAGCAGCATAGCATAGGTTTCTCCTCCTATGATAGATTTGGCTCCATTCAGCTTTATGAGATCCATGTTACACAACATATCTTTAAATAATGCATTCAAAACCCATGATGGCCCTCTCTTTGTTAGCCTGACAACTTATGAGAAGGAGATCGTTGATAATAATGCCTCTATATATTCCTCTTGTTCTAGGTCAGAGAAAACCAATCCTTCAAAATGAGAGATCAGCAAAAGAATCAAGAACAGCAGCAGCAGCAGCAGCAGCAGCAGCAGCAGCAGCAGCAGCATCATCCAACAGAAAGACAACTACAGCAGGCAACGTACGCAGAGAAAGCCAGCCACAGTGTGGTGGTTCACCCAGGAGGGATGGCTACCTGGCCACGCAGTAAAAGCAGAGGTCATCAATACGGTGGTAGGTCATAGAGTCACGGCAAAACCTGTGCTCATGAAATCCTTCATTGGTTTTTATAATAATAATTAATAATAATAATTTAGATTTGTATAGCGCACGTATCCACCGAACTGGTGCTCAAGACGCATTACATTATTACCCCTGCTCATCAGGCGCATAAATCATTCTTGAAACCATCTCAGCTCCCTGGGGAGTATACAGCTCAATTGCTGCCATTTCGGCACATATGGGCTAATCAAACACAACAACCAACTCTGCCCTCACAGGTACCCATTTACTTCTGGGTGGAGAGAAGCAATTATGGTAAAGTGTCTTGCTCAAGGACATAAGCACCACGGTCGCGGTCAGGATTCGAACCCACATTCTGATGACTCAGCCATCAGAACACAAATCTGATGCACTAAACCGCTCGACCATGTCACTCCAACTCAATTCATTTACATGTAGGAGTTTACAGTGTAGGATTTATTGTGAGGTTGTTTGTAGGGCTTTAGAAGTCATAATTTATCAGAACAATTGCTTCAAAGACACGGGAGAGAACTGTTGAAACCATACATGTAAGTTGAAATGGTCAGCGTTTTGTATTTGAAATTCTTTTCAAATTCATGATTTAGGCATATCAAATGTCCATGTCCAATTCCTGGCATACATAACATCATGGAACTCTCATGAATACCTCCAAGGTGACCTTAATTAAACTGGTTTTATAACACTGGTTTTGTAACACTGGTTTTAAACAACTTGGTTTTATAAAACCGGGTTTATAAAACTGGTTTTGATTCTCATAAAATTATCCCCGAAGAATGTGTAATTTTAAATAGGTTTAATGCCCACATTGTTATAATGAGGTTTATTTTTTATTTTATTTATTTATTTTTATCTTGCATTGAATGTTTAAACCATTTGTTTTTGTATGACAGATCAAAATCCATTTATTGAATCATCATACCTACCCTCAAGCATGTCCAACTATCCCTCAGACAGACCAAGTACCAAGCAGCAGAGAGAGACTTGCGTAGATAACAGACAAACCAGTAATAATACTACAGAGAGTAATAACTCATGGTAAGTTACATCATGAAATCTTACAATTATGTTTAATCAAATAATCTGTGAAAATAGCTTTAGGCCAAACAAAAAGTCTCAGGTTTCTTGGTCATATGTCGGCTTCAAAATTGGTGCGGTGACGCGCTTTTTTGTGTTGGTAATCTGTTTAAGTGGTACATGTTAACATGTATACACAGTTATTGGAACCAGAACAAATGTCCCATACACAGAGTATAGTGGCTAATTGGGCAAATGTGAAAAAGTGATTTAAAACACAGCACAGCAGAATGCCAATCGATCGAGCAATTTTGGCTGCAATTGGACATCATAGCTATAAAAAAAAGAAACTAAAAATGCATTAAACTAAAAATGCAAAGAGACCAGAAACAAGAGACATTTTTATTTTTGTTTCATTCATTCCATTTATTAGCACATTATTCCAATGTTGACAACAAGAATGTTGTTACAAATAATTACACAATATCAAGAGGTCGTACAAAATGCAAAGACAAAATTAGTAACATGAAAAGACTATTTATAAAGAGAAAAGCTTGTCAACATTGAGGAAAAGAAGAAGCCGTGGCTTTTATTCCTTTCCCTACCCCCCTACCCTTAATTACAAAATGACAAAGTTACTGGACAAATACAGAAGACTACATTCAACAATAACATTGGCAGGAGATCAGACCAAATAATAAGTCAATTAAATAGCAACTTATAAAACAACTTATAATAACATCTACCCTAAAACAAATTAAGGAAGAATTCGTATATACATCCATATGTTATTTGATTTGATTTATTAAGCAAAATCCCCTCTAGAGCTGAATAAGTGTACATAAAAATGAAGTACCCCCTCAAGAGTCTGAGTAATGTCTATGACCCCCTCTCAGAGTTCAATACAATTTTATGATTCCACTCTTTACCCACTCTTTAAGGCATGTTATTGGTAATTGGTATTGGTCAAATTTTAACATAATACTTGGTGCAAAGATGATGATGGTATCAATCTTCCATAGAAATAATTTTGTCTGGCGTGCTGTCATTGTTATGAAAATTGCCAGTCAGTTTATTGGAAAGAGAACTCTTTCCTAAATTCCACATTAGAATGAATACAAAATCTGAATGCATTTTTATTTATGTCTTAATTAATGGTTGTTCAATATATATCTTGATTCAAAGAGAGTAAGCATACTCATAGAAGCAGTTTTGCCAACATTACCAATGTTGTAACTTCCCTCCAATGTATACCTTGATTCAAAGAGTAAGCATACTCATAGAAGCAGTTTTGCCAACATTACCAATGTTGTACCTTCCCTTCAATGTATATCTTGATTCAAAGAGAGTAAGCATACTCATAGAAGCAGTTTTGCCAACATTACCAATGTTGTAACTTCCCTCCAATGTATACCTTGATTCAAAGAGAGTAAGCATACTCATAGAAGCAGTTTTGCCAACATTACCAATGTTGTACCTTCCCTTCAATGTATATCTTGATTCAAAGAGAGTAAGCATACTCATAGAAGCAGTTTTGTCAACATTACCAGTGTTGTACCTTCCCTTCAATGTATATCTTGATTCAAAGAGAGTAAGCATACTCATAGAAGCAGTTTTGCCAACATTACCAATGTTGTAACTTCCCTCCAATGTATACCTTGATTCAAAGAGAGTAAGCATACTCATAGAAGCAGTTTTGCCAACATTACCAATGTTGTACCTTCCCTTCAATGTATATCTTGATTCAAAGAGAGTAAGCATACTCATAGAAGCAGTTTTGCCAACATTACCAATGTTGTACCTTCCCTTCAATGTATATCTTGATTCAAAGAGAGTAAGCATACCCATAGAAGCAGTTTTGCCAACATTACCAATGATGTACCTTCCCTTCAATATATATCTTGATTCAAAGAGAGTAAGCATACTCAAAGAAGCAGTTTTGTCAACATTACCAGTGTTGTACCTTCCCTTCAATGTATATCTTGATTCAAAGAGAGTAAGCATACCCCATAGAAGCAGTTTGGCCAACATTACCAATGATGTACCTTCCCTTCAGTGTATATCTTGATTCAAAGAGAGTAAGCATACTCATAGAAGCAGTTTTGCCAACATTACCAATGTTGTACCTTCCCTTCAATGTATATCTTGATTCAAAGAGAGTAAGCATACTCATAGAAGCAGTTTGGCCAACATTACCAATGTTGTACCTTCCCTTTAATGTATATCTTGATTCAAAGAGAGTAAGCATAATCATAAAAGCAGTTTGGCCAACATTACCAATGTTGTACCTTCCCTTCAATGTATATCTTGATTCAAAGAGAGTAAGCATACCCATAGAAGCAGTTTGGCCAACATTACCAATGATGTACCTTCCCTTCAATGTATATCTTGATTCAAAGAGAGTAAGCATACTCAAAGAAGCAGTTTTGTCAACATTACCAATGTTGTACCTTCCCTTCAATGTATATCTTGATTCAAAGAGAGTAAGCATACTCATAGAAGCAGTTTTGTCAACATTACAAATGTTATTGCACCTTCCTCCTTCACAAAAGTTAACAACACCTCTTCCAACTTAATTCACATCATAGTTTAACCGGTTCGCACCGGGAATAAAAAAGTTTTTCCGAACCCCGTGGCGGGTTTATTTTTACCACACAAACACGACCAATGGTGCTCAACAGAGCGTGACTGGGGAGACCGCGTCTTCCACCGTATGCTTATGGCTCGTTGCCACGTCGACCGGGAATCTATACAAATATTCCCAAGAATCCTGTGGCGTGTTTAGACGCTCTCCGATCCGCTGTCCCAAAAAAAATTGCGTGTATACACGGCCTCCGGCGCGAACTGGTTAATAAACTAATACCACTATTTTGATTTGACCTAAAGGAAATTATCCAAAGATAACGGTGTAAGCGATGGTCAGTGGAGAGAGGTACAGTCTAACAAGAGGAAGAAAAAGAAGAAAAGTCAATCGGTAAGAATGGTTAGAACTAAACGTCAAATATATAAGAAGCATCAGATAGAGTGTCGGATATTGTCTATCAGATATGATTTAGTTCAATCTAGTTTATTTCCGTAACTTGCGATACATTATGTCATGCGAATACAGACACTAGTTGAACGAAAATAAATGGATAAATAAATATCATAAGTTATGGATGAAATGCAAACAAGTCACCTGACTTATGAAACATTCACATTTTAGCCCCACCCCTACATCAGAGAACCCCCAAATCCCAATAGTCAAATTACACCTCCCCCCAAAAAAAATTTAAAATTTAAAAAAATAAAAAATTTAATTTGTAATTTCCCCATTTTGTAAAATATTGACTGCCGTTGTTTGAAAAAATATGTGTTTTGAAGTTGGATTTGTAGTTAGATTTGATGTATGTGACCCAGTGGCTGTTATGTTGTGTCTGCCTTGTGTGGTGTTTATAACACTATGTTTGCCTTAAAACTATGTTTCACTACACTGTTTGTTCCTTTTAGTGTTGTTCTTAAACTATACCTTTGTGTTTTCATTTTACTGTTGTTGCACCATGTGATTCAAATCGACTGGTTATTTATACCATGTAGTGTTTCCTTTGCCGGCCCATCATCACTCAAACATTGTCATCTTAGATCCCAGAGGCGGATCCACGATTTTTGAAAGGAAGGGTCCAGATAGTTGGAATTGTTTTTGCATTGTATCCACCATTTGTTCCTACGTATACACTCATTCATACTGTGTTTCTTTAATCCTATTGATGCACTTTAGTAGGAAGTTGCTGTTGAGGTCAAAACCAGTCAACTGCCTGTTTTGACTGTTGACCCAAATGTGCACACAGGGGCATTTTTTACTGGTTTTTACTGTCATTTTGACCACCGTCAACAATACCAGCCAATGCTTTGACCAGTCAAAAACAGTCAACTCATTTTGACCTGTAAATGTACTTACTACACGTAAGGTTTGACAATGTTTGACTTTTAAGTGCACTAGATATACCTTGGCAAGTATATCAACATTTTGACTAATTTTGACCCTTGGATTAGTAGGAGGGTTAAGTGCACTAGATATACCTTGGCAAGTATATCAACATTTTGACTAATTTTGACCCTTGTAGTAGTAGGAGGGTTAAGTGCACTAGATATACCTTGGCAAGTATATCAACATTTTGACTGATTTTGACCCTTGTAGTAGTAGGAGGGTTAATGCAGATGTCAAATATAGTAGTAGGAGGGTTAAGAGAACATGATAATACATCAGTAGCTTTGTTAAAACATCTCATTGTCTCTTCAAGAAGCTTTAAAAGAGAAATATACAAAATGGCCAAAAGGGATCCATGTTTGGATCGATCTATCACTGCAGGCCTATGCAGTCAAAGGATTTACCAAGCAATTTCACATACGGAATTAGACCATACACTATACATGATCGCTGTATGGTGCTCTACGTATTCCATTATATTGCTATGTAAACACTTGTTGCATTACTGAATGATAAAGAAGGAACATGGGACAAAGTCAGCACCCAGAAATTGTGAATAACAAAACAAATATTAAGAGTTTCATTTATAATGGAGATATCATCTTAATTCTAAATTCTCCTTGTAAAAACTTTTGATGGCATTTATAATTCGCATAAGGTTGTTAGGAGTCAAATGCACTGGTAAATGGTTGATATATGGGTCTTGTACGAGGAAACTCAGACTTAATACGAATGGAGATAATAGATAAACAACACATGAGGGCGCTGTTGTCCCTGAATAAGGCATGGCTGCTAGTTCTTTATATTCTAATAAAAGGACAGGCTCCTGGTACAACATGCTGTGGATTTCATTGGTTTCCTATTATTTGCCTTGTATGTGTATGCACAATGTATATCTGCAAGCAATACCAGCCATTTGACCCGAGGTCAAAGTACCAGATAATAGTTCCAAGAACCTGGTATCTGGCAGCAAACACAAGCCTCAATGTTAACATTGATGTGTTCAGGGTACTGGTAGTTAGGGACCAGTAAATATTCTTGCACATATTCTCAAGGATGTTATTTCATTTGAAATGAGAAAGCCATAGGATTGAGTTGGAACAAAATGCCATAGACAGTGGACTGTACCTGTGTAATTCATTTTGTTTTGTTTTATTTGTTTATTATTTATTATTTATTATTTATTGTTTATTATTTATTATTTATTATTTTCTTGGGAGGTGGGGGATTGACCGATGAAAGGGACTAATTATATTTACTATCAGCTCTTCCATAAGATACATTAATCATTGCAGATATTTGTCGGGAGGGATTTTACACTTGTTATGGTGAACGGTTTGGAATTTAGCTTCTATCTGCAGTGTTTTGCATGTCATGTCATGTCAATGACTTGTGACACCACAGAATATAAGTTTATATAATCTTTCTATAGGTTATAAACTACATCATATTGACTTATGATACTTGGGTATTGTGGGAAAATGTCAAACTTTGCGTGTGACTAAACAGATGCTTGTTTGGGTTTTTGTTTGCACACTATAAGCATGTTGTGTCTTTGTGTTTTATTTGTGTTTTTATTTATTACTGTTGTCACATTTGGGCTGCTGCTTCCGTGTGTCACTTATTAGATAGGGTACAGAAGCATATTGTTAATTTGATTGGTGATGAGCTGAGCTCATCATTACAATCACTTTCACACTGTAGGCCTGTTGCCACCCTTAGTTTGTTGTACAGATATTATCATGGTAAATGTTCCACCGGTCTATCCAACTTGGTTTCCTCCTGTTAGGGTGTTTGAGCGTGAAACTCGGCTTTCCGCCTCTTCTCACCCATACACCCTAGCTATAACTAGATGTAGAACAAAAAACTGTAGCTTTTTCCCACGTGCTGCATCTCTTTGGAATTCCTTGCCTGGTGCATGTTTCCTTCCATCCTACGATTCAGCTCCTCTGAGTCTATTCACTACTTATTTATCTTCTATCGTAACCCTGTACATTGAGTGGCTTTTAGCCTTGTCCATTAATGTTCAGTGTAGAAAAGTTTGTGTCTCCGTGTTTCACAATCAGTGTGAAATCTCTTGATTGTTTGATCGTAGTTCAGTTTTCTTGTTTTTGTGTGTGTGTTTTTATTTTGGGTATATGTGTGTATTTCTACCGTCTGTTGTTTTTCTTTCAGTTATTTGTTACTGGAGAGATATCAAATACAGAGCGTCTTACTATGCAACGGAATGTCTACGGTAGTCGAGACCAACCTAAGTCTGTCATCAGGAAGCTTAACCAAACTCCAACAGCTGAAAAGGTAGGCTAAAGTTATCAATCATTTGATGAGAGTATACTTGACTAGTCCATTTAAGCCTTAGAAGTAGGTTAATGAAGCCGAAGAATTATTTAAGTGGCAGGTAGAGATAAGGGTGTCAAAGTTGTTTGGTAGCATTTAGCTGTAGTATTTGGTCAATATAGCTGAAGTATTAAAGTGGCTTGTAGACTTTGGCTTGTAGACTTTGGCTTGTAGACTTTGGCTTGTAGACTTTGGCTTGTAGACTTTGGCTTGTAGACTTTGGCTTGTAGACTTTGGCTTGTAGACTTTGGCTTGTAGACTTTGGCTTGTAGACTTTGGCTTGTAGACTTTGGCTTGTAGACTTTAACTTGTAGACTTTAACTTGTAGACTTTAACTGTAAAAGTTGGCTGGTATATTTTAGCTTTAGTAGGTTAAGTACTGAAGTGGCTGGTAGACTTTAGCTGTAAAGGTTGGTTGGTTGGTAGTGTTTAGCTATGGTAGTAGGTTGATATAGCTGAAGTATTATTTAAGTGGCTGGTCGAGTTTAGATGTAGAATAGTATGTTGATATAGCCAAAGTATTCAAGTGCCTGGTAGAGCTTCAGTTGGCTGGTAGAGTACAGCTGTATGTAGTATTCAAGTGGCCTGTAGGATTTAGTTGTAATAGTTGGCTGGCAGAGTTTTGCTATAACATTTGGCTTGTCGTTCAGTGTTAGATGTAGTAGAAGATTGATACAGTTTAAAGGGGCAGTATCGCCACGATCAAGAGGACATGGAATCGGAGTGCTTGTTTTAGGTTAACTCAGTGACTTAAAATAATTCCCACATATTACCATCGTTACTACTGCTGCATAAATGAGCCAGTAATTTCCAGTCACTGTGTTCATCTAAAACTAGGACATCGATTCCATGCCCTGTTGAAAGTCTGCTCTGATCGTGACGATACTGGCCCTTTAAGTATTAAATAGGCTGGGCTGTTGGCTGGTAGCAAACGGCAGGTAGCTGAGAGATATACAGTTGTATATGTAGGTTGATATTGAATTAGCTTGTAGAATTCAGCCATAATATGTAAACGGATAATTTATTTTGGGTGTAATTGTTAAGTGTAAGTGTACTTCTTGTACAATTAAATTGGCTGCTAGATTTAACTATATTATGTGACTGGTATATTTAAGCTGGCAGAAGTGGCTGGTAGTAGGTGTTAGTTGATGAAGTCAGTTTATATTAAACCTGTACAAATTGGTTGTGTAATTTTTGTACTTGAGTTTTCTCATTATAATCATGTTCATTTGGCAGAATCTCCTAGCTGGAAGCTTACACCACTCCAGAGAGCCTCGTTTGCAACCATTCCAGAAACAGCTCCCCTCCCTCCAAACACTGCAGGCGGCTGGCTCCACAAATGCCTCCCTCATACGGAAAACCTCCCATGAGTCTGACGTTGGTGACAGACGCTTCGGGCAGCACCACCACCATCACAACCATCACACCTACCACAAGCATTCCAAGTCAGATCCTGACAACTTGGTGGACACCTCCCACCAGTCGAGCTGGTCACATGGTTTGCACCCTTCCACAGATGGGGGAACGCAGTCCTCGGGTGGCAATAGTACCGGTGTTGCGCATGGTACCCTGCAGCCTGTGAAGAGCGCTCGAGGGGGACGACTGCCAAATCTTCCTGATTTCAGAGAGGCACCACTGTGAATTGTCATCAAATGTAAGTGGTCAACTTCACATAGATGTGCAGCTGTCAAGCAAATATTTTGATAACTGTAAGCTACTTAAAGGGGCAGTATAGTCATGATCAAAGTAGACTTCAACAGGGCATAAAATCAATGCCCTAGTTTAACATTAACACAGTGACTGAAAATTACTGGCTCATTTATGCAGCAGCAACGGTATTATGGCAGTCACTGACTTAATCTAAAACTAGCATTCTGATTCCATGCCCTGTTGATCTTGACAATACTGCCCCTTTAAAGCAGGCCATATGATTTCTCAGGATTTTTCCTGATTTCATGAGTTTTTACAAATTTTCTTTTGCCTCAAACTTTACTTGAATGAAGAGAAGTAGCCGCCAAGGAAAGAAAGAAGTAGCCTGTTCTGTTTTTGTTTGTGGGGATGTGGACAGTCTGTAAATCCTAAAAACTTAAACATCCCAGAGGTTCAGGGGGCTTTGTTCTAGACAAAAGGGAAAACCCAGGCCTGCTACCCATTTTCAGGATATTTTACTTGTTAAGGAAGTATAAACCATTGGTAATTGCCCCAAGAAGAAACGGAGAATTCTAGTTTAAAAGCTGACTTGGTTTCAAGATGGTTACGATACCAAACATCCTGAGAAGTTATTTCATCTGACATTTCAGAGAAAACACATACAAATTCCAATTGTTAAATGGACAATATCATCGTCACTATCAACATGGCATGGAATCAGAGTTTTAGATTAACTCAGTGACTGAAAATAATACCCCACATGATAAGGTCATATTACCATCGCTGCTGCATAATTTTCAGTCACTGTGTAAACTAGGACACTGATTCCATGCCCTGTTGAAGTCTGCTCAGATCGAGACAACATTGTTCCTTTAAGTGTATCACCAGCTAGTGATCCATTCCCACATGAGAATGAATACAAGTAAACTGGATGCATTTTCCACGATTTTCTCCTGAAGGAAAATAAGCACAAACTTTCAGAGGTTGGTTTTCTACACATATTGTTTGCTTCTTATAAATTATGGATACATTTACAGACATTTATAATAATAATAATGGCGGCACTTTTTTAAAGCGCTCTTACACAAGGTATCACAGCGCTGTACATTATTACCCCTGCTCATCAGGCGCATAAATCATTCCTGAAACCATCTCAGCTCCCTGGGGAGTATACAGCTCAATTGCTGCCATTTCGGCGCATATGGGCTAATCAAACACAACAACCAACTCTGCCCTCACAGGTACCCATTTACCCCTGGGTGGAGAGAAGCAATTATGGTAAAGTGTCTTGCTCGAGGACACAAGCACCATGGTCGCAGTTGGGATTCAAACCCACATTCTGACGACTCAGCCATCAGAACACAAATCCAATGCACTAAACCGCTCGACCATGGCACTCCATTTAACCAGAAGTATACACGGCTTTTTAACCTCCAGTCAGTATAATTATTTCTAGCCATTCTATGACCAGGGGCCAATTTTCATAGAACTGCTAGGCAGAAAAAAAATTGCTTACCAGAAAAATTTCTTTGGTTACCAGCCAAACTTTCATACAAAATATATGCATTTTAGCTGGTACCGGTAGTCTGTTTTATATTGCTTAGCAAAAATATTTGCTTAGCAAAATTCTCTGCTTAGGAGCTGTATGAAATTGGGCCCGGTCCCCTGAGGGGCCATTGTCACATAGCTGCTAAGTAAGGGAATTTTGGTCAAGCAAATGTTGGGATAGAGTCATGAATATATGTACATGTATAACAAATAAACCAACATGTAATCTAGTTTGCCAAATATTTCTAGATGTTCAAATTACTACCAGGTGGGGCTTATCACATAGAGGTGCTTTGAAGAAACTTACTGTTACTGTAAGCAACATGAAATAGACACCATGTCTGCTAAACATTTGTTTCTGACTATTAATAGCCAATTGCTATTGGCAAAGTCTAGAACACATTAAAGATACCCACATGGTTGCTGTAAAACAGGATTATAAAGTAGTCTTCAGAATAATCAATTGGTCCTCAGGCTAGGCTGGTACCAGCCATATGTGAGTTAGCATGAGATGATCATTAATAGCAACATGACAAGGTTGATGTAGTCAGAACTTTGACAACAACAACTGTTTGCAGACACTAAGATCATGTTTAATTATAAAAATTTCCTCGGGATAATTCGTTTGTCGACAGGCCAGACAGCGTGATGAATAAGGAAGCTTTAGGGGAGGACAGAAGAGGATTAAGAGAATCAGAAAATACTGAAACATTCAAAGCAGTTTGAATTCTTTGATATCTTAAACATTCTTAGGTAAAACTTGTAACTTATTTCTCCTGAGGACGATCAGAGCACACTGATCGAAACGTCAAGTTGTACCTCCAGTTCTTTTCAGAGCTAATTACTACTCAATTGAGCATTTCACGTGGTGTCACCGCAATTAGTCTTACGTAAACATTCTTAATGTTAAGGCTTCATTTTCGTTTCTTTCACCAACAGACTCTATGTGACATTGTGGGTGTTTCTAAACCTGTTTCCCTATGCTAATTGCATGAACTGTAAACAGTTGCTTCAGTTCCACTTCAAATTGATTAGCTTAGCCAAAATTTGGTAGAAAATGCTTAACATTTTCAATAGTGCCTTGTCAAATAAATAGCAATGGAATTGCTACAATTGCCACGAATCCTGGTTTCCATAAGGCATTACATGGCATTTTACCAAACATGTTAAAGACCAGATTTGTCAACAAATACCGTCTGATATAACATAGTTTAGTTATACAAAACATGTAATATTTATTTATTTAATTCCTAGAAATATCTGATAAAGCTATTGCAAGCTGAAAAAAAGTCTTTTAAAAGCATTTCACAAAGATTTTTGAAACTTTTTACAGGAATCTCAACAGGTTTATGGTGTCAGTTTGTAATTCATTCCAGGAACTGCTAATTCTCTGTCAGCTAAAATATTCATCTCTTTTCAGAACCTTCAAACTAAATAAGGGATTATAGGGTGTCACCACTAACCGACTTCTACCAATTTAAAAGTAGTGCGTCATACCAACATTCCTAGAAATTTATTTTATTCGATGTTAATAGTCTATATATACTTTTCACCCACTGACTCAGGATTTTGTATAAAATTTATATTCTCATATAACACATTTCATATTATATACAGATATATCTATATGATCTTTATTTAGTGGTAAGAATTCTATTACCTACATGAAGTGTGCCAGTCTGCTGTAATCCATACCATGGCATTGTACTCCAAATGCTCGCACACACAATGAGCATGATTACGAGTTTGGGTACCCCCACCCGGCCTGCAGTAAAGCATGATGGGATTAGGTACTTGATGCGCGAAGCTAGCTCCTAGATCTAGAAGCAATCTTAAACTAGACTCGGGTGAATCATCAACTGTGTGGTGAACACGCTAAATGTTCAGGTGCTCGCGCGAGATACAGTTCTCACACACGCCAGATAATTCGCTCAGACTGCACTGTTTCGTTTTGAGACCTTGTGCGTCAGTCTGTGGAACAATATGTCACAAATAGTCCAAATCCATTGTTTTTGGAATACTATGCCGTTGACTAGGTTAGTACACTCATGGAGGAAGGAAACTTCCTCCATGGTACACTTCATGTAATTAATAGACTTCTGGTAATATATATTAGTTTTACTTTAGTTGTGCTATTTATCCATTCCATGATTTAAAACAAATACATATATACATAACAGCAAAAGAAACGTCACCCCCTAAATTTTGATAAGTCTGAGAATGTGTTTAGCTTATGTGTCCTCAGACGTCATGCATGACGAATTTTGAGGTCAACCAAATTTGCCACATTGTGTTCGTGTTACACTCCATACTCATAATATTCTTCATTAAACAAATTATATTAATTATAAAATGAAAATAATAAATATTTTTAGGGGTGACGTTTCTTTTGCTGTTATATATTTACATGCAGTGCATAAATATAGAATAGATTACACAAACATTTTGAGATACTGCATTGCAAATGATCACCATCACTCCGATCTGTAATAAGGGAACAACTGTTTGTCGCGTGGTCTTTACCGCAGGTTAACAACCGGTTTTTGGCCTAGTCAAAGGGCAATAAGGACTGAGCCGAAATGCCTGTATCAATTTCTTTTTCAAAATGTAAAAAAATGTAATTTTTGTTGAATAAATCCAAATAGAAATTGGTAAATTCATATTTTGGGGACACATGAAATAGTTCCAAAGTACATGAGTCAGGTGCGTGATGCCAATCTTCATTAGTCTGATTGGTTGAAATCTGCATCGCGCGTTGCACAAAACAGCTGGCAAACAGCTGGCACGTAGGCGCTGTTCTGATTTTGATGAGCCAGTCTATACCATCTGTTAATATACCCCCATGTGATTACGTTTTGTCCAATCAGATTGTCTCAACTGTCTTAGGCATTTGTAAATGTTGTGTAAATGGTCCCCATCAAAAAATGGTTACTTTTTAACAAATGGTCACTATCACGCAGGACAGATGTTGTACAAATGGTCTGTTTCACCCAGAACAGAATCATTCTAGTCACTATCTCACAGAATGGTACCATTCTGCAGATAATTACTATTGTCTTAAAATGTATGGTTCTGCAAAATATCATCCCAGTATGATCACTGCATGATCACTATGAAAGTTTGACAAGATTTTATTTTCTCCAAATTCGCAGAATTTTATTTGGAAAATCAGCTGAAATATTGTTGTATTTATGACAAGGTTTACCTGTCTTCTTTTATGGGATGCTGTTTGTATTAGTTTCCACTTTAACCTTTCCGTCCCTCTCAGGAATATGTGTGGTCAAATGTAGCTATATTTTTTTCGATGTTGTGAATACTAGGCTGAAATGGATAGTACCCAAGAAACTACACGTATAAAGGCAGTATAAACATAACGTCACTGTGTAGATGCATACTTTATGAGAATTCAGACAAAAAGTGATCTGTGACAGTTTCAACTGGTTGATTGCCAACATTTCTGGGGATTTTTTTTTTTTAATAGAAAATGTATATTTTCCCTGTCTGTCGGATGCAATCCAGACATGTAATTGACTATTGATTAGTTGTTTCTATCCATCAGGTAATATCTCCATCCATATAATTGTGGCTAATTTCAATGGTGTGTATTGACTATGGTGAAGGCAGGAAGGGCGGTTCTACACAATTGGACTTACGTTAATACATACATCATACAGGGATCTTCTATTTAAGACCAGCCTGTCAATCATAGCAATGATAAAGTTTGCAAAAATGATTGTACATCTGAAGCCTATATGACTATGTGAACACAATCTCTGAAGTCTTGTGAATATTCTGAAAAGCATTGATGTTTGGACCAGTATTCTCTGGACATGTTCATGTGAAAAAAAGATTTGATATGAAAATGCATGTTATGTATAGGTAAACATTTTGTAAATTACTGAATTGTTGTTTTTTTTAAACTATTTCCTGTTGTGTGGGTGCTAAAAAGGGTCTTTAACCATTGGTTATTTATTTACAATTTGTATAGTCTGACCAAAGTCAGACTTTAACCCTCCTACTATTGCTGCACTTTAGTGGGAAGTAGCTATAGAGGTCAAAATCAGTCTATGTTGACCCAAATGTGCACACAGGGGCATTTTTGACTGATATTTACTGTCATTTGGAGTGTCGTGGCCGAGCGGTCTAGCTTACCGGACTCAAGTTCTGGTGTTAGCAGCAGAATGTGGGTTCGAATCCCGGCCGTGACACTTGTGTCCTTGAGCAAGACACTTAACCATAATTGCTTCTCTCCACCCAGGGGTTAAATGGGTACCTGTGAGGGCAGAGTTGGTTGATTAGCCCTATATGCGCTGTAATGGCAGCAATTGAGCTGTATACTCCCCAGGGAGTTGAGATGGCTTCAGGAATGATTTATGAGCCTTATGAGCAGGGGTAATAATATGCGCCTTGAGCACCACTCAGTTGGTGGATACGTGCGCTATATAAGTCCACACATTATTATTATTATTATTATTATTATTTTGACCACCCTGAACAATACCAGACAATGCTTTTACCAGTCAAAAACGGTCAACTCATTTTGACCTGTAAATGTACTTACTACACATAAGGTTTGACAGTGTTTGATATACCTTGGCAAGTATATCAACATTTGATCTGATTTTGACCCTTATAGCAGTAGGAAGGTTAACAATGTAAACATATGTATTGGAATTGCCAGTATCAGTCTTTTTATGTCTGAACCTAAATGTGTATATAAAGATAGTCAATATTTGTATTTATTAGTTTAAACTCTGATGTACATAATGTGTTATTGTGCAGACGTTGAAATTGTGACAAATTAAGATAATACAAAATCAAGGAAATATATTCCTGACCAGAGTGTGTAAATAAAAGTTATATTAAAAGTATCGAATCTGATATGTTGCTAGTTATTCCGATCTCAAGGTGTCCAGAACTAAATGTGTAAACATAAGAGATAACCCATTTGTCACTCTGCAATGCTCTAGCTCAGTGCTTCTGATTCTCTGTAGAAACAAAATCTAATTGCGACTCATTGTCGAAGTTGAATCTATGGTCTTCTGCTTGTACAGCAAGCAGGCATTTCTGTCATACATCCAACTTGCCGATTGACGGTCATCTGACTCAGTCCCTTGGAAGCAGTATGGTGGTAACTGAATTGGAATGTTTTGTAGAATTCTTAATTAACAGGATGCTGTTAACTGATGCACCCTATTAAACCTGATCATGGAATGTTTCATTTGCATAATTTATCGGTCAACAACATTCAGATCCAATTGTGCCAGCTGCTTCTGGTACCTGCTACCTGGGTAACTCTAAAGGCAACCATCCATCTGATTAAAATATGCTGCATGGTACACCCTCAAAGCAACGCCATCCCCCCCAAGTTCACCATGACTGACCGATGGCTTCTAAATCAGAAAACTAACAGTTTGGGCTCTTAAAAATGCAACTTCATGATCTATGGGCAAACATTAATCAAGTCATCAACTGATTGGTTAATTGCTTTTGATCAGTTGGCCACAATGACTCATGCTCACCAGAAAATAGAAACAAATCTCAACCACAGAGGAAATCTTTCTAAGCTCATTCAGCCAATTCATGGGCTGGGGACGACATGCGTGTTGCGGGGGAAACAAATCTACTGGCGACACTCCAGCAGATCAAAGGGGGGTGTTTTTATCCATCGCAGGCAATGTCACCTGCAATAGGCCTAGGCTCCTAGTCTAGATTCTACAATCTTCTGCGTGCGATGGCATGTCCTCAGGAAATGGATTAATTAGAGAGGCTTACATTGGTTACAGGATCAACTGCTGGCAAGGTGACACCTCAGGGGTGTTAATTGAGGACAATGCACCAGTGACTGTCAAGGGGTGTTAAAGTTCCCTTTCACATAGGTTGGAATTCAGATAAACTGCACTGGGGTCACCACAGCCCCTTATTTTTGGTCTTTTGGAGAGGGTACATTTGGAAAGAAGTTGGCCCAAAAAAGGCCCATTGGGAAAGACCACGGTATGATTGGAGGTACCCCAGTTCTTCGGAGATACGATTGTTCTATAGAGGTACCTTTGTTCTTTGGAGGTACACCCTTATTCTATTGAGGTACCTTGTTAGGTGGAGATACCCTACGTTCTGTGGAGGTACCCTACGTTCTGTGGATGAAGCTTACCTTGTTCTATTAACCCTATAACCACCCCATATCCTTCAAAATTCAACAAGGGGCACTTTAAAAAAAGATCAGCACTTTCAGAAACTGGTACTTTCACCTCTTCAAATGGGGCAAAATTACTACCTGGCAAGAAGTACAGGCCATAAGTGCTGAATATGAAAGATCAACGAAAATGCATGGTGCATTTTGAAGATAAGGGCATGTTTCCAAAAGTGCACTGGATGATTCAGGAAGGTTCCTAGCCAGAATACCTAGGGGATAGGGTTTTAATGTACCCTTATTCTACGGAGATACACTTGTTCTATGGTGGTACCCTTGTTCTATTGATGTACCCTTATTGTATGGAGTTTCCATTGTTCTATGGAGACACCATTGTTCTATAGAGGTTCCCTTGTTCTATGGAGGTTCCCATTTTCTATGGAGGTTCCCTTGTTCTATGGAGTTTCCCTTGTTCTATAGAGGTTCCCATTTTCTATGGAGGTTCCCTTGTTCTATAGAGTTTCCCTTGTTCTATGGAGGTTCCCTTGTTCTGTGGAGGTTCCCTTGTTCTATAGAGGTTCCCTTGTTCTATAGAGGTTCCCTTGTTCTGTGGAGGTTCCCTTGTTCTATGGAGGTTCCCTTGTTCTGTGGAGGTTCCCTTGTTCTATGGAGGTTCCCTTGTTCTGTGGAGGTTCCCTTGTTCTGTGGAGGTTCCCTTGTTCTGTAGAGGTTCCCTTGTTCTATGGAGGTTCCCTTGTTCTATAGAGGTTCCCTTGTTCTGTGGAGGTTCCCTTGTTCTGTGGAGGTTCCCTTGTTCTGTGGAGGTTCCCTTGTTCTATGGAGGTTCCCTTGTTCTATGGAGTTTCCCTTGTTCTATAGAGGTTCCCTTGTTCTGTGGAGGTTCCCTTGTTCTGTGGAGGTTCCCTTGTTCTATGGAAGTTCCCTTGTTCTGTGGAGGTTCCCTTGTTCTATAGAGGTTCCCTTGTTCTGTGGAGGTTCCCTTGTTCTGTGGAGGTTCCCTTGTTCTATGGAGGTTTCCTTGTTCTGTGGAGGTTCCCTTGTTCTGTGGAGGTTCCCTTGTTCTATGGAGGTTCCCATTTTCTATGGAGGTTCCCTTGTTCTGTGGAGGTTCCCTTGTTCTGTAGAGGTTCCCTTGTTCTATGGAGGATCCCTTGTTCTATAGAGGTTCCCTTGTTCTGTGGAGGTTCCCTTGTTCTGTGGAGGTTCCCTTGTTCTGTGGAGGTTCCCTTGTTCTATGGAGTTTCCCTTGTTCTATGGAGGTTCCCTTGTTCTATAGAGGTTCCCTTGTTCTGTGGAGTTTCCTTGTTCTATGGAGGTTCCCTTGTTCTGTGGAGGTTCCCTTGTTCTGTGGAGGTTCCCTTGTTCTATGGAGTTTCCCTTGTTCTATAGAGGTTCCCTTGTTCTGTGGAGGTTCCCTTGTTCTGTGGAGGTTTCCTTATCCAACTCGGATACCCTTGTTCTATGGACGGGTGCCCTACTTGTTATATGGAGAAACCAATCTTTTATTAGAAAGTTGTGAATGGGTTATGATCTTTGGACAAGGGAGGAACTGGTCTTAAAAAGGAAAAGTTTTGACTTCTGTGTCCTCTCATGGACATGGACCATACAGTGGGTGTCCATTTGAGACTGTACAATGTTGTATCACCATTCACCAAAGAATAGCCATCTTGCTGTTTTGATACAGCATGTCCATGGGCAATTGATGGTGTCTCCATCCCCCTGTGACCCGACCCCCCCCCACACACACACACACACACACACACATACCGGTTCCCCACACTATAAATTCGGATCTCTAAGAAACGCATAAAGGCCTGGTAGAAAAAAAAAGTGTCTCGAGTGCAAATGAAAATGCTTGTCCCCCCCCTCCCCCCCCCCCCACTATCTTCCCCTACAGAACCAATGCAAGTTTAATACCAGACTAGTTCATACGTCCAGGATTGACAGCTTCCGACCAGGGCCGTAACAAGCTGGAGGGGGCAATATTTTTTCTTAGTCGGCATTTAGAGCCTCAGTCGGCAAATGAAGCATCAAAGGTACTATCACAAGGGTTGGTCCAGAATAAATTTGCAGTCGGCGAACCTAGAGCTATGGGTTTGCCGACTAAAATGTATGGTGTTTCTAAGCACTGAAGATTTGCCGAGTTGGTTGTTCAGTTGTTTTTACTTTGAACTCACGGAAAGAGATGCGGTTTAGGGTGGCAGTTCGTCTTTCCGGTTCTTTGAACGAACGTTGATTTTACAGTTTTAAATAGACTCAATAGAGGTTACTGGCAATACGTTAAGAAACGATTTTGATTTTTGCTTGCGGTTTATGCCTTAACTTAATTGATCGTTATGATGAGTAGTCAGTCGGCAAATTCGCTTCCACACCCCCAAAGAAAATGCCTTCGCTATGCCACTGCTAATTCCAACAGGCTAATAATAGGAGCTAGGCATCTTTCTTATTGATGACCAGTCTCAGCTTATCTTGCCGACTTCCATTTCTGTCGAGGTATAGTCATTGTGAGGTGTTCATGGGTACTACATATACAGGTTTCTGCTTCTAATTTGAGCATACTCCATTATAATGAGGTTGGACTACAATCAAACAGGCCAAATTCAAGGGTACATGTTTTAATGCAAAGACTGTTCACAGACCGGAACTAAGTTAATTGCATAAATCCTCTCGGATTTTCTATTTTTACCAAAGATTAGGGGCATATAGCAGAGAGGTGTGTCGTGCACGCAGGGGGTGGGGTTGCTATTCATCTTAACTGTTTCATTTATGTGTTTATTTGTTCATTGTCCAAAAAAGGGACCCATTTCTATGGTCCTCTTCAACGAATGCCTTCCTGTCCTTCGTGAACATAGCAATTTACATAATATTGGATTTCCGAAATTAAAATTTGTTCTTATGTAGGCTTAGAGCTTAAAATTACTTGAAGACTATGATGAAAATGACGAATTCATGAATATATGCTCAGGTTGACATAGGATGTTTTGTCGTCATTTTTGTTTGAATTTTCCTTTAAGAAAACAATAACTTTTAATTAATTGCAGCTCAACACCTTGCCTGTATGAATAGCGCCCTCTACAGTTTCTCACACCAAAACAAAAATTGTATATTGGCAGTTTCTTGCGTTAAAGTTTCGTCACAGGGCACACTGAGTGCCCCCCCCCCCCCCCCGCCCCATCCCCTATCAGCAAAAACAAATAATTTTTTTCTCTATGACTCTAAGTTTTCTATTGTTATTATGGTATTAAGAGCAGCAAGATCACTGTTGGTCACGTCTATGGCGACAGGCGGCTTATAATTAAGGTTGTGTCCGAATTAAGTGTTTTTGGCTACGGATATGGCTATTGGGCCGGATAAATAAAAGTTAGCAATTGCTTATCTAGTAAAAGCTCAAGCAATAGCAATTGCTTAACAAGTAAAAGCTCAAGGTTAAGCAATTGCTTAAAAATGTATAAATAACCTTCTTCTTTGACTAGCACCTGTTGCTTGGGTGGGTTAGCAATTGCTTATGGGTATAACAATGATGGGAGGTCAGTTCCGATTAGCCTAGTGGTTGTATATGAGGGCATGTGTTAGCAACATGGATGCTGCCGAAGAATTGGGGAGTGGTACAAATAGTGAGCAATCTTTGAACGAACTTTTAGTTAGTATAATCAAAGAGTACCCTGTTCTAATCGAGAAAAGTCAGTTGCCGGGGATAAAAGACATGAAGGCAAATGCACTAAAGCACAAATGTCAATTGCTACCAACACAGGTAAAGCCGGTATGGATGAGAAGCAAATTTTGAAAAAGATAGCAAACATGAAAAGTCAAGTGAAGAAGAAAACAGATGGAATGCAAACAGGAAATAGGAAGATTGTTTTGGGTCCATGGGAACAAGATCTGTACAACATCTTCAAAGGGGATGAAAACCCGACTATTACGAAGATGCCATGCGCCATTTGTGCTGGTTTCAAACCAAGTACTTCGACTGCTGCTAGCCACTCCAAATGTTCAAAATTGAACCGAAATAATTTCCGGTATCTGGTAGGATTGACTTCATCACGATTTATTCTTTCATTGTACACCTTTTCATGTTCCCTTACATGCATAAACTCGGCCATGATGGCAGGAGTAATGCAACATGCAAGTGTTAGCAAATGCGTAAGCTCCTCATTTAGTATCTTGTAAAAATATTAGCAAGTGCTACAAGTCATTAGTAAAAGGTATGGTTTATTTATATGCTTCCAAGCAAGTGCTAATCTCTCTAGTAATTGCTTAAAAATCATAGCAATTGCTTTTGCTAACTACTGGAAGCAATTACTTGCAAGTAATTGCTCACTTTTATTAATGAAGATTTAAGAAAATTACTAGTAAAAGCAATTGCTACTTTTTATTTATCCGGCCCAATGGCTGCAGCAGCAATGCTGAAGTACAGGAAGAAACAGTGATCTAGCCATAGCCATGGCCAAAGCCGTCATTTTGAATACGGCTTAAGGCACTTGCTTAAAAGAGGGGAGGTGGTACACGAACGATGGGGATTCCCCTTGTCACCTATGCAAGGTACTGGTTCCTGAAAACCAGAACACTGTAGTTATTCAACTTAAATCTGTCTATTTCTGTTGTACAGGTGACCGACAAAATTATTATATATATATATATATATATATATATATATATATATATATATATATATATATATATATATATATATATATATATATATATATATAAACGGTTCGCGAGCAAAGAAAAATTGGCTGATGCCGGACTCGAACCCGCGACCTCTCGAATACCATATATATATATTTTTTTAAAGGGGTTTAACAGAAATAGAATGAATGGATGAAGTACATTGTATATAGGCATATATTGTTCCAACAGCGCCATCAACGGCAAGTTCGATTGACGCTGGCATTTTGTCAGTTATTTGTTTTGTGGTTCAAGTCATTACATTCGAGGCAACCTTGTGGCAGCAGCAGTAATGCGAAGCAGCAGACTTAATTTAGGCGTACCCATCCCCAACTTTCTGACCGGGCAGCCACAATTACCTGAATTATTATAATTATTGGGAATGTTCTCTTCCTCAAATTGAATTTCATCGGTGAGAGACATTACTGATACCTTGTTCCGAATCACATTTTCAAGGGCAGCATGTCCCAGACAGGCCTACACCGAATCGGTACCAAGTTTGTACGCCCAGGGCAAACGCCATATTAACTTATATAACAATGTAAGGCTTGTTATTTCCACCAATAATTATGTATTGTTACACTTTACCTGTATCGTGAGATTTGAGTCCTTGTAATGCCATACCAGTGTGTTTGTGGAGTAATGAGGGAAGACTGTGCAGTATAGTTTGCCACTGTAAATTCAATATCCATTTTTCGTATTCTACACACATTTTTTGCACCCTAGTTTTTGCACAATATATAAGTAAAGCATGCATTCCAGTTCAGTGTTTAGCGGGAGGGTCCATATAGAAAACGTTTCTCTCCAAGGCGCCTTGCTGAACATTCAGATTATCTTAAGATAACCAAGAGGGATCCCTTGATAGTGCCGGCAGAGTGTCTCCAATGAAATCGATATGCACCCCAACCCCAAGCCCAACCCACTGAACAATCATCCCGACTATGCCACTGGCCCAAATGGCTGATTTACCTTAAGATTTGTTCTCTTTTTTAAATGTTATATCATCAGCAAATAGATATTATATCACAAAATATTCAGATAAATTTCGTCCGTTATAATATTGGTGAATTCGAACAAGAAAGACAACAATAACACAAAGGATTCAACACAATGTCATAATGTGAGTTTGTTACACAATTTCGTTTTTTTAATACTGACAAATTAACCAGCGCATCTTTCAAGTTCCTTACATTCTTCCTCACCCTTTCCAGTATGTCTGAATTACATCAACCCCCCAAACTAGAACGGTTTCCAATGGAGTTAAATGCTTACAGCATTGTCAATATTATAAAGAGCGCCAAGTGGTAATGCAGTTTATGACTCATTCAATTAGCTGTTTTCATGAATGGAAATAGCATTTTGTTTAAATGAACCGAACACACTCATTGTTCATTTCACTGTAAACAAACAAAAAATATAGAGCATAATTCAACTTCCAATGCTTGGTATGATTTTAATGACACCAGTGAGTTCAGAATCCATTGTGGCGTTCGACTGAAACATTTTGAGTTGTGTCGTAATAGCTTATGCAATGAAATGTATAAATTACATAGGCCTGATCGACTGATCCATTATCTTGTCAAAAATATAAAGTGAATTGGGTCAGTTTATTAACATGAAAATATCGCATAGATGTCGGCCCTTCATTTTTTTTAAATTACATTTTGGCGTAACATCTTTTGTTGTCTGATGTATTTTGTTGTATTATATAAAATGTACTATTTATAAACGTAAAAGGACACTTTTAGCACCATAATTTGAGTCAAACTTAAACCGGAAAAGATACAATATAATCTTATACTGATGTGCAACCCCTTCCTGTGTTAAAAACCCGGCTAGACCGATGATTACATGGTGCCTAATAGCCCAAGCTGCCTTGCTTATGTCATTTCGTTCGTTCCTACTAATAATAAGTAGTACTTAGTCCTTAATTGACTGCACTTCAACTTAGAACCATGTATTAGTACTTGGAGTTACTTTCATATGTCTTACCACTTAGCTTGCATGCAATAACCGCTCTTCATTGATAACAACAGGCCTTCTTTTGTGTTTTTGTCAACATGTTACATTAATATTTAAATTACAGAATAACTGTCTTCCGAAATGTTATTTAAATCTAGTATTTACACTGCGCATGACGGAGATAAACAGTCACGTGCATTTGTTTGAGTATAGAGTCTTTACTTACACGTAATGTAAATTACATGATTGTTGCAGACAATAAAATAATTCCCACGAAAAAATGGCGGGAAACTCCAAAACGACACTTCAGAATTAACAGTAGATTATTAAGGACAGACCGTAATGATTTTGAGTAGGGTCTACAATTCATGAACAAAAGTTATAGAATTGTCTGTCGACTAGTTTAAGTATTATTTTCTAATATTTTCATATTTATAATCATCTCACTATCTCATATACCTTCCATACATACAACCTCTCTATACAGCGACTTTTTCCGCAGTGTGTACACGGAGGGCGTCACACACTTTCGAAGTTTAATACAATAAATACACCGTATAAATAACTTACATATAAAAATATCATCATAAAAATATATCCTCGGATGTTTTCTCATAAATATTACATAAGCACGCATCAGCACTTAGTGGGCTGTTCACAAAGAAATGGCTAATTGTGATTAGGTTTCAAAATCCCAAGCTCCTTAATTCAAATCACCAATTAGCATTCATTAATGTTTACGATAAAATTGTACACATACCGGTATCGTAATTCATGTTCTTGTTTCGATATATTACATTCAACTCCTTCGGAGAGAACTGTTTTATTCAGGGGAGACATTCGGTGGGCATTACTTCTGTAAAAATTGATATCAAAAGACATATTTACGAATTATAATTTGGGTAAATGATTGCGGACCTAGAAGATGAGCACAAAAATACCATTGATGTGAATCTCTTTGTGACTGGAAAAACTAAATATTTAACGAGTCAGATCTCAAATAGTGTGGACTCCTCGTTGACGAGGACTTGTACCAAGCTGTACTCCTTTGAGTACAGAAGCAACCCGGGCGGCCTGCTAATAAGACGGGGGGAAAACAGTATATAACACCACCTGCCAGAAATCCGTAATCTTCGCAGCCTGATCCACTTGTTCACAGTCAGCTGATGATATAGAGGTTAAACCATGTATGTCGGCAAAGCGAGTGATGCGTGCAAACTTAGTGAAATACCTCCTTGTTTGAATTGAGTGACAGGGGATCGGACACCGCATACTTGCAGGTGGACTCTCCCCTGAACTACAAAGGACAATCTGGTGCAAATTGGGCACCGCCATTGAAAAAGTCAAACTTCTCGTCTTACTGTTTTTAAACTGCCATCAAATATTGAGCATTTTGGTATTTTTTTATGACAGGGATGGGATATGATTGTGGAAATCATTGTAGGAATAAGTATCGATTTGGAGATTCCACAAAATTGCCGTATTTTGCGTCCAAATGATTGTTTTTATCGGTATACATGTAGTTCAGTCATTGCGTAGACATTGATTGGTTGTGACGAAAAAAAGTCCATCACCTTAATATACATAACAGCAAAAGAAACGTCACCCCCTAAATTTTGATAAGTCTGAGAACGTGTTTATCTTATGTGTCCTCAGACGTCATGCATGACGAATTGTGAGGTCAACCGAATTTTGCCACATTGTGTTCGTGTTACACTCCATACTCATAATATTCTTCATTAAACAAATTATATTAATTATAAAATGAAAATAATAAATATTTTTAGGGGTGACGTTTCTTTTGCTGTTATGTATATATGGGATTGGACCATTGAACCAATACTCATCAGCCAATACATCCGATTTCTCTTAAAATATTGTCTCACTCCAACACAATAAGCCTTATTAGTTCCCAAGACATACAACGATATACATGTTTATATGGCTGTCTGACTTCTGAACGACCTTTTGAATGACCAAGCTTATGTTAATCTTTATTAGAAACCCTGAGAGCAGATAAACTAGGGATTTGTTTAAACTCTTTCTCAAACTGTTTATCTGAAATGACTTGAATCTACCCGATCTCGTTTTATTTCGCTTTCGTTTTTTTCAGAAGGGGGATTCCAATTATGGAGTTTTAACACGTACAAGGGAAAGTTAGGCCATGTCAGATAATAATAATAATAATAATAATAATAATAATAATAATAATAATAATAATAATAATAATAATAATAATAATAATGTGGACTTATATGGCGCACGTATCCACCAAACTGGTGCTCAAGGCGCATTACATTATTATTGCTATTATTGCTATTATTGTTGAAGAATAGTGTATTTTGAAGGTCTCACTAACAAAAACCAATAGTACTTAATTATTGGGACATTGTAATAACTGTGGACAGTGATAATTAATATTGAAGTTTAAAGTTAAAGATACAAAAACCTCAAAATGCATGCGTTTTCTTCTGCCTGGTACATACTATACACTAAGCAGAGGTTAACCATCATTGTCTATATGTACTTACATGTAATATTCATAACACATTTTGCACAGAAAAAAATCTTAAATATTTTTTTTTTCATTTTGAATATGATACACTATGTTATTTAACTTTAAAAAACAATGACAATATAGCATATTACGAACTCTCGTCAATGAGGAATACTTTCTGCACGTTATATATAGATATATTTATTTATTTTTAGTAATTGAAGACGAGTCTCTGAGAGATTTAACGATAGGCACAGGGATGTTGAAGCATTATGTCTTTGGTCTGTGCTTCATGGCGGTGTCCTCGTTGAGGGCAGTCTTTCTGCATCGTCATCACCACACACACCGCAGGGATTCATTCCAAATTCAAAAATACACTGAGTTCACCAGACTCTCCTCAAGTGTTCCGGCGAGAAGTTCAAGTCCGGCTTCCCACACCACAAACAATTATTATTCCCGCCGATAAAGAGAGTTCCTCGACTCACTGCGTTCGGTAAAACATTTAAAGATCATCTGCTACTGTAGATGATACCAAGACTGGAGCTACGAATTATCAATGGATACCAGGAGAAACTGTGCCATTTGGTGCCGTATTTTCGTCTTGTTTCCAGGCCGCGTCCGGCCGTCCGTGTTCAGTCCAATGTACCATTTCTTCTTCCCGCCAACTGGGTGATAATTGGACGAGAACACGGTATAGAAGGTTTTCAAGAATCTCTCCTCGAATGTGCACTCGTGCGTCTGCTCAGGCTGTGTTGGGAGAAACACAAAAAGGAGATAGCAATGAGTGATTTTACTTTATACAATATTTCATTATGATAATGAAAATCAAGAAATTGATGTTGAAATAAATGTTAATAATAATAATAATAATAATAATAATGTGTGGACTTATATAGCGCACGTATCCACCAACTAAGTGGTGTTCAAGGCGCATTATATTATTACCCCTGCTCATAAGGCTTATAAATCATTCCTGAAACCATCTCAGCTCCCTGGGGAGTATACAGCTCAATTGCTGCCATTACAGCGCATATAGGGCTAATCAACCAACTCTTGCCCTCACAGGTACCCATTTAACCCCTGGGTGGAGAGAAGCAATTATGGTTAAGTGTCTCGCTCAAGGACACAAGTGTCACGGCCGGGATTCGAACCCACATTCTGCTACTAACACCAGAACTTGAGTCCGGTAAGCTAGACCGCTCGGCCACGACACTCCATGTTGAGGTGTATTGAATAGATGCAATTCGCCGTATATACAACATGCAGTGATAATAAAATTAGTGTCCTTAATGAAAACTTTGTGAATACTCAGTATTTGGGGAATACTTTAAGTTTCTGAGTATGTTGGTATTAGACCGATATTTTTGTGAAATCGAAGAATCACAAAAACAAAATATTGCATAGAAAAAACGCAAAATTTGTCAGCTTTGCCATGGAAAGTTTTTGAGCATTTTTAAGTTCAAAATCAAGTCATACAATAGTTCAAAGAATTTGTTGATAAGCATTTATCCACAGAATGTCAGAGAAATATTGTTGGTGACTATACAGATTAGACACTTACCGACGGAAAGAGTTTGCCGTGCCTGTTCATGCAAACGTACATCCCACTCAGTACACCTTGAATCTTGACTCGACCAAACGACTGAGTAGTTATCCTTAAATGAGCTGCAATTAGAATGAAGACAAAAAATAAATACTATGACAGAAATCGGTTATAAAAATGAACACTAATACAAGACACTTTTTTGTATTCAGGTTGCATCCATCTCTTCCACCTTCCCATAATCGGAAATGTTATGGTATATCATGATGTACACAGTGCCAGCCTATTTCAAACATGCCTCGTTTCGAGTTTCAACTTGTGTGTAATATCGAATATCGGCGACATAATACCAATATCGCTTTATAGTCATCTTCTTCTTTCTAAAAGTGAATACAAACGAAAACCATGGAACCATAATTACTAATTAAATGTGTGTATCAACATCCTGTAAAAAATTTTTTCAAAGAAAATGATCAGCGACCTCAAATGGTGAGACATCGCTGGGTCGCGCTAGGCATAGGCCTACCACTGGATTGTCTAGTTGGAAAGCAATCAAAGCTGTATACCACTTATATTCCAATGAAACGTATATCGGTATGTTTTTAACGTGCAACTTCAAATTCCAACGATTATACGCAAAAAAAAATGCCTACAACGAAAGTGTACTGCACTAACCATATACAATTAAGAAATAGCTCTATGCATTGGCTATTTTGTTATTTATTTTCAAATCATACATTCTGATAACGTCACATGGTCATTTCACCTCGTGCACTTAAAAAGGATACCCTAGCACTATAAAATCTACAATTGCGTTGGAGACGACTGCCACTATAATGGAGTGGTCAAATATTTGAATTTGGGCGCCGCTCTCTTGCGCCGAGAGCCTGTCAAAGTGCAGTTCGAGAAATATAAATCACAAACCCCTGTACTATATTACATCTATTCTGTCTCCCACATCGTTTGCTTTTTAGGCTTCACGCAGACAAAATTCTTCTGCTTCTGTCTAAGTTTTGGTGGGAGAACTATTGTAGCCTTTTTTGTTCAAGTTTGCACATCTCTCTCCGTGTCATATTTCGTGTCAACTGTGCACAGACGAGAATTACTAGCGTCAGACTCAATGCCGCGTTTAGGGAAACTAGAGTAGTCGCCAGTTAGTCTATTTGGCGTTCCACCTCCACCTCTATTCTTGTTTTTTTTTTATTCAAGTAGATGTGAGCGGAATTCCGAACGAAGGCATAGTAATTTTTGACGAGCCAGTGGCAAATCTTGGTCAAACTGTTTGTTACTGTTATTTTCAAATGAATGAATATTCTAAGACCCGAATATTCCAAGGCTGTTCTGGTTATCTTCCGACTTCGAGTCTTTATCATTGGGAACAAATTATGTGTACGGCTATCAAACTGCATCATGACTCTGCCTGTAATACTAATTTCCCTTACATTCAGGAATGTCTGTTCCTAAAAGTTTAAAAGTTCACGATGCAAAAATAAAAAAAGTCTTTTCTATCTGATTGGTATTCTAATTGATAATTTCTTGCATGTTTTTGTCGATCGTGCAAGGATGTTACTCTGTCTGCATGGGAGAGGCCACCAAACTATTTCGAGTACCATTATACACGCGCCTACTCCCCCCAAAATCCCATCAGGTGCAGCCCAACTCCACTCAATCAAGAGATCACGGCCCCCGACATCTGACAACTGAACCACCCTCCTGGGATATCAACCTCAATAAATTGCTCAACCCTTGAACTTCAGTCTAGTACCCGTCTCGCTATTCGCAAGACAGTAACGAATTCCAAGGGACAATCTTTGTAAAACTAAAACGGGTCAAAATGGGGACACAGTCGACGAAGTCTCGCATAATAATCCGACAGCGAGCTCAGCGGCGTATGGTGACGGTATGTCCCCAGTCTCTGGGTCACGGACTCACCGCGTCGGCGGTGGGCCTAATTGCCGGGGGATATTTGACGAGTAATAAGAATTTTTTAATCCACCTTAAAATATTAAGTATTTCATATCAAGTTCAGGCTTTTTTTACATGTCCCCTTAGGGAGTGTTTGATTTCTGAAAAGAACGCAATTATGTGCCGTTATAATAAGCTTTAAAGACTGGTTTAATACAAGCGGTCTAGCGCAGCATATCCGTTAAATGTTAACTTTAGACCAATCAAACGTAACTGTTGACTCGGCTTAAAAGGTGAAATCTGAAAGCAGTTCCGCTTACACCTGCAACGTATACCTTTGACAGCTTTAACTTAACAGCGGTGATGTTCGTTTATTAAGATATAAACGTTATTTTGTATCAGCCAACATTTTCCCATAACGCGATGGGCTTATACATCACGTAGATCTTTGAACATAATCCTCACAGAAAAGCCGCTGAAGCGGACCTCATTGTCCATTTCGGCTTGATTTAAGTGGTGGTTACGATCTCACAACCTCTCTAATTTACACATGCACCTATGAAGCATCTCTCTTGACGTCGGAGATATTTACACAATAACCGGTGCTATGTACGAGACCAGTTGACAATTCGAGTTTTTTTCAGCAGAAGGGGTTGTGTTGATTGTACAATGATTACAAGGCTTTACAAAGGGGACACATTGGCTGTTCTGTAAACATAGAGAAAAGGTCATTTAGATGAGTATATCTTGAGCAGGATTTGACGTGAGACGAACGCGGCATAGTTTGAATCACGAAGTTTCAAATAGAGAACAAAAATTAAACAAATTGTTTCAAGGGAACGCCCATAGGGAGTTGATTTGAAAAGCTATAATTCCCGAGGTCGATGTCTGTAGGCACGTTACTGAATATTAAATACGTGAATTAGAAGTGGGAATTGATGATATAAGCGTGGTCCCTGATGTTTACTTAAAAGGAATTAACGTGCAGAAAGAAAGAGCGAGTCTGTCGGGACGCGTTGGTTGCAGGGCCGTCCTTGCAAGATCCAGGTGTCGAAGCCCACTCGAGCGACTCACCCTGTGTTCCTTTCTTTATGTTCCTCCGGGGCTCACTTGGAATTAATGATGGGTCTCCAACGGCTGTCGACCCCTTGGACTAAAAGGCCGTGTCAAAGTTCACACATCAATTAGGGAAACTCGCCCCCGAAATGTCTGTCGGGACCTCTCAATTGGGTTATTAATAGCGGGAATTTGTGTACATCAGAAACCTATACACACATTTTCGATTTCGCGGTATGCTCTCTTTCATGTCAATTTCAGCGTGAGCTGTGATGCAATTTCTCTGGAGTGAAAACGGAATTTTGTTGGAAAGCAGAGGGTATTCCTTGTAAAGAGAAACCCCCTCCTGCGTTTGCGGCACAGAGGATGATACCATAAGGAACCTGTCTTTAACTCATTTGCCCAAGGATGTTAGCGAACCGAGAGAAGGGACAATATCATTGGTAGAAAAATAGCCACGGGGTATATTTCACCGGGCACTCAACCGGCCTTAATTAAAGAGCCACTTTACGGATTCGTGTTTGTAGTCTGAAAACTTTTTGGAGAAAAAAGTAATTGTCGTCCGTCAAAAAGTAGTTTGAATTCGTTTTTAGACCAATCCAGATCAATTACGATGCTGATACATGTACTGGTTTAATAAGTATTATATCAAGACGACCGTGTTCTTGGAGAACAAGTTTTTGGAAAATGTGCTGCTCGCATTGAAGTAGGCCTAAATATAAGCAATCTGGTTCATTAGCACGTGGTAAATGACCCAATCGAAAATATGCTATTGATTTCGCAGCTTGAGCGTTATCGGGGAGGAAGTCTGCAAATGACCCCAGCGTCTATCGTGCTGGCAAGCTCCCGACGGGACGGCTCAACCCGTCAGGGCGGACCAAGTACCCCTGCCGGTTACTCATTCCTGTCCCACGTTCAACTTGTAAAAGAAGTAAAATTTAGGGAAGGAAATTTCCGTCAACCATGGTGTCTATGTTCACCCTACATGGCTCATCCGTCCTATTATATTGCCTGGGATGAAACCGTGTGAAGCATGCTTTCAATAAATCTATAAGTTTTCAAGGACGTGGGACAGTGCAGTACGCCACGATGTTTTGTTTTGCGTGTGAGGTTATATGCATAGCAACCTGACATTTTTAAAAGACAGTATATTCATTTTCACGAATGCACCCTCATAGTTCCTTGAGTTTAAAATAAAATAAAATATTACAAATTATGACTTTATACATTTAGATAACTAGGTAGTACGGATACTTACTGTAAGTGTCGGATCTATCAGATGTTCCATTGATAGTTTCATTGTCATAGATTGCAAGCCAATAACCAGTTCTACTGTATAACTGTTTCAGCAAGTCGTGATTGGCATCGAACTTTCGATACGCGTCCCCGATCATCCTTCGCCTCCTTGTGGATATTCTGTTGTCCTCCTCGGACGTTTGTACCGTACTGAGGACCACATTGTTCCTTTCCAACACCGATATGTTCGCTACCTTATCGACATTTTTTGAAATCTCGCTTTTTGCGAGCTCAGTACTTTGTGTTGAAGGCCTGTGGGTTTCGGGCAGTGTATGCCGCGATGACACAACATCAGCAGCATTGAAAGTCGGTGTGGGTCTACTCGATGATAATGTTAAACAGAGAAAGAGCAACACTGCTCCAGTGTGCAAAGCTCTCCTACTTGCACCCTCAATCCAACTTTCCATCGCGTTATTCATCTCTCTATCTCTACTGCGCTTCCACAGTAAGCGCCAGACGATTCTCACGGGGCCCGCAGGCAATACACACACACACACAAATTATGGGAGACACTCCGAGCACAAGAAGTTGTAGCGGTGCGTCACGTAAAAGTTTCCGTGTCGATTTAGTCGTGATGTGCGCCGGCTCGTCCCACCAATATTATCCCGTCACAAGAGAGAACGATGTTGCAATGCAATATAACCTCAGTAAAAAGGAATCCGCTTAGCATGAGATGTGCACACTGTCACGCACTTGACGAACTTCTCGCTGGCCCAGCCAAGGATGAGATAAACGCCTGGGGAGATTAGGCCTCTATATATGCACTTCGAACTCCGACATGTAAATAAGATGAGGTCATTATTATCTCACTGCTCGGTAGGCTCGCTCGCCGGTCACGTGTGTGTTCTCTCCTCCTCTCGCTCGTAATCAGACGGTTACAGAGGGGAATCCGGTCGATACGTCAGTCACCGCTGCGGACGAGTGGAGTTCCGCCAGAAGCGTGGCAGTCCGCTTCAAATCGTGGGCACCCTGTTTTAGATAGAAGAAACAACAATAGGAAACTGTTAACCACACAAATGCGTAACAGGCTATTATTAATAAAGGCTGTAGCTGTCAATAACAAATGAACCAGGAAGTCACTACACACGGATAACTGTTTGAAGAGCATGCGCGAGCTGTGACTTGTTTTAATCTCTCCAACGTCCGTCCTCTTTCATTTCCTACCTACGAACCGTTTCATTATAAATAAATACATAATGAAGTTTCCGCCGGAAGTTATAGTATTTTTTCCCTCACCATTGGTGACAGGTTTAACAACTGCGGATAGAGATGTGGTCGGGGAATCCTTCCCATGGTCATTTCTGGGTTAATGTAATAACGTCATCCATGTTGAATGATGTTGGCAATTTGATGTGATCAAAGAGACGCAAATGACATAATTTGTCATGAACGACACAGCCTATATAATGGCCTCGTGAGTACGTGACAATGATATAGAATTATGTTAGGATATATGATGTTGTATATGGTAATACACAATTCAGCAGGATGCGATTGTTCATATTACTACTTTTATTTTGAAAGGTCAATATTTTGAGTCATTCACATAAAAATAGAAAACTATTGAATTATTATTTTGTTTAAATTTAGATCAAGGTTTGAATTTTTTTTTTTTTTTTCAGTGGATGCGTATCAAATAAAGCCCCTCATTTTCATTTATAAACCACTTTAATAATATAATAATAATAATAATAATAAAGACTAATAAGGCGCTGGTATTCAGAAATTTTTTTTTTGCTGCGCTGGGACCAGAGAAAAATTAATGATAAGCTTGAATAAAGAGGTATGTTTTGAGATGTGTTCTGAAAGAACCAATGTCAGATTGTGTTCTGAAAGAACCAATGTCAGATTGTGTTCTGAAAGAAGCAATGTCAGGTTGTGTTCTTAGTGTTATTGACAGACTGTTCCATAGGCAATGGAGAAACTTCGGTCGCCATAAGTCTTCATCCTTGCAGACGGAGCCACAACCATACCGGTACTACATTTAAAAAAAAGTGTTGTGTCTTTTCTCGATCTTTTTAACACGTTCCACGTTACTGGATTTGTTCTCATTTTTTGGCAACATTCTAATGTAGTTTTTCATCAGTAGCAACATCCAAGGATATTTTAATGTCATCTTATAATGAAAATGATAGTTGAACGCCTATTGGACATGCATCATATCCTAAAGTATAAACAACATTGAATTTGTTTAAATTATCAATTGAATATTTCCAACCTTATACACTGGTCCTATTTCTAAATGAAATGTCAACTCTCTCAAACAATATTGTTTGTATAACTGGGCCTACGCATCCTGACACAAAAAAGTGTCCACTTCAAATGTCAAACGTGACTTTTAAAGGGAAAGTACAACATTGGTTGTTGGTAGAAATGCTTTTATGAATACAAGCTCAGGGCCTACCCTGTTTGAATCCACACATAGGCCTACATTAAATAACCAGTAGACATATGTGAAAGTTTCAGCTATTACATTAAAAGAAAATAATAAAAAATGCATTCATAGTTGTTGTATTCATTCTAACGTGAAATTTAGGAAAAAATATTGTTTCCTAAACTCAAACTTAAAATTAAACCATTTTTAGTTTAAAAATATACAGCTCCAAAACAATATTAATACCAATACCATCAAGAGGCACGCTATCAAGTTTTACATTAAAATGAGACCATTCGTTTATTTTTGAATTAATCAATCCTATAATTGTTTTATGAATTACCAATTACACTTAAACATTTTCACGGTGTCGATTTGAGATCGTTTGTTTTCTTGCAGCGGGGATTGCAAACTGACCGCGCACAGCGCGAATACTTCGGCGGTTAAATTCCCTCTGAAGTCCCCCTCTCCCCATGGTGGCTTCCCTCGCTGAGTTCAGCAGGCTCCAGAACCGCCGTCGTGTTTATTGTGGTCGGTTCTTTTTAACGATGGAAAAAATATTCAGTCAGTTTGTTTATTTTGTATATACGCCCCCTGGGAGACTGAATTTCAGGCAAGGTCATGAAGGAATCCAGGCCAAGCCCTTCCTAGAACATGTGCAAATAAAATAAGACTGTGAAATGCTTTTAAGAATAATACATCATTATTTGGTTAAGAAAAAAACATACAGGAAAACTGTGATTCATGCTGCAAATTCAATTCAAGAGAAGTAAAATCAGGCTTATCATCAATAGCAGTGTGATTATGGTTAATGCGTGCAGAGACCAAGTAGTTCTTACTTGTATTAAAGCTGTCACACTATACGTCTTCAACAAATTTATATTAAGTTCGGTCTGATACAAATGTTATGACAGGTTTAGAAATGATAAGTATTTGTATGTACATGTACATGCAATAGGTGTAAAACTGACATGTAATAAATAACGTACACGTACTTGATCTATGCCTACCCATAGTTCCAACACAAGCCACGGAAATTACTAAGCTTTACAAGTCATGATTTGTAATAGGCAGTTAATATTTTTCAAACGTTTTGTATTCTGTCACACACACATCAGTATGATTATACTGGATACAATTGATTAATTGCTATTTTCCTGGGGTTTAGTGACAACATCGTTTATTTTCAGTGAGACATTGGTAGTGTCCGATTCCGAATTGGATTTGTTTTTATTCATATAGCTACTCACCGCCGTCTGCGTAATGTTTGTTTTCTCCAGGACTAGCGTGGGTAATTCAAAACGGGCAAAAACACAAACCTTTCTTTAAAAACACACATTTTTGATAAACCAAACAATATAGGCCTATATGTATTTACAAAATTGCAATTTTATATAAATTACCAACGTTCTTCTGGGGGTAACAGAGTAAATAAATTTTACATAGAGCAAAAGCCCGTCCACAATTTGGCCATTGAACGAATACATCACACTTGACAAAGTTAAATATTTAAAAAAAATATGAATACACGGCAAATCGGAATGAAATCTCCAATCAAAAAATAACAACATCATCAACAACAACAACAACAACAACAACAACAACAACAACAACAACAACAACAACAATTTGAACAATTTAGATATACTCAAAATCTCTAAATGAAAAATTGCTTTTCTTGTTAAAAAAAAACAATCGCGGAAAAATTAAATATTAAAAACCAACAATCATCAGAAATGAGTTATTAGTTTACCAATTGTTGATCAAACTAAAATGTAATAAATGTAAACATTTCAGTTTGCTAGTTTCCCTGATTTGTTCTGCAGAAACTGACATTATCCAGCGGGAGAATATCTGGGCGTGTAGGTAAAATCACACAGAAAAATTCCACGTATGAGTACATTTACACGCCTGTCGTCTGCTCACATTAGCTATGTAAATTAGTTTTTGAAGTTCGCAACCCAGTCTTCAATGCGTTGCTTGTGTTAAAATCTATTACCCGTCAACAGACTAATCGTACAGCGCAGACGCAGTACATTGGAATAATATTTCCAAGATGGCGACGTCCTCGAAAATTTTAGGCAGACGGCTGAAATGGACGAATTTGCGTCCGCTGAGACAAGTAAGCAGCCAGACGTCAGAAGTGACAGCGATCGCAAATAGATTTAGGCGTTTAGCTCTTGGAACTTGTGGTCTTTGTGCTGCTGGTGGCGTATTTTGGTTGCACTATCGTCGATATGAATGGTGGAAAAAGGGAACATTTCCGTCAACAACAGTTCTCGCATTAGAAGTGCAACGTAAGGTATGTACATTACACAATGTTCAGAACACTCCCTTCTTTGTGCATTCATTGATGCAGAGAATATCATAATTCATATTGCTGAAAGTATTGCAAAAATGTCAGCCAAGGTCGCTCATTCTCTGCAATAAATATGATCAATACGTTAAAACCAAACCACACTAGTATAAAATACAATGGAAAATAGAGGATTATACTTTATATTACTAGCCACCACCCCCAGGCAATCTGGGCCCACCCTCATACACGTATCTGTATCTGTATCCGTCACGTACAAACACCAGAGCTGGTTGTCACATATGTGGGTTGGGCCGGGTCATAATGTTATCAATGCAATACATCAATCATGGCTATATCATACAATTTAATATTTCCTCATGTATGCACATGGACACATATGATGTAACATGACTAACAAAGTTGCTTTATGATAAACGGGGCACACAATTATATTCATCCACAAAATAACTTAAACAATAGGTCCTACTTAAACAAATGTAATTTACAGATTCACCAACAAAAATTAATCACGTTGGCAAGGCATTATAATATTATTGTATTATACCGCAGGTATTGTAACCTCAGATGTTTAAATAAAATAGTGTAATATAATAACTTATTTTGACTTTTGGGGGCCATGGGACCTTATTAGCCAAGATTGGACTCCTTCTAGTTCTTACATTTTTATAAACATGTCAATTCGAAACTGTAGTTTAGGGCTGTGCTGGGTGCCCATTGTTCCAGTTCCATTACCTGCTGCCATTTTGTATGAAAAAAACAACAACTTCCAATTTAAACATTTTAAAGTAGTTTATTTAATACCTATTTAATACAGCAACTAGCAAACTAACATTTATTTTCCCTGTTTTTTAAAAAGAAATATATGTTATTCAGAGGGTAAGTTCTAAGTAGGCTTGGCCTTTTCCGTTTAATTTGCGAAACGTGTACACATTTTGATACAGAACGTGTACAGAATGTGCACGATTATTGTTATCAGTATCACCAATAAATGGCATGATGCAGATGGCTTGTCCGTATTTAGTATGCAAAATAATACTAAAATACTGCAATAAGGATTTTAGAAAAAATTAGCATAGATTAAAACAAATTAATACAGGCCTATGATTTTTTCTGGACTCAAGCTGAAATATTTGGAATTACCCACAGAGATGCCAATGACATTTAGGCCCATAATCCAATTCAAGCCTAGCACAAAACATCCTCTGAAATTTCTGATTATTATTAAAATTAAGAAGTATCAATTGAACTTCATTATTTAGTTAATTCTTTCCCTTTTTTAACCCTCCTACTACTAGTACAAGGGTCAAAATCAGTCAAAATTTCAAAGTTCATGCCAGTGTATATCTACAGCACTTACAGGTCAAATACTGTCAAACCTAATGTGTAGCAAGTACATCAATCAGTCAAAAACAGTCAACTGTTTTTGACTGGTAGTGGTAAAAGCATTATCATGCAATGTTGAAGGTGGTCAAAATGAGTTGACCATTTTCGACTGGTAAAGGCATTTTGGTCAAAATGAGGTGACTGTTTTTAATTGGTACATGTAATGTGGATGGTGGTCAAAATGAGTCAGCGTTTTGGACTGATAAGCACTATGGTCAAAATAAATTAATTTATCAGTCAAAACAAGTCATTGACTCCTAGCCTAAGTGGCCCTGCATTGATTTATCAGTCAAAAACTGGCAGCCTTCAGCACCCCTATCATTGTTTGTTCAGTCAAAACAAGTCAGTGATCCCCTGAAGCTGATAATGATCTTATCAGTCACCAGCAGTCATACTAAGCACAGTGTGTGGCAGCTACCCAAATGGTCAAAACAAGTCACCAGTGCCCATGTGTGCACAGTTGATTCAACAGTCAAAAACGGTCAATTGACTGATTTTGACCACTATAGCAACTTCCCACTAAAGTGCACCTAGAGTAGGAGGGTTAATGAACAAATTTGACAATAACTAGAGCTCAAGTGTTTGTTGGAACAAACACACGGTGTTCGTGTGAACTTCCGGTTCAATCAAATTATCATCGATGATGTCAATATCATATTGTGCAAAGATGTATCACCTTTTATAATAACAATATCAATTTCATATTCAAATGACATCACAATAATAAACAAATCCACTCTTGAAAGATTGAAGAGAACAAAATTGTTTCAAAGTTTGTTTGTTTGTTTGTTTGTTTGAGGGTGTAGGTCTGTTAAATAAGGCCAGGTTTTTTGTATAGAATAATTTAATAATTTCAGTCCCCTGGAATTATTTTTTTGTTCAGGCAGATAATAATTATTGGGGGTGAGTGAATACCGGATAGTGGCCAATTGTATAAAATGTCAAATGTATAAAATGGCAAATGTTGGTGTGCACAAATAGCTGTTATGTATGAGCTTAATTTTTTTTTACACACATCACACCAAAATAAAATAAAATAAATTGCCATGTTAAATGTTAACAACTTGTAATTATTTTGTTGTTGTGCTGATGATATTATTTGTACTTTTTAATATATTTCTTTTGTAAATCACCATGGAACATTATTGTAATGATTGTTGTGCTAGATACATGTATAAATATTTTTGTATTAAATGTTATGTGTTACACCATCTTTAGTTCTGATTTTCCAAACTTATGACTTGCAGAAATAGAAAAGAACAAATTTATAAAATAAAACTCGAGTTCATACCTTGGTCTATACATATGTACACTGTATGAATCCACATGCAAAATCATCACACATATCAATGGAACAGATATCTAAACACTGTATTAGGCGAAATGGAAATGAGGTTTAAACAGAGCAAATTTACTTCTCTGAACTGGACAATTATTTGCCATAGATATAAAAAACAAATTTTAAATAATTGCTTTTCTCAGTGACAAAAACAAATTATAAACAGTTTTGTGCAGTGTTTACATGTATTACAATAACAGTAGATGTATATGTGTATACAATTTCTGGTTAAACAGACATAGATCTTAATAATAATATGAACAATATTTAGAAGTGATACACCTAGTTAAAGATAAATCAAGTTAACTTGTTACTAGACTAAAGAGATTTAATTAAGATAAAGAACTGGGCACAGGTTTAAATCAAACACAATGTTATCTGGGATTATCCACTCATTTATGATATGTACATGCAGCTAACAAAGTCCTTACCTGCCAAACTCCTGAGTAAATTTGTGTACTTACTGTTGTTAGGTTGTGAGTTCATGTATGCCATTAATTTCCACATCCTGAAAAGTTTCATCCCCTCAACATGTAACTTCTAAATTAAGTTATGGTGTAATCAGAACCAAAATTGGATTTATATACAAGTTTGACAGGTATTACACTGAAGCTCAAAGGGCATTAATATAGTCAAGGTCCAAAACACACTTTCATTCCTAGCTATACCCGTATATTTTTGGCAATAACAAATTCAAGTGATATTAATGAAGCAATGTGGGCGGCAGTGTGTAAATACAGACATTTTTCTGTATTGTAAAATGAAAGCAAAAGTACCTGTACTTATACAGTAAGGGTTGTCATAATCAAGCATATAATATGTCGAACATTCCTAGGCTACAAATTCAAATTTCTCATTTAGGAGGATTACTTCAAATCAGTATGAATTCAGGTACAGGTACAATAGTACATGTACATAAACAAGTGCACTGTTACCTTATTACTGCATGTACCAGCAATGGTTGTTAGGCATGTCTGCAGGTAAATAACTTCTTACGCCCACAGTATTTGTTGACTGTGCAATTATGAAATAACAGTGTTTGGTTATTAAATCTAGAATATACATCTAGTTGTTCATGTCCAGGCCTGCATTGTATCATTGAGATAATTTTAATCATTTAAATTAACATTGAATAGAGCTTTGCAATGAGTGTTTCAGGAATATCTAGCTATTTTTGTTAGCATGTGATCATTTGTTGTCAAGTTCTCTATTTGTAACTGGGTTCATTCATTTAATCTTTATTTCTTGAATATAATGCTGGAATATCATAGCAAATAAATGTTAGCAGGTCAGCGAAACATTGCAAAAATCTTATTTTGGAAGCTTTAACCAAGGATGAATAACTTGTACATGTACATGTACATGTACATGTACTGTAATTATCCCTGGTTACATTTAAGGCATGCACAGGTAACCCAAATAGATAGTACAGATGAATGTTAAGTGTAGTGTCTTCAAGAAAAAAAATGTGTACTCAAAAAGTGCACCTACATTTAGTAAAAGTCAGGCCTATCTACAACTAATAATTAAAGGATAAGAAGGACAAGTCTTTATGTCAGTAAGAGGCTGTCATCCATTCAAAGGAATTACTGGACACAGAAGAATGATGCCAGATCAGACTGTGATATCTTAATGGGGATTATGAGGACGAAAGTATACCTTCTCAACAAAATATACACATTTTGTATGGGTGGTCTTTTGCTCCATCTTGTGAAAAAAATCTTTAAGTTCTAGCAATCCCTGCTGATTTCTGTCTGTACCCTTCCCTTTCTTTGACACACCTGTCGTAAATTTATGTGGTCACTCCTACAAAGACATTTGGTCAATTTCTTTACAATGCCAGGTGATTGATCATTGTGCAGCAGAAGTCATCCCAGCAGGGTAAAAAAAAAAAGGTTGATCACCAGGGAATCGGGGTGGCAATCAGGAAGCAGGATTTCCATTAAACAGCTTGAATCACATCATCCTGTAACGTAGCACAGTCTATCTGCTGTATGTGTAATTGCCGCAAACAGCAAGAGGACCGGCCAATATAAAAGTGGTTGAACCGCAGAGACACTATTTATAGCATCCTCCCGTGCAAATATACATTTTTATTACCTTTTTACGAACCATATTTCTTGAATTATAATCAAATTTGTTTCATATTTTTCTTCCCCCCCCCTAGGGCTAAACTACATGAGCATGTATAATACGTGTAATAACACATGTAATATTAGTAAGGCTAAGGAGTTTGATAATTGTTTGTGGTTTCTGTGTTAGAGAAGCCCCTACTGCTGCCCACTATTTATAAAATTGTGGTTTTACAAAAATAGGTTTCCTATCTCTTTGTGGTGCCGGCAGACATCGTGATATGTGATACCACTGTCATCTATGAGTCAAATTTACTTCTTTGTCTTCAGAAATCCAACAGTCATAAAAATTAAGTAGTGTATTTTTAAATTAAAAGTTGATTCTGTATTGTAAATACACTGCATGTGGTATTTTCTCCACAAAATTTCTTTTCTGTTATTGTACAGTTAATTGATTGAAGCAGTTATAATCTAGTGAATCCTTTGTGAAAAGTTTATTCATGAAGGCTTAGGGGGCCTACATTCAATGAACATTCCACAAAAAAATAAATAAAATAAACTTCTCGATAATTAACCCTGGGTATATTGACTTACGACAGTGTAGTAATAAATGTATCAATTTACATAAGAAATTCCCAGGGTTGTTTACCAGAATATTTGGAGTGTGATGTAAACACTAAAAATAAAAATCCTTCATTTTTGTAGATTAAATACTGGTGACTCTTTGCCAACTTCAAGAGTTCCAATATTGTCATCTATGCCTACGCCTACCAACATGTACAAGTCACATGGTTCAGACATGTTTTTCTCCAATCAGAAGTTGTAGTACAAAGTCCGTCCAACGACCCCCTGATTTGTACAGTGTGTACACAGTGTGTATTTTATTATTCTAAGGTTCAGTTAGTATATTGGAAACCAATTGTAATCCCATAACCAATACAAGTTTTAGAGAAGGGGTTAGGAATGGGTACATACTAAGTTGAGAGTGTGTTTGTTTTCTTGAAAATTTAACAAAGTAGATGTCACTCACACCTCAGGATGCTTAAGTGTACTTTTAGGTTTAAATATGAAGTGGAATCACATTAATGTAAATTAATTAATACATTTTTGTTTTGTTTTATTTTGGGTTTCACTTTGCCGGAAAACTCAGTGATAGCCTTTTTTGCTTTGGCAAACGTACCGGTATATGTATTTTTAAAAAAAGTTATAAGGAGAGGGTCGAGAAATACTTTATGGAACTTCTCTCAAATAAACAAACAAATGTTATTGCCATTAGAACATGTACTTAACGATATGTCTAAAAGCCAAGTAAGTGGAAGGTTTCCATGTAACAGTGTTTATGCACTGTTTTATTAACAAACAGATGAAAAATTCTGTGAACGTAATGAAGGTCATTTGATGAGTAACATGATTTTACACAGTGTAGCCTACTCACTTGGCCTACAAGTTAACCTCTGTGATTAAACCATGTTATCATTACTAATCATGGGTTAATTTGTAGAAGTAAGTATACATTTAATTCAGCACATCCTTAAATTGCAATGGAAATGAATTTGATGAGTTATGAATAGTGGGAATAGGGGGAAGGGGTTAATGTCACTTAAGATACCGGTATCCTGTTTGAGGTTCAAGATGAAAAATTCTAACTGAACACCCAAAAAAAGAGTTGTTCTTTGACCTTAGGAGTTATTCCTGCAGTAGTCTTGTTAGAATACACTTAGTATTTCTCCCCCTCCCCCCACTCCGGCCCTCTCCCAACTCAAGATCTGACCTGACAGTGATATGCTCAAATTTCCAGTGAAAATATATTAATGTGTGCAGATTTTTTTTGGATATCAAACATTTAGATATTGTGCGATTATATAAGAACAAAAAAAAAAAACCAACCAGAATTTTAGCAAACTGACACTAATTTTCTTATATGTTAAATCCATGTAACCACATTTTAAGTACAGCACAACATAGGGAACAATTCTTTCCCCATTGGCTTCCTAGTTACCATCTATTTAACTGAGAGCAATTATCACCCCCATTATATTGCACTTAATTGGTGTTTACAATTAACTGGATCCAGCTATGTTTGCCCAATCCAGCACTGTCCTAATCAATGAAAGCTGTTCATTGTTTGTCTAACATTGAACTGGTCCTGTGACAGTGAGCTACATGGAGAAGTTGATTGTGTGGAACATGCTGGGTGACACACACTAAGAGCATAAGGCCAGGTTCTAAAGTAAGCAGGGGACCAGCCAAGATAATTACTCTGTTTTAATAAAAAGGGAGTGTGGAAAATATTAATGCTGTTATTAGTTACTGTGATTTGTATTCAGAAAACAATTACAAATCGCACATTTTCATTTGTAACAAGCCTACCGTTGCTTTGCATGTCAAGGTCTCTGTTTATCTGCGTGTTGGTGTAAAACTGAAATTATTGCTGAATCATGTTTGAATCGTGAACTGAACTGACTCTCAGTAGAATTCACTTGAGCAAAACACTTAAACTAGAATTCCAAGATTTGTATTGGAAGCCAAAGGAAGTAGCAGGTTCCACTATTAAAGCAACTCATATTTGATAAAATTACAACTATTAAGTTGTGCCCCATGTATATATGTTCCATATAGGTCGATATAAACTTTTGTCAACACACTAAGCAGAAGAAAAGCCAAGCTATCCATCACCACTAAATCCTTGAATAGACAGGAGAAGGGTGGTAAATAAGGGGTCCATGTCTCTAAACTATGCTAGGTCAGCTTAAAAACCAATTAGCTGGGCAAACAACCCTTCTTAGATATGATTAGGTGTTCTTCTCTCTATTGATGTGGGATGTGGATGTATTGTACCCCTGTAAGGTCGGGCTACCCTGGATAGAGTCCACTTGAAAGAAGCAGAATGAGGAAAGAGAGCCCAGCCACACACACACAAGTTATTAATGTATCAGTACATGTATTTAAGGTTGACAAATTGGTGCCTTTCGTTTGACACACTGGTATCTTTCTTTTGCTTGTGCAAAATAATCTCTACAAATATTGACAGTTTTTATATAACCCACATGGAATTGAAATATTGGTATTGAAATAGAATGTTTAACACTATCTGGAATTCTTTTGACTGGCGTATGCACTCAACATCATTAAATATTTCATCCTATTGGGTGTGTGTTAGTTACTTGTATTTTACAGATTGTGTGCGTTGGTGTGGGCGTTACTGTGTGTGGGTGTGTACAGTGTATGGGTGTGTACAGTGTATGGGTGTGTACAGTGTATGGCTAGCAGAATGTGATTATAAATTCATTTTGTTTTCATGTACATTGTATATGAAATATTCAGTAAGCCCACTGAAACATTCCATGGAATGTATATTATTCATCATTGGTAATTGAAATTAGATTTGTAATTTCAATCCTATGTTGTGAATAGTTGACTTTGATCTCGCAGAAGTTCCATACCGGCATTACAAACTCATGATAAATGGTCATTCATTACATTGCTGGCAATATTAAACAAATCATTTAAAATGGAAACAAATTATGGCCTTCATGTACTTTGAAATGAGTAAATTTGTGTACATGGAGCGTGATTGAAATAGTGCAGGTAATCAACTTTGTGAAGTATAAAATTGCCAACGAACTTTTGGTTGCATTTACACACACACACACACACACACACCCTCACGCACATTGATTTGTGGGGTATTCCTTTGTTCGTTCTATTATCCCTTTTCCTTATAATTCTCCTGTGGGGTACAAGATTTTCTATAGTTACCTTGTGGGGTCCAATTGTTCTATTGTGTTTTGGACCCCACAACGAATGGTGTGTACGTTCACACACACACACACACACACACACACACCCTCACGCACATTGATTTGTGGGGTATTCCTTTGTTCGTTCTATTATCCCTTTTCCTTATAATTCTCCTGTGGGGTACAAGATTTTCTATAGTTACCTTGTGGGGTCCAATTGTTCTATTGTGTTTTGGACCCCACAACGAATGGTGTGTACGTTCACACACACACACACACACACACACACACAATCCCGCACGGGGCGTTGTGGGGACAAAATACAAAGGATTTTGGGGATTAAAAACGTTGTGGGGACAATGAAAATGTCCCCACAGCTAAGTAATTCCGGATCCCTCTTTTGTTCTCTGCCCCCATAACGCGGCCAGTGCTCGAACACACACACACACACACACACACACACATAATAATTAATATGCACTGTAGAAATTACTTATTATCCTAGAAATATGTTTGCATTATACATTGTACACTGTATAGTATTTGGCTGTACTAAGAATGTTTTCCCAGGCATTTTGAAAGATCTTGGCCAGCAAAAGAAAAAAATCTTAGAAGTGTTGATACAGTGTAAATATGCTGTATTACATGTACTCACAAAATCTCCTGCCACAGCTTCAAGATGGCACCAAGCATGTCTTAATCTATGGAGACACCCTTCAGTTGGAAGGTGTTTACCCCTCTGGGACAATTTTACCTGTGGGGCCCTCTGTCTCTATTGAAGAATGAAGAACTAATCCCTTGTTGTTGTCTCTGGAACAACAGTGGGATCAACAATTACAGGGCCTCAGAGGGCCTCAGAGTTTTAAATCTTAGCTGGAACCCTTTTATTTTGGCTTGTTAAGCTTGTGTGCTATCTGTGTTAATAACCCCCTCCTCCTTGAAAACAAAAAACACCACTATCCATGGAAGCAAGCATCTTGAACAAGTGAGCTATATAAGAAACAAGATACTTAACAAGAGTTTGGAACATCTCTTTGTACAGCCATTGAAGATAAAGAGGGGTTAAGCATATATTTATCATACTCTGTACAATAGCGGCTACCCAGACTCATTGTATACTGACTTGTAAAGGTGCATTTATGGTTTCTCAAATACTGTCCTGGGACTTCTGCCTGTCTCTAATATTTATATTTTTGCTGCATGCACCATGGTTAAAATTAGTTAAAGGTCCACCTCCAGGTACAAGTGACAGTTATTTGAAGCAGAGATTTCTATCATGTACATGTATGCATCCAGCATTAAAAACAAAAATGGCAAAGTGCTAAACCATATACAGCTGCACCTGTGTTGTTCTGCATCTCTAACCTTACACTTTAGTCTTATTTCATCTCCACCTGCTTAGGTATCTTGGGAAGGCACCCCAGTCAGTAACTGTAGCAGCTTCTTTGTCGGTGTTGGGCTCCTGTTGCTACTGTAAACTGAATTGTTTGCTCAGGTGAACTCTTTTGGGCAAGACCAAGAACATTTGTTGCACACTTGCAAATAGCCTGCAAGGTGGCAAGCTCTTTTGGCGGTTGTTTTTAAAGGGAAAGGTGAAGATGCATGCACAGGTTGGAAACACGTCATGAATAAAAAGAGTAAAAACACAGTATTGTACTGAATGTTCAGTCAAGTGGGGAGGGGGAGTTAAGTACTTGTAGTGCAGGCTCTATAGCCAGCCCTCGCCCAATATTTCTCAGACCCGGGATATGTTGCTCTGATATGCATCAGTAAATTCCGTTTGGAATTATGTCTTGAAAACACAGTGCTATGACTGGAGCATTTGCAATGGTATGACAAAAGCCAAATGAAGCCAGCCCAGGTATGTTAATCGGGCAGAGTTGTGGCTAAACCAATACAAGAGTAGAACCAACATATGGTAGTGCTATTGCACCAGGTTTGAATGGGTATGCCACCCACTATGTCAATTGTAGGAACTTTGGTGATATTATTTGATGATAATGTATATACTTTACTTAGCATACATGTGATGTTGGCACAACAAAGCGAATACAGAGCAGAGCTTAGCAGGGCATTTTGTGACAACTGTAGCTTAACTGTTAATTAAGCCACTTTGTTCCTTTGTACTCCAGTTTGCCCAAGTAGAATCTCTGTCTCTGTACTGTTTGCTGGTTACACACATCACTTATGGTCTGTTGCATTATATGGTTCCCAGTGCAAAGAATAACTGGCTCCAAATGTATGTATTACATCACAATTAGGAGGTATCAGACATTGTTGGATTGGTGTCAAGTGTTCCCTACATGCTAAACATAATGTACATCAAGATGCTTTTGAACTGTTTCCTCAAGAAGTTCAGAAGCATTTGACTCCAATGATTTCAATATCATTACCATATTTTGTTCCCATTCACTAAGCAGTGATGCTGTATTTAAGTTGAATTCTTGTAATCTGTGCAAACCACTCTGCAATCTTACCACTTAAACTTTTATATACTTTGAGGGTAACAATAATAAAAGTATGGGAAGATTACAGAACTTTTCAAGAAAGTTTACATCCTCTCATAAAACGTGGCCTAAAAATATTCAGTTAAAAACAACTTCAGAAAAAGGAATTTGTAAAAAGAATACTATGCAAACCATCACATGGTTGACATTTAATTTTCCTGTAGCCTAAATTGACCCACAAAACCAAGAAAAAACAAAACAAAAAACAAACAAAATTCACCAACAAAAGTCAAACTTTAGGGAGTATTAGATTTTAACTGCACATGTCATTCAGATTTAGTCCCATGACATATTTACTGCTTAAACATACCTGCAGTGTGTGCAAAATATTGCAGTGGTAAAGTACATATGTATGGGCAATTATATATCTGGAAGCTTTCTGATTTTGTGAACCACCAGATTGACTGTGGATGAAAGAAAAAGCGGCAGTGCGTGTAATTGATACAGTGGTGGGGGTACGTTGGTGTGAGAGGGAAGTGCCTAGGGGAGCCATAATTTGTCAAAACATTTCTTATTTGTGGCAGCAGTTTCCTGTGGTGCTTACGGAACTTAAGGTCTTCCCGCTTCCGACCCAAAGTTGTCTAAGAATAGGTTTAAGGGTTAGCTCACACGTAGGGATGCCCCAGCATGCTTATTTAATATCAGTTAAGGGTTGAACGCATGATTGAATACCAGTTGACAAGACGGTCTGCTGCGCTTCTTATAAAGATATTTTCAGGTGGACACCTGTACTGATTTCGTCTGTGACCACATTTTCCGTTCCCATGAATGTTTGGCAGTGAGACATAGGTGATGCATGTACACCGTTTACACAAAACAGCTTGGAAAGTTTAACCCTCTCCCTTAACACAACACTCATTCCCTGTAGGTATGTATGAAATCCCACTGAAAACAAGCAGCCAGCCAAAATCCCTACTGCAATGTGAGGAATGCTCCCAAAACAAATCCTCTGTGTACTTTTGGGACACTTGAAGGCTACAGTATCTATTTTGTTGGTAAGGGAGGGATTAGTGAGAAAACAACCAAATGCAAGCAAAAGGAGAGGTGTTACACGCTGCACCAGGGCTACATGTACATGCCCATCCCAATGGATGCAAGATCACTTTTCACTTGTAACGATGATAAGATAAGAGTCTTAAGAGGACCAAATATTTTGGTGGAGGTTAGTGACTTTGTGTTTTGGGTGCCTGAGGGCATATAACTGGCTTGCACAAGATGCAGGGGCTTGCAATCTAGTCCAGTAAAAGTTGTCTCGGGGACAGTACATCATTGTGCATGCCTTGTTCTCCCAGAAACAGACAGTTGCTGAGTGGCTATAAACAAGTGTTGAAAGCTCACCTGATAAAACATAATCAGATAGTGAAAACAAGTGCTTCATTGGTGACCCAGCTGCCACCTATCTCAGCCACTGATACCAGCAACTTACTATACCTGCCTGTGCATTGTTGCATGTTATGTTTTGATAATGACATGTTATCAAATATTTAGATACATTTTTGGATTAAGTTTCCAATCAGCAGACACATTCCTAGATTAATGAAAACAAATGTGTCTGCCATAAATTAATCAGATGAACGGTCAAACTGTTAAATTTTTATCTATCATTGGCTTATGGTCGTTGATCTTATTTTTAGCTCTGTATGTATGATTAAAGTCAGAGCTGTTTTGGAATGCTAATGAATGCTCTTTATGCGATTAGCAAAATGATCTGTTCAAAAACATATTTAATGAAAGAAATATTTAATTTCAAATAAATAATGCCACCATTAATCCCTTCACTGCCCAATCTTTTGAGTAGGCTTAAATGTTGGCTTCTGAGGACTTTTGAGTACAAAGGATAGTTAAAACAAAGTTACATGTGTACCTTGAAACTCCATAAGATTATTGGATTGTAATTTTTCACACATCAAGCAATTATTCCCATATTTGTCAGACCCTTGCGTTCTGTTTCTGCATACAGTGTTTCTCATATTGATTGTTAAACATAGATATTTAACTTGAATAAACTTTTTACAAGGAACTTAGAAGTCAAGTTCTTGCTGAAGTGTAAAAGGTCCTACAAAATACATACATGTATAAACCATGAAATTTGTTGATGGATATGATCTAGTCTCATCTGTAAACATATGTTTGCAGTCATCTCAAACCAAATAGATTATCGTCAGTGGGGTCCACCAATTGTATAACACTTACTCAACCCTGGAGCAAGAAGAAACCATACAAACTCCCTGGTTTTAGAAGTTCCAGACAAACACTAGTGTTTGAGCTTGCCCCTGGGGTTGTTGGCCCAGCTTAGTTCTACCCCACAATGGGTCACCTGGTAAAGAAGGCTCAACACACACACAAAAAAACAACATCCCCACACGAGGCTAGCCACATTATTGGGTCTTAGAGTTATCCGCCGTCTTACCATTTCAATCACTGTTGCTTTAAGATTACTGGTGTAACAACTGCCCAGGAGACTTTGCGGTTTTCCAACGGCAGCATGAACTGCCGGATGATCTACTTTTTTGTAAGGACAGCAATTGCATACAACCAAGAGTTTTGTTTGATTCTTGACACAAGAAATCCATGGAAAACTGCTGGTTATATCTTTTTTTTTGCAATGGAAGAAGAAAAAAAAAGTTGCACTTTCACAATGACTTTAACACACTGAAGCTCATCCATGTGAAAATGTGTCAGAATCAATTGAATTTACATTACATGATTCATAAATCACTACACATGAACATGGGAATCACCCTGGATTTATAGTGTGATGTGTGAAAATATCAGCTCAGTAGATAAGTGTTAGTACATTTCATGTGATTACTGTTGACTGGAACAGTCTGGTTGACTTATATTTTATAAGTCACTTCTGGTTCCAACTTGGTAACTGACTTTAAACTGACTTGAAAAAGTCAGTTGCATACTGTAATGTACATCTGTCAATGTCATGCCATGCTTGTTCACTGTGTGGCCGTCTGCCCTGGAATTGTATGCAGTTTTTTCACTTTTAACTTGCTCAAAATTACTGTTTCCTCCTAGTTAATGGACAATTCTCCTTTATTTTTCCCTTTGTGGTAGCTATAACAATGAAAGTTCATTAGACATGTACATGTGTCCACACAGTCACACTTCTATAACAGTAATGACCACACTTGAATAATGCTTTTTCAGCAGAAGTTTATAAAAACAAATGGCTGTGTTGGGTTAGCTTCTCCACAACATAGGCTTACATGCACGGTGTACTGGCTATGGCACACAATCGTGTGTGTGTGTGTGTTCAAGCACTGGCCGCGTTATGGGGACAGAGAACAAAAGAGGGATCCGGAATTACTTAGCTGTGGGGACATTTTGTGTGTCCCCACAACGTTTTTAATCCCCAAAATCCTTTGTATTTTGTCCCCACAACGCCCCGTGCGGGATTGCGTGTGTGTGTGTGTGTGTGTCTGTGTGTGTGTTCAAGCACTGGCCGCGTTATGGGGACAGAGAACAAAAGAGGGATCCGGAATTACTTAGCTGTGGGGAAATTTTCATTGTCCCCACAACGTTTTTAATCCCCAAAATCCTTTGTATTTTGTCCCCACAACGCCCCGTGCGGGATTGTGTGTGTGTGTATGTGTGTGTGTGTGTGTGGGGGGGGGGGGGGGTGGAGAGGGCACCAAGCTGCTGGCAAGATGCTTGGTGATGGGAGTCGGGAGTTATCGTCCGTATGTGGTGTGGGAGATTACTTCAAGGGGGTTTACCCCTCTCAAGATTGGTATTGAAGCATCACCCTTAAACAATACATCCAGCTGCCCCAATGCTTACAGTTATCCCCAAATGGGACTTGACAAGTGTAAAAAAGGCTCAGGGTGCAAGGTTTAAGAAGTTATGCTAAGTAATGGTCACCGTCTAGCCAGGAATCTGTCACCCAACACCTTCATTTCAAAGCCAAAAAAGTGGTTTTCCTGTAGAAAACATTGTAGGGAGATGAGAGCATCTTGGCTACCTCCCTAAGGAATAGACCACCCCAAGGAATTCTCTTAATATATGCACTCAGCTCGATAGTATCTTCCCTTGCGTCATGGTAAAGCAGTGAACAATTAAATGTCTTTGAACATTTGGGGAAAAAAAGCGCCCGTAATGTGTACAAATAAATACAAACAACACCACATACCTTTTGTTTGGCAGCATACAGGCACAGGATCGGAACATTCAAACTATTGATGATTTTTGGGAAGATTTAACAAGGTAAAATTGGCACAGTTATAGCATACACATTCATATTGGAGCTGTTGAGAACCACTATTATTGAAATGTTTGGTCATCCCCTCCCGTGGTCATTCCATTTAGTGAAATGTACTCTTAATGTGTTCTACATTGTCCCTGACCCCCCCTGAATAATTCCACTGTAATTCCCCATCCAAACACACACACAAATCTATTCAGTCTTCTGCTTCCATCAGAATCCACTGATTAAACCAAATGTTCCACAGATGTGTGCACTTGTTGTAACAATAGCCCATTCTGTTCAAGAGGTGTTTTTACATTATACAAATAAACTTATGTGTCAAGTGGCCACTTATTGAGTTTGACCTTGCATGTTGACCTTGAGTCTGCCTTGTCCAATGTTGTGTGTACAGGTACACACTTTGTTTCTCCTGTTTCTTCTTGGAACTTTGTCATTAAGGAAATTGTGTAAGGCAGTTGCAAGTACTGAAGAAAGAACTCTGTGTGTCCAATGAAGTCTGCAAGATACATACATGTTGTAGGCCTACATGTACATGTATGTCATAGGAATTAAAAACTTTAAGTATTTTTGTTTCCTCTTGTGGACCGGTTAACCAATATTTTTTCACCAAATTGTCAAAGAATCAAGATTTAATTTAATCCTTGTAAGTTGGATGAGGCATTTTCAAGAAAAGGGACAAAGTTAAATGTGTAAAGCTCACTTTCCTGTATGTCACTGATTTTGACAAATTGGCAACATTTGATAGAGAAACCCTCTGGGCAATTTATTTCAAATGGTTTACATGGTCAAAGGTCATGAAATACATGTAATTGACTGTTTTCAACCAAATTGGTCAGCCCAGGCCCAAAAGCTACCAGTAATTTGGTTATTTATGGAATTGAAATTGATACAGGTATCTTTGGAATGCTCTTGAAATCTCGAAATGTGTGGGGTATGTGAGAAATGACACCATGACCTTTTACCCTGGTTGTAACCTTAACATTGACCCTTAACCAGTTCGCGTCGGAGGCCGTGTATACACGAATTTTATTTTTAACCGGGGATCGGAGAGCGTCTAAACACGCATTCCGATTTTTGTGTGTGTTACCGGGAGACTTGTCAACACGTGGCGTGCTGTCGTGGCGGCTGACTTGTATACACACAATCGTTTCTTGGAATCCATGGGGTCACGGTTCGGTGGCCCCGGACAAAAGGCACTGTAAACAATGAATGAGTTCACTCTTTTTGTTGATTTTTGTGTAATCCCTTTATCCAAGACCTGTTCCTTTGACGTACCAGCCAAGAATTTGTAAAGACGGATTTATATCCATTGTTTACGAGGCCTTTCCTATCTCTCCCGGTATGCCGTCTGTTCGACCGGGCGCTGGTCGCTAATAGGCCGTTGCATCGGAGCTTGCCAACGGTCTAATTGTGCTGAACAAACACAACTGTAATTAAAAAACTAGCCATTTTATTCTCGAAATGTCAATGAGTAAAGGTGTTTATTCGGGTGTCCGGACTTAGTTTCATTGACAAAAAAAATTATTAATGGCTAGAAATTTTTTCTGACTTTTCAATGAAAATAAACCCGCACGGGGGACCGGAAAAAAAAATATATTCCCGACGTGAACTGGTTAAGAACTTAAGTTGCCCAAGCTTATTTTGATGTTAAAATTAAGGAAACTGTTAGATAATCTCATTGCGCATTTCCATACCAAAATATGGAGTGGGCTCAACATAAATGAAGAACTTTGTGACTATATTTTCTACATTTCCCCCATACATACAGTGTTAATATATCTGTACGTACATGCTCTTTGTACTTGAGCAGTGAACATGTACACCTGTATGGGGAAAATTCATTTATGTTTTGTCCATTGAAGCTTTTGGTATATGATTAGCATTGAGATTATCTAACAGTTTTTGCAAAATTTGGACTGAAAAAAGCATGGGCTACTACAGGTCAAATGTCAGTGCTGAGATCACAACCAGGGTCAGAGGTCAAGATGTCATTTCTCACATCATACATCACTGAAAAGGTAATTTCAAGAGCTTTCCAATGATGTACATGTATCAATGGCAATTTAGTAATTGCATGAGGGGAGCCACTGGGTTAGGCATAAAAAAATGTAATAAATAGGGTGTATATATTTTGTAATTTGTTATTATTATTATTTATTTATTTATTAATTTTTTTTGGGGGGGGGAGAGGGGAAGAGGTGGGTTAGAACGTTGGGTTAGTCTGGTTTGTAAAAATGTGTTTTGTTGTGTGGATAATGAAAGGCCTCATCTTTAGTGATTTTTGTGGTGCTGGTTTTAAAGCAGCAAAATAGGAATGAAGACAGTAATTGCAAAAAAGTCATCAGTGATGTATGGATTCGTTGTTTACGTTGTCAAGAAGTAGAGCATCATAAAAACACCATGCTGGTAACAATAGGACGATTGCTGCACTTTCTCATTTTTCATACTGTATATTTTTCATTATGTTCTTTGAAATGAGAGAAAAGGTTTCTGGCATGAGTTCCCATGAAGAAGATTCCTTTCTGTTGTGGGGGGTCCTGTATAGATCTGACCCTCCTATTGGGCGATGAATGTGGGTCAGTTCCTTACCCCGGAGATGAAAGCATAACCTGCACCTGTTAATCATGAGTGATGACCTAATAATTACCCATTTGAGTCAGCTGTACATTGTCATCTCGCATTTAACTCACATGTGATTTTGCAGTGTGGAGATGGACTGCTCGTGTTCAATAAGTCTTAATAAGTTCCTTTTTTTAGATGGTGACAGTATTCATGAAATTCAGAAATTTCTTAGATAACCTCTTTTCAAAGACTTCTAGCCCCTTATTTCTCTATCTGGGAGTGTGTGCAGTTATTATGTTTATTTGCCCGAACAGTAGCTCTTCTAAAGGTCCACCTTGAAAGACTATCCTAAGTGCCTTCAGACATTCAAATATCCTCCCCTTCCTGGTTATGCTGACTGCAGTGGAATGCATGAACAAAATTCCCGACACTTCATGCTTTATTGTTTCTTAACCAGATAAGGTCTCTCACCCTCAGGCCCTTTCTTCATTTTCTGACACATATTGAAAATCTTTGTTGGACCAGCTTCAATAAGACTCAATAATTAGAATGCTGTCAGTGGTCAGTGAACCAATCCAATAAAAAAGATACCTAGTCAGACCCAGTTCAATAGATATGAGGAATATAGAAATATAACATAATAGATATGAGGAATGTAGAAATATAACATGCCTGACAGACACACGGATATACAATGTAGGCTACATGTACAAATGCAAGTCCTAACAAGCAGAACTGAACAAAATTCACAATGCAAGCAGAACCACGCTTAACTGGTCTGTAAACAAGAAAATAAAGTAAACTGCACTTAACATTCCAGTTGTTTTGTAAAGTTTGTGTGATTTTGATCGTAAATATAGCAAGTTTTTTTAGCTGTTCAAAATTTAGTGCCAACTGAAAAAGAATTCCACTACTATTTTGTTTAGGGGGTGCTTTTAGGCATTCTTGGGATTTAATCTATCCATTAGACTTGTCAATTAGCCATTTTCTCAACAACAACTTACACCTAGTTAATTGAGTTTTCTAAATATTTCATTTTCTGTACAAACCCAGACCTAGGAGGCCCTACAGGTGTAAATAACACATATGTCTGCATTTAATTCAAACTTGTTGATAGAATAAATCCTTGCCTGAAGGCAAGCACTGTCTGTGACACCAGCTGACCGGATAACTTGCATATGTCCACTAAAATAGGAATATTGAATACACAGGGGTTAAAAGTTGATGTTTGCCTCTGGGTGCTTTTGACACATATTGTCAGCTTGGTTCCTGGAGGATCCAGTGAACACACACATTTCTGTCTTGTGCCTTTTGGCAGTGTGTGTGGTTCAGTCTATAAAAGAATGAAAAAAAAAAATGAAAAAAAAACAGAAACAAACCCAGAAAAAATTCTTGAAAATAGGAAACTTATTTGAAAAGAAATTAACATGGCCAAAATGTTTAATTAGTGAGAATTGTTGTGTCATTTCGTCTAATATGGTGCACCCCCCTTTGGTGGGCTTGTTAAAGCAATATTTCTACACCATTGCCAAAGAATTAAGATTGTAACTAGCTTTTATAAATCCTTGTTAAAATAAAACAAAAGATAATGCATTTGTGAAAAGAAAAAAAAGTTAATTTTGGTATATTTTTATCTAATTTTTCCAACAATTACAACTAAAAAAAAAGGAAATTGTTTTTGATAAATGTTTTAACATACAGTACATGTATGTCTCGGCTGAACCTTTTTAAAGTACAGTTTTAAAATTGTGCCATGTCAAGAGGACATTGTGCCCGTTTGTTTCTGGACAGAGTTTTTGCACTGGCTAGTGACCTTTCAGTGACTCAAGATTTACCTCATAAATGGTATCAAAATTGAGCTGAATGTGATTCATCTGCCTCCATTGGCAATAGTTACTGCAATCATAAACACGAAGACCAATAAGTCATTGAGGTGTGTCAAGTTAGACATGTGAAGATCATCCTTGATCTATCACAAATATCATTCTACAACTCTGCTTCTTGGAAAACCTTTTTTTGTGGAATTGACATGTAACCAAACAATTGATTGAACTGAGGTTTGTAGGTACATGTTACAGTATACAGGTACCCCCCCCCCCTTTTACGGGTACATGTAGACTTTACATTTTTTGTTGGTTAATATATTTTACTAAAGAAAAATATATATTGTTGTTCTTCTATTTGCATACATGTATGTTGTTGTGTGTGTGTACACTAATGATGATGATGATGATGATTTGTCTTTCCAGTTGAATTTATAATTAACTACATGTGAGTAAAAATATACCTATTAACAAGCATGGCCCCTACACTAATTATTTCATGTACAGTTCCTGTACACATACAAGTGACACATTACTTGTTATACCAGTAGTCTATGAAAATCAAGCAAGACCATAATGAGTCAAGTTTGAATGGCTCCAGTTGACTTAAAGTGGTCACATCCATGATCTCAACTATGGGGTGAAAAAAACCCAGACAAGCAGTATGATGGAATCTAAGTTGACAGCCAGGGGAAGAATGACCTCATAATTCTTGATATCTCAAAAAGGAATGTTCTCATTTTAAATGCATCTCTGCTAAACACAAATGTATACATATAAGATTGTTCATAACCAATAAATAATCTTCCTTGCTTTATCCTTCAGCTGTGCAGCTCTTCTAGGATTAGAAGATACCTTGATTTTGACCCTTGTCACCATGTGTAATTTGAACACATGTCCCATACAGGCATGAGTTTGAAGATACATGATATATTATTAAAAAAAGTTAAACATCTGAAAGAGGTAGCATGTGTTTGGAGTATCCATATTTCCTTTACATTGTGACCGACAGTGTTTCTGACATCCATTTTCCAATTTGTCAAAGAATTCATATGGCTTGTAATTCGCCTAATGACATGACAACACATTGATAACAGTGAATAGCATACCATGTTGTCAGTCTCATTTTTGCTGCAAGTATATACATAGGTATTCGACTTCATTTTACAGTAATTTTCTTACAGAGTAATGATTATACATGTATGCAAACCAATAAACTGAAAGCCTTTTCTACTAAAAAGTTCTTCAATGCCACCCCACATGTACTGATATTAAGTAACATTTCAAAATTTGTTCACTTCAATTTGCCCTTGAGATCCTGGCTCATTGACTTGATCACCTTGGATTCAATTGTAATTGATTTATGAATTACTTGTATTACTATGTATTATATTACTTGTGAGTGGGAGGTTTCCTGAACACACCCGTAGACAATTAAGTTGGCTAATTGTTAATACCCACCTGCATCATGTGTCATCTGTAAGTTACAAAAACTCATTAAGCAATCTTATTGAAGTAATACACCATGAAGGCTATCTGAATAGATTATTATACTATTCCTGGACATGATTTATATGCAGATACGCGTATTTCAAATATGCTCTATGTGCAAATTATATACAGTTAAACAAACTATAAACCACAACCCTTAAAGGGACAGTATTACCATGATCAACAGGGCATGGAATCAGAGTGCTAGTTTTAGATTAACTCATTGACTGAAAATATTACCCCACATAAGGTCATATTACCATCGCTACTGCATAAATGAGCCAGTAATTTTCAGTCACTGTGTTCATCTTAACCTAGGACACCAATTCCATGCCCTGTTGAAACATGTATGTGGATGGTTAATGACCTCAAAGTGTGCAAAGACTCACTTTTCACAATGGAATGTATGTTTGATTGATAAACAGCTTCCTTTACTCTAAATACTTCAGGAACTTGTGATAATTTATAATATGGCTGTGTGTTTCATGGAAACAGCAATTAAGATGATTTGATAAGTTGTTTTAATTAAATTTTAATACAACATAATGAAATCTAGGCTATATGTATATGAATGATATAAAGTAAGTAAAGGTAACCTGACACATTCTACACTGACCCCTTACCAGTCCAGTGTAAGATAAGGGAGGGTTACATACATGTATGCTTCAAAGGTTACATTTTCAATATGTTGTAATTCTTGTTATTATTCCTGTATAGCCATTTTTTACAGTATGTGTAGGCCTTATAATACTCATACTTATACCTGTACTCATACTCAAGTACATACATTTTTCTGTACTTGTACTTGTACTCATACTCATGAAAAAGTACTTGATTACAACTATAGAGTTGGAGTAGGCCTATGAGTACTTCAACATACATTTTTCTGTACTCATACTCGTACTCATGAAAAAGTACTTGACTACATGTACAAATATAGAGTTGGGGTAGGCCTATGAGTACTCGAGTACATTTTTTGTACTCGTACTTGTACTCATGAAAAGTACTCAACTGTAAGTCTGTGGCCTCTTGCTTGGCCCTTATTTGGCATTTTGGGGAAAGCATTACCGGTACTTGCAATAAAAACGCATTCATCTACTGATCCTGTGACTTACATCAAAAATCAAAGAACCATCAAAATCAAATTTCCTTTCTAGCAGGAAACAACAGGAAATACATGTCAATGTGATGTTATTTGGCAGTGGATTTTTTGACAGTTTTTCCTAATTTTAGGGTATAATCAGTATAGTCTGGAATCCCAGATACCATACATAATGAAGAGCACGTACTTCTTAAATTTGCTGCAGTGGGAGTTTTAAAGAGCTGAAGTTTTTACAATTCAAAATGGTCAGTGTGTTTATTGAGTGGTGTAATTTTCTTGCAAAAGGTATGCATGGGGGGGGGGGGGGTTGGGTAGTTCCAATGACTGACTTAATCTGGTACATGACCTACAAAAGTATTACCGTTGCTCAAACTCAGTGTAAATTGGTACATTAACCCTAACCCCCTATGTATTCTGGCTAGGAACCTTCCTGAATCCTCCAAAATCCATCAGTGCACTTTTGGAAACATGCCCTTACAATGTATCTTCAAAGTGCACCATGCATTTTCGTTGAACTTTCATATTCAGCACTTATGGCCTGTACTTCTTGCCAGGTAGTAATTTTGCCCCATTTGAAGAGGTGAAAGTACCAGTTTCCAACAGTGCTGAATTTTCCCCAAAAAAGTGCCCCTTGGAGGATTTTGATGGATTTGGGGTGGTTAGGGTTAAAAGGAAGGTACACGTATAGTACAACATTGGTAATAACCAGTCAGAGCTATTTTGAGCGAAATAATCAAAATTTAGAACCAGGTTTGGTTATTTGGGAATTTGAGCTCTCTCCCCTTTAAAACCTCTCCTCTCAAACAAACAAAAACAAACAAAAACAACACTTGAATTTGGGTTTCATCGCTCCCCCACCCAATGAAAAGGGGAAAAAATGACCCCTGTGCAGTTCACATCATCAGTCCACATCATTTGGTAATCACCAGATTATCTAACTTCAGACCTGCGCGTACAATGTATGCAAGTTGCGTGCCAGCTGTTTCAGTAAGCCAGCACATATAGCGTGATGTGGTTTTGAACCAAACAGATTATGTGTGTATGTTTCTTTTACATCATGCTGACTTCTGAGCTTAGTTGGTGTTGACACGTGCTTATGAGATGGATTTTGAAATTTCAAACAAAAAAAGTATTCAGTATTCATGGTTTGAAAGTGAACCCAATATGGGAATTCATTATGGGCATTCACTTTGGAACTGAGGACAAGTTTTTGCTCGGAATGTGTATGTATACTGTACCTTATACAGTTAAGCTGTGCACTTTTCTTAGGAGAAAATGGCAAGTTAGAAACATGCTGTTAGTCTGTGACTTAGTTGTTCAAGGTCTTCAGTGTAGAGGGGTCAGTGATCATGTTAAATACCCAAAAGATTTTTATAAAAATTAAAACAAGTATACAAATTAAGAGAACACTTACCGAGATGGGTTGATCAGTTTGAGATCCTCTTAGATAGTTTTAATTACTTAGGTTTAATCCACAAAGTCCAGAGAATAAATATCTTAAACATATACATGCATGTCCTATACATCCATCATTGTACAATATCGTATTCCATTCATGGACAGCTAGATACATGTAGGCCTGTACACTGCAGCCTGACTGACACCAGGATGCGATGTGCAGCGTATGAGTGAATGTACCAAGACTTTGTCACCTCAATTGGAGTTGGGAAACAGTTGCGGGGATCATCCCTCTGTGACAAATTCTGCCCATTTGGAGGTCTGGACTAAATTGAAAGTGACACCAACTAAGCACAAGCGAGTTTATTCATCACTCAGCTCTTTCCCCTCGTCTGTCTCATGATTTCCCTCAGTCAACTGAGTGATGGCGTGTTAAGCACCTAGATCAGGTCATGAACTGGTCATCATCAGGCGCTTAACTATGAACAGCCTTAATACTAACTAGTATTAGTAAGGAACAGGTTGACTTTTAAAGATAATGGAAACCGGATACTGCTGCTTACATAATATTCACAAGTTATTCATACCAAATATGTGAGCATACATGTATAAGATTTGAGTCATATTGTTGATATATTATGATTATCTATAATAGGGCTGTGCGTATTCGGATATTTTTGGAACCAGATACCTGACATCAGGAAACTTCGGATACCCGTTTAAATTTTTGTTGAAAACATGCCTCCGGTGGTGTACAAATACATGTACTGTAAATGGTAACAAATTGACTTTTATAATACAGAGGATACCATACTATCGATCTTTTCTTTATTGGAGTGTAATCTCTTGAATTTAAAGATAATTGTCTGTAAAAGTGTAAACATTACATTGTTCAAGAGTCACAGATTTCTGTTCGCACCGCTCAAATGTTAAGTCCGAATTTTAAAAAGTCGTTTACGGGTAATTGGAACTGAAAAATGGAACTAGGTAATGACAGTTTCGGTCGGGTATCCGGATAACCGGATACCCGGCACAGCCCTAGTCTGTAATTATACTGTTCTTTGTTTTGTCTTATAAAAATAATGATAGCAATAGGTATAACTTTTCAAATACAATTTCCTCCTATCCTTGGGCACATTAAGTTAATTGACTGTCACTCAGTCAAATGAAACAAAATACTTCCCTGCAAATGAATTCAAAGGAGATTGATAAATCTGTGATATATTTCAGTCGTTGTTCATCTCCTGAGTTCTCCATCACAAACAAAGGTCAATCCATTTTATAAAACCACTATACTTATAAGTTATTGGTAATCTGGAAAAAAAAATAATAATTATCACAGTTTTAAATAAAACTAAAATAAAACCTGTTTTAAAGTTGATAATCGTATCATCTGTATTTTAGTAAAATTAGTGAAATTTCCAAAATTAATTTCGGTCATCCAAAGACAGAATTCCATGTTGGAATGAGTTCGAACTGCATCATTTATTATATTTTCATTGACAACACAATGAAATAAGGTTCACAGGTTGGCTTTTAATTCTTATATAGTATGGATGCATTCACAGACATTTTACCAAAATCTTCTTGGTGCATATCTTTCTTTGTACAATTGTCACTTAATCTGCTTGAAACCGTTTTTTTTTAAAAACTATAAATAAAAGACGCAAAAATGAGATTCATTTTACTCTGTCATTGGTAGCTACTTATCTTGGTTTACATCCTTGCATTTACAAAGCCTCTGTCTCTTCAGGAATGCTAGTTTTGTTGATCTTATATTATACAAATATAACATGGTTTGAGGGTGGACAGTAGATATTAGCTCCCCGAGGTATTGGAAGTTGACAAACTAGTTCCCGAGGCGAAGCCGAGGGAACTAGTTTGTCAACTTCCAATATAAACCATGTTATAAACCATGTTATATTTGTTTTACTATACCTCATACATATTCAGTTGCCATTACAATAATAAGGAGCAAGGGGAAAGGCGAATTGACATTTATGTGTGCCGCCATCTTTTCATGTGTATGTAGCTAGGGCGATGTTCGCGCATGCATACTACACCCGTGCGACTGTTCCCCGATTGCTTCGTAAAGCGCATGCTTAGTAGACTGACGCATATATGCGATAGTCTACTACGCATGCGTATTTACCCTGTGCATGAATACTCACGGGCGCTTGGTAAACAGCCAAAATAACATCTGGCACGTGATGGTGAATGGACCAGTGAGAATTCGGCTCTCAATCATGAATATGTATGAGGTATAGTAATTCTAACTGTCTACCAAGATGGTACCGGTATCTATTTAGTATGTTGACACTATACACGTATATGTACATGTACATGTAGAAAATACAGAGATTGTACATTTTCAATACAGACTCAATATTAGGGCCATACATTAACATGTTTATTTACAATAAAAAAATGAATAAAATAAAACTGAATCATTACTGAAAACTTGTTACCAATTCCATATTTTGCATACAGCAGTATAGAACTAGTTACTGCTCCATCAACAAAGGCAATCATGCAATGAAGCTTGGGTGTATACTTGAGTTCTTTCGGGTGACACCATCTCTTCTTGGAAGAAGTGATGGCTCTGAGGAGATTCTCCTGATGACGGCTAGAGCAGACTCGTCGAAACGTGGAGAACAAACCAACTGGCTCTTCTCAGAGCCATCACTTCTTCCAAGAAGAGATCATTACATGGTGTCACCCGAAAGAACTCAAGTATCTATCTCCACCATGCAAAGCCTCAAATCCTACATGAAGCTTGGGTGTGGTACATGTACCTTGCCCATCATTATGACATCATGATGTCCTGCCAGGAACTATGGATCTACGCTTAAGCTTTTCATTATCAGAATAAGTTAATTTCCTTTCCACTATTGGCACAGAACCTGGCATGGATTTGGAGGGGGAGGGGGGGGGGTATCCACAGGTATTATTGCAATTGCAGTGAGTATTGACCTCACATCAGTTCACTGATAAAACAGTTACTTGTTCCATTCTACACAACTTATGTTCTGTTTCAAAGCACTTTATCTAAATTGTGATTGTCAACATCTGAACTATTGTTTATTTAGTGGAAAATTGGCTATGGTATAAATATCCTTCAATTTGTAGTTTTCATTATTTTTATAGTGAAAATGCATAATTTTTTTTGTTCAATATTTTGACATTTCATTTAGGCCCTGAATGTAAGAATCATTAGCCCTATTTCATGATGGGTTTAAACACTTTGCGTAAATTTGAAGATGAACTGATATATATGTATACATGTATTCTTCATGATCCATTTGTATGAATGTGCTAACCTTTCACTTACAAAATTGTACATATACAGGTACACGTTTGGAAATGTTTAATTTGAACTTAAGGGCAATGTCTACTCTATCAGTCAAATGTCTGTAAATCCATACATCCTTTATAGAGAATGTACACATCCCAACAGGTGAAAGTTTCAGCTGTATGTTTGTTACATCCCAAAGGAGAAAATAGTACAAATGCATTCTGATTTCTTGTATTTATTCTAATGTGGAAATGGATCATTAGCTGTTCCATTTCAGATTTGATTTTTTACTCATGTTTTCTTGAAAATTTACAACATTTCAGATGGAAGAACTTCTCCAAACCAATAATCTTTTAGTTAATAATTTGCTCATATTCTTTTCGGGTAATTACTGATTGTGTACACGCCCTTGAAATAGGGCTGTGCTGGGTATCCGGGTATCTGGATACCCGACCGAAACTGTCATTACCCGGTTCCATTTTACGGTTCCAATTACCCGTAAACGACTTTTAAAAATTCGGACTTAACATTTGAGCGGTGCGAACAGAAATCTGTGACTCTTGAACAATGTAATGTTTACACTTTTACAGACAATTATCTTTAAATTCAAGAGATTGCACTCCAATAAAGAAAAGATCGATAGTATGGTATCCTCATTTCAACAAAAATGAAAACAGGTATCCGAAGTTTCCTGATTTCGGTTATCCAGTTCCAAAAATATCCGAATACGCACAGCCCTACCTTGAAAGGGAAGGTACCAGTACATGTAAAACATTGGTTATTAGTAAATTATCTAATAATTATTAATTACCTAAAAACTTACTTTGTGAAATAAATGGTACATATATAATCATCTTGAGCAATTATTTTGACTGAAGTGTTTTCATCTAAGAGAAAATAGTAATTGTTATGTCGAATTTACGCAAAAAGTTGCAGTCCAACAACTTTTTGTAAAACACCAAAACATTATAAAACATACATGTACACGTAACAGTTTATTGTTGTTTTTCTCAAAAAAACATGAGCACCAATTGTGATGAAATTTTTACAGGTTAGTGTGTTATGGTAATTTTTAAAAACTTGAGGTGGAATGAATACATGTACATGTACGTTATCATAAACTAATGGTTGTATACCTTCCCTTAAATAACACTTGATGGACAAATTATAAGTATCACAGTATATACATGTCATGCAGAATACGGATATGCCAAGAAACGTTCCAAACAAACATGAAATCCACTTTCTTACGGAAACCCTGTCATGTGCTTAGTATCTCTCTCATCATTTGTGACTAGATAGCGCACACTCTTCCGGAGCAGGAAATACTCCTAAAACCTGAACGTATTAGACAACATAGAAAGAGCATCAATCACACCATTGCAATCAGATGTGACATGATGTGGAAGCCAATGTTAGAATTACAGATCACATGGTTCAATTCAAGGAATAAAAAACAAAGTGAACAATCTGCATACCCGTAGGCACAGGGAGCTCTTTTGGTGTATATGACCCCCTGATAAGAGATTAAATGTGGGGTCTGGTGCAAGTCATACCCCCAATGGGGAATACTTGCACAATTTTCTCACCTCTTTTTCTACTTATACATGTACTTCAGGGATGGTTTTCCTGGAGTAGTACAGCATAGAAAATGTATCAGTAAATTTACCATAATGCGTAACAGCCATGAAAAGGTCAAAAACTGACCCCAGGGACCAGTTTGAGAACCAGTTTTCATGTCACCATATATATAGAGCATTTTCTCTAGATTTTGATGGAAAAAGAAAAATCCTGAAACTTTGTTGGGAACATTGTTAATTTTCACGATAAATTTGGGAGGTCACTATTGAAAATTGGGTCCAAGTTTAGGGTTTCACCAGAGCCAGTCACAAATGATTGAATTCATTGCATTGACTGCAGTATTTGGCTCTTATGAACACTGATAGGGAAACAATTAAGACAACTCAATGTGTGATTTCACTTGTGCTAATGTGCTATTCAAAATTAGCATAACAAATATTTCCACCTAAACAATTTGCTTTGCATCATTTATGAAAGAAATTGTTCCCTGAGTTCAACTAGTCCTGTGTATAAGATCTCTAGCTGTTTATTGCTTCTGGTCTTATATCACAAATGTGGAGTATGAAGTCTGGTTTGACATTTGAGTCTGGTTTAAAATGTTAGCAAACATGAAACCAATTCCAAGGTTGCAATCATGAATACTATTGTGTATGTTTGGACACATAAGTTTGTCCAGGCAGGGTGCTAATAATTTATTTATAGACTTTAAAAGTACACATGTACAGCTAGTGTTTAACTCATATTAAAAAAAAGTACCCTCAACCTCAATGCAGTCGCAACACAGGTTCAGTTTGCAAGGAAGCCTCTCACAGTACAAAGCAATCTGCCCATTTGTTACATCTGGATTGAATCAGCCACCACAGATAGCACATAATTGGGTCTTGTTCAACAGTTACTAATGACCAGGTTAATTGGCCGCACCTGTACAGGGGACCATGTGGCACCAGATGGGTCACCTCATCAGCCCATGGTCAGCCTACCTGGTGGGAACTTCAAAAGTACCCCTTTCAGTCAGACCAGGGCCAGACGGTTTTTGACAACTGAGCCTACAGCACACTGCAAAGGGTTTACTACCAGTTGTCAAGTTTAATTGACCTCCACAAATTTACCTATGGTATTACAGTAGGAAACAATTATACTTGCATGCTAGAAGAAGAAAGGCAAAGAAAGTATAAACAAAAGCAAGTAAGAACTTAACAATCAAATACCAGGTGTACCTGCATTGTTTCTGTATGATTCTTAGAAGTGCAGTTGGTTTCTAAAACTCTACCTTAGAAGTTTAAAAGGTGACGGTTACACTGCAAAAGAAATATATGTCTTTGTTTTATTTTGGTTTTTAATTTCTTTAATAGCACTTTAATATCACCTGTAAATAAATTATAGGTCTATCCCAACTTGGACAGAAATGATTATACACACAAACCTGAAGTGTGAAATATTTTTCAAAAATGGTCTCTTCGGCTATTAAAACATAATTTATTCTAAAATAGAAAATACTATAGCGAGGGGAAACTTTTAGTGACAGTCTGTTATTGTTGTGGGTGAGTAAATGGCTGGACTTTGGGACATACACAGCAGTTGACCTTTTTGTGAGGAATTTTTTATTTAATTTACATTTCAGACATGTGCATATTGTAGAAAGATGTGCATATTGAAAGACAGTTATAAAATCAAACAAATGTATGCCAAGCAAAAGACTGTATACACTGGAACATATTCCATTGTGGCAAATGTCTAGTTTGGTTACAGTTAGGTTGATCTAACACCACTGGTAATTATCAGAAAAGAAACTGAGCCTATAATTTCTGGATTTTAAGATGGTACCAAACATCCTGAAAAGTATACAAATATTTTATTTGACATGTTGTGAATTTCAATAAGATAGGAAATGTATATGTGGGAGGGGGGGGGGGAGGAATTCAAATCTGAAAATGGATCATCAGCTGATGATCAATTTCCACATGAATATTTCCAAATGAATTTTTTTTTAATGCATTGTTGGTTGTTTCTGTACACAACTCTTGATTCTTATAAAGTATGGACGTACATGTATTACACAGATATTTTACCAAAAGAATATCCTGATGTATGAATAGTTCTTGTAATTGTGATGTAGTTGGAGCTGTATGTGCAGTGAAAAGAAAATGTGACACATGCGTGCGTTACTTCACCTAGCCTGCCATATATTTGAAGTCAGAAATACATATAAAGAGGATACTGCCTGAGGCGCATACATGTACACATACACACGTATATATAAAATACATAATATTTTTGTATACACTGACTAATCATCAGCTTTACAGGACATGATATTGTAATTGAATCATTAGATGAACAAAAAACCAGTAAACATCCTGTTGAATGAATCAATCAGTGTATTGGACGACTTGACAAGGACTTCCAAGAATTCTAGCACGCACATGCCATGCGCGTAAATCCTCAATTAACAACAGTTTAGAAAGGTGTTAATTTTCCCATTTGTGGTTTAGATAAGAACAGCACAAATTAACCTGATCATTTTGCTGGATTCAAGATCGTATCAGATGTGTTTGTACAACTTGATTACATGAGCTTCTTCTGAATCTAAAATCTCATCATAACATGCTTTTTAGGAATAGTCTCATTTCCCAATTACCTCTGTATTAAAAAATCTTTTAGTTGCGCTGTTTTTACTGACACTTTCCCGTATCAAATTCTCTACATACAGCTTACAGTATATGTGCAGCTTTGAAATGTCTTACCAATTTTGCACACAGCCATGTGAGGACCCAGCTCTATAGTAAGATTAGGTAAGATGTCCATGAACCTTGAAAAACCACAGGTAGAGAAATAACCAAGACACCCAAGGCTGGATGACATTTCAGTCCACTGCTTCTGAAGCTTCAGACATTGCCACACAGATAAAAAATCACTTATCTCTCCACCACAACTGCCATTGGACTCGCTTGACCTTTTATTGAGCCATTGTTAAAAATGCAAATTACTTTTGTTATCCTATTGTTGACCATCCCTCAGCTGTGAACCAACATTAGATGTTTGATGATAAAACAAGAAATACTTGCAGAGCATACATGTACATAAATCATCCTGATACCAAATCCAGAGCAACCACTGTGTTAGTGATATAGCCAGGGACTTTTCCCTCCCCAGGTTAATTTGAACTATAAAACTTCTGTACAAATGACTCATCAAATCAAGTAACCGGGTTCCGAGAGTTTCTAGGGCCCAACTGATATGTCTAGGGTTATCTGCATGTGTAACCATTGAACCCTACTCGCAAAAGCTCCATAGTACATGTACAACCATTAAGTTGATGCATGGATCCCTGGTTGAAAGGAAGTGCAGCTGCCCACAACTTCAACTCACAGGTTTCCCTTGACTTCATGGGCAAACTTTGAACCAATGAAATTCCATCAGACAAAATGGTTGCATAGTTATTGCAGAGCAGGAAGAAAGGGATTAGTATGCGGTTACTACCCCCATCTGTCCCATGCCAGGTTTAGAGTTGTACCCCGCTAATTGTATGGGAAATTGTCAAAGCTTGTCATGGCAAATTAAACATGTGGGGTTTATGTTGTTCGGGAGATAAAATCATGGTTAGAGAATAGAGATAATGAATTGGCCCTGCAAGTCAAGTCATTTATCAGCCCAATTTTCTCACCAATGTCAAATTTGTCTGCACACTGTTCAATCTTTCTTAGAAACAAAATTAGGCCTACCTTAACAGTTTAATATCCCCAACATGTGTTCCATGTTTGGAAAGTAATGAAATTCACTTTTTAGAAGAAAACAATTATTTTACAGAAAGACAACAATTTGCTTGAATTGTATTTTTATGAGAACAAGTAGTAACACTGCAGTTAAATGCAGACACATTCAGTAATATGTGATTTAGATAAAATTAACATTAAAAATCGGAAGACGATGAATTTGACTTAATGTAACCTCAGCAGTCTTAAAGGGACATTATTGTCACAATCAGTGGAATCAGAGTGCCAGATTTCGATCAACTCAGTGTCTGAAAATAATACCCCACATGATACGGTCATATTACCATCACTGCTGCATAAATGAGCCAGTAATTTTCAGTCACTGCATTTATCTTATACTAGGACACCGATTCCATGCTCTGTTAAAAGTCTGCTCTGATCGTGACGGTATTGTCCAATGCACTACAAATGAGGAATGAGTTATTCATCTCGTTGCTGTTCAAGAAAGAGTTGATCTGACTTGAACGATTTGTTGAAAGGCTGTATTGATTTTGTTAAACCAGGCTCTCCTCACTAATCTCCTTCCACATTATGTCTTTCTGCCAATTAAATTACATTTCAACTTGCATTCTTTAGTGAGAAGACAAGCATGTGATCTAAAATAAAATGTAAGTGAATATTTTCCTACCTTGTAACGCTGAACACAGGAAATGCTGCCAGCAAGAGTATGTTCCAAGGATGCAAGTACTAACAAGATGATCTTCTAAATATTTATACCCTTTCATTCAACTTCAGGGAATGTCATTCAGGACAGTAATCCATTACTACTGATATTATCTCCTAAACAATTCCGGACTGGTGGGATGGCACAACTTCAGGTCATATCAAAGGTCATTTTGTCTTTTCGGAGGAAGTTGATAGTTAGCATAGGAAGAGTTCTGAAGATGGTTAAACTACAATTGTGTCTTCATGTATTGAATGCAACACACATATAGTCTTGTAGCATACACATGTTGTATGGAGATCACAAAATTATTCTACATTGATTCCATGTGTATCAAGTCTATTGTCTATAATTTATGAGGTCTTTACTCTTCTAAAGTTGTTTTTGAAAAAAAAACTATACAAAAAAAACACCACACTTCCTAGACAAATTACACTTGACAATTACTGATATCTTATACAAATAAGTAATATAGGAATAAATAGGCCACCAGGCAAAGGTCTAGCTACAATGTTCTGATACGTGTTCAGACACGTTAAAAAAACGAATAAATCTAAATAAAGGGCTTGCATAACACATACACATGTACATGTACGTATATGTTGTACCATGTAGTGAGATAATACATCTAAATAGGCATGACTGGGAAAATCCATGCAGTATGATTATCATAGTAAACATTGCTCTGACCGCTTCAGTACCTGGTACTTTGTATATAATTACAGAGTTGTTCATGCACATCACATGGTATTGCACAATGTACTACAATATCTTTATTTGTATGGGTGTCATTGACTGGTGGGTATAGTTAAAAATATTTCCAGCGGCACGCAAAGGTACTCACCTTTCAATGCAATGAATACGAGTCGCATTCCTGGATTTATCGGTTGGTGGTTAAATATTCTTTTGCTATGTCAGTCAGAACTCTTTCAACCAGTCAGCTATGTGTCCCCGCAGAGTTTGTTGGCCACTATTAAGTCTGTATACAATCCAGGAAAGAAATGTTATGGGTTCATTTACAAGATGGCTCAACACTAGCTGGCTTTCCTCCTACTACTGGTGCTTGAAGATTATGTAGTATTCAGTGAGCCTCATCACATTTCGCCCAATTCACTCCACACAAAATGACAATTTAGCACCAATTGCCTTTGTCCTCATTTATCACACTGGCCAAGGAATGCAACAAAAAAGGAACTTTCTGTCCAGCTAGGAGTCCTTTGTGGAAAGATCTGATCTGGTCACAGCCGATTTCAAAGGCATTGATGGTTGATGGAGAGAAAGTGCATTCTGAAGTCCAAAGATGTTCTAATCCTGCATGATGGAGGGAGGAGAGTAATGGGCACATGTATGGTCTGATGTCCCCCTGTGGTAGTCACAAAGTGCTGAACCATTGCTAAACTACTTTGCCACCCCTTTCCCTTGTCCTTGAGTGAGCTGAGACAATAGTTATTCGTCAGCCCAAGGGTTTATCCACTTCATGGACTGTCACTCACTCATCCCAACAGCTGATAAAGGCCCTTGTAATAAGCCCAACCCATTGAGCGCACACAGAATATTCATAGGGTTGTGACAATATATAATCACCAGGCTAGAGTAAGTTCAGGATGGTGACCAATGCAATATCAGGTGGTATAATTGATGGCAAGCTTTTGTTGGGTAAATGTGTTAGTCTGTAATAAACTATTTCCCGTGTTTTTTTTAGGCGTAGATTAACATACCCATATCTCATACAGTCATACTTTCGGCACCATACTTTTAATACATGTAATTACTGTCATCAATGTATTAATCCGAGGCCAAGAATTACATGTATGTGCTGTAGCAGTAGCTCTTCACAAATTTGATTAAGCTAATTTTGCTGGTTTTCTATTCTGAAAATAAAATAAACTAGAAAAAAAGTTCTCTTATTGCATCATTATGTAGGAGTGTCAATGAATCTGCAATTAAAAACAATGTTTTCCATAAATATGATTTGTACATTGGGAGCCAAATGTTTTTTAGTTGTACCTGACTTACCAAGTTAGTGAATGCGTTATTGTTCCCCCAGTACAAAACTTCACCTGAGATAGAGCTTCTTATCCTGTGGCATGACTGCATATTATAACAGATCTCTTATCAGCTGGCATGGCATCACCAACACCTCCGTGCAATCTGTCATCTACAGTGTATAGCTGTCTATGCATAATCTATACTATCTTTTCATCACTTGTATACCAGAGACAGATCTGCCTTGTTATCAAGTTCTAGGTTAGACCAGGGATAACAGCAACACCCTAGAGGCCATGGAATTGATCTCTCCTCAATGGCAGGCCTAGCCACGGGTTACATCAAGAAGATTGAGTTACTGCTCTACATAAAAGTGATTTTTTGATAGATGTTAGTATTTACTTTAGTCATGTTCCACTGGTTTGGCAGTATTCATTGTGTGGGTTGAAAGACTGCCATTCTTTTGTGGTTGGCTTTTGTTAAGATTTGATGGTATGGCAAGTCAAAACTGATTTGTTTTCTGGTACCAGGTAGCAATTTGTTGTGGAGTAATCTGAAGACAAGAGAGAATCCCTACGAATGAAAATAGCCCTCATGCAATTGATGAAATGTGTATTATGCCGAAGGGCACTTGACCTGGATAAATACATCCAAAATGCTTTGAAGCCAATCAAGACCATTTATTTGTACATATATATTTTGGTGCTTGTATTCCTGATAAAAGTTTTGAACATGGGGAAAACATGTCAGGGTTGGGGCCTTCAGCAGTTAACCTTGCGTTTAAAACCATTAAAAAGGCATTCAGGAAGTTTACTGTACATGTAAATGTAATTAACTCAAACATAAGAAAAATAAACAAGAGACCAATCCCTTCAAAAAAGAGTAAATGATCCAGATGGTTGACATGTTTTCATGACCTTAGTCCTCCATGATGGAAATAACTCAGTTTGATTGTCTTATGCAGGCCTGTGATTTTAAAAAAATCTCCCTTTGCCACCAAATTTTCTTGAAAGAAGAGAAGTAACATGAAGATCTGACGTCACACTTTGAGCTAGAGGCACATGAATTATGCCAGATCCTGGCCGTGCGGCCGCCATATTTTCCCTGATGTTAAACTTTGAACATGGTTGGTAGCTAGTGCCTGAGCCGCCTGGAAGCGTGACGTGAGATCTTCAGCACAACGTATCCAATGAAACCCCTTGAATGGTACACCTGGAGCCTGTCTATGTCCTTGATATAGGATAAAGATAGGGGACCAGTCTAGAAGAGAAGTACAAATGTAGCCACCAAGGAAAGAAAGAAGTAGCCTGTATTGTGTCCAAACATCTAGTTTCTTGTTTGTGGGGATGTGGAGAGTCTGTAAATCCTCCAAAATTAAACATCTGGGATCAAAGGGAGACCCAGGCCTGCTACCCATTCTTCAGGTTTTTATACTTTTATCAAATCACTTCCCTGCTTATGATTTAAATGTTTAGTTCAGTGCTGTCAACATTTTTTTGAATTAAAAATATTATACTGAACATAATTTAAAGGGAAGGTACCGTACATGTCCAACATTGATAATGTTGGCAGAACTGCTTCTAGGAGTATGCTGATTTATGGAGTTAAGATTCAACCTGTGAAAGTCGAGTTAATTACTGTTGGTTGTTCATAAGAAAATAGTGAAAAAAATTTCAGATATATATTGTATTCATTCCAGTGTGTATAATTTTTCCATTGATATACATGTAGTGGATTTTGACCCTAGTTCATAGCTACAGACACACCTTGCGTGACAGTTCAGATGTAAATAAGTTAGCTATATTTAGGCTTTTGTTTTTCCAACAGGCCAATTAAGACCAGTGTGTATACACCAACCTCCCTACATGATATACATGTACATGTAGGATATATAGGTTTTTTTTCCTTGGGAGCAAGATTCAGTATGCAGCTGATACCAGTAAAGTTCAGTGCAAGAGTTTATTGCAACACTGTTATGGGGATCCTCTTGGAAGGAAGGTGGGTTTAATTTTGAACAACACTGACAATTGGTCATATGGATGTTGTATGATAGGAGTGAAATCATGTATTGATGTATTTAGCATACATTGTACATGTACAATATGCATTGTGCAAAACACAGTTTATAGGCATGTGATTTCTCAGAAATGTTCTTATTTCAGGATTTTTTTTTTTTACAAAACTCCCTTTGCCTCAAAATTTTCTTAAAAGAAGAGAAGCAGCCACAAAACCCTCTAGTTTCTTGTTTTTCGGGATATGGAGATTCTCAGTGTAGATGCTCCAAAATTAAACATCCAGGAAGTTCAAGCTTTGTCCTCGAGACCAAAGGGAGACCCAGGCCTGCTACCCACCCATTTTTCAGGATGTTTTACTTTTGCCAAATCACACCTCTGAATGAAGGCTCATTTTCACATTGCCTATGTGTAGGAATGCTCTTTTTTTTTTTTTTACATAGCATATGATTTCAAAGGTATGTAGCCACAAGCTAATAATATAGGCATCTTTTCAGTCTTAGATTTCATTCCTGGGTAAACACCAGCTGTTTCATGTAGTGTACATGTACATTCATTCTATCAGAAATATGAAACCAAACTAATCAGATATACACCTACATCAGCCAGACATTCATTAATTGTAGTCTCACATGACATCGTCAGTAGAGTTAGTGTAGGGATAGGCCCCATGTTAATGTAGATAGACTTCAGTATGATTTAAGTAATCTCAGAAGGGAAAAACTACACATAGTTTTACTCGGTTTGGTAAAAAAAAAAACACATTTTCTCTGGTCAGGGGTTGGCAGAACTGGAAATAATTGCCCCTGAGATATTTGGTTTGTTGCATAATTAGAAACTGTACTAATAGAGAAAGAGCATTCGATGTATATGTATAAATAACAGTCTGTGATCTACATGTAACATTCTACGTACCCTCTCCCCTCCTCCCCTCCTCCCCTCCTCCCCTCCTCCCCTCCTCCCCTCCTCCCCTCCTCCCCTGTCCCCCGTCCCCCGTCCCCACCCTAATGACAACTGCTACCCCCACTATTGTGTTGAAAAATAGGGGGAAAATGTGTACACATTTACGAATTCCAATTTTCCCATCTGTGGTCAAAGCTGTGATTAAATTGTGAGTAGTCCCCTGTAAGAGTTACCAGGGTCCCGTTCTGATCCTGATGTATATTTGTACAGTGTGATGCTATAAGACTGAGCTAGTGACCTCAAGTGACCTTGATATCAATAAATGTGACACAGAGTAGTGCATGTCTTTTTTCAAGAAGAACAAGAACAAAATTGGCACAGGTTTACCTATATGTTAACCCATTAAATTTGGGAAAAAAATTGTCAAGGTGTACTTTCAATCATGAATCCATTTCTCCTTTTCTGGGTACTGTCGTTAAAAATACAAGTGTTATTTCCACATAATGTACCTTGACAGAACAAAATTGACACAGGTTTACCTATATGTTAACCCATTAAATTTGGAGAAAAAATTGTCAAGGTGTACTTCCAATCATGAATCCATTTCTCCTTTTCTGGGTACTGTAGTTATTTCCACATACCTTGACAGGCATGTAAATATCTAATATCCATTATGACAATTCTAAAACTCGCTCAAATGTATGTTTAGGAAGTTTCAGCATTCATAGATTGCCTGATACATCATTCATGGATCCTTAATTGAATAAGAGAAATGATATAGAGATTTGTACATGTAGATTTATTCTCACAAAATCTAAACATTTATGCATATAACTTATTATTCTGTTTCAAGCTTTTGAAACAATATTACTGTTCATATTTTGTATCCTCATCACTTCAATCAAGTATACACTATTGGCCATCTCCAAAAAATATAAATGATGACACATTCATAGTTTTACGTAAGACTTATTTAAATTTACTAAAGCAGCAGCACCTCCCAGAGTCCGGCATTCTCCTGAAGACAATCAGAGCATACTGATCGAAACGTCAAGTTGTAACAACCAGTTCTTTTCAGAACTAATTACTACTCAATTGAGAATTTTCATATGGTGTCACCGCAAACAGTCTTCACTTATCCTTTTCACCATGCAAAGCTACAAATATTACATATATGAAACATACTTGTTGTACAGTTGATGGTACGTACATGTAGTGTCAGTAATTCCTTGAAATTTGTCTGATTTTTTTTTTTTCTGTCTCAGGCTACCGTTTTAGTAAAATTTGTGAAATAATTTTCATGATAAATTTCTGTCATGATTTTCTCTTTCATGAGACAAACAATAAAACCAACATTTATGATGAAGAAAAACAATGAAATAAGCTAAAATGTGTTTTTCTGGGTTCTTTTTAAGTATGGATGCATTTACAGACATGTAGCCAAAAAGAGTATAGACCTACTCATGGGCGGATCCAGAACATTTTTTAGGGGGGGGGGGCTGAGAATCAAAAACAATTATTTTTCAGTACTACAAAAATTACAATGAAATAATCAAAGGGCGAGAAAAACAAAGCACAGTGAGGGAATGGGAGTGCGTTCTCCCCTCCCCTCCCCTCTCTCTCTCTTTTTCTCTCCCTTAAATTTTTTTTTTTTTTTTAAACGATTTTAGGGGGGACTACAGTCCCCTTAGACCCCCCTGGATCCGCCAATGCTACTGGCTTTAAAGATGTATTCATTGATCCATTAGGGAGGGAATAAATTTTGGTTTTATTATTTGTCGTTACTTATAAATTATGTACATGTATCTGTATCTCTGAAAGATGCAGATTGTTTCACTTGCAGTTTCCTGAAGCTTTCGAGATTGCTGTTTTTGTCGAGGGTTCTCGCTTCACATAAATCAATGTGTTTATGTTTGCTCGAGTCAGAAAATAAATATCTATGGAAAGAAATCAAAAGTTGGTTCACCCTGTTTGTGGAACTAGGCCAGAACAATGCACAGTTCAACAAGGAACCAAACATGTGCCAATTAAAAAAGCAAACCTTTTGCAATGGGTGTTTTTTCAGAATTGCAAAGATTAATTAGCCTGTGAGATCACATATATTAGGTCCTTTTTATAATTATAATATTTTGGATTAATGAACCGCTGCCCAAAAGTTTTGCTGAGAGTGTATATGGACTTCAACTTGGGTCATTTTACAATCACAGACCTACATGTAGGCCTACATATAAGGACAATTTTATGGTTACTCACGTTACATTTTTGAGGTATTGGGCCCACTTTTAATGCCACAACTTCCTTATTTATACATTTCACTCAGCAGTTTTTTTCACAGAATTTGCATAATACCCAGACCTTACTCAGCACAAAATAATAATTTCAGAAATTTGTTATATATGTAATCTACATGTATATAAGAGAAAAGTGCTGGTTACTTACGTTACGTTTATGGACATGCATAAAATGTTGCTGTTTGTCTTATATAGCATACATATAACACATTTCTGAAATTATTATCTTGTCTTGAGTAAGGTCTGGGTAGAATGCAACTACCGTGAAAAAAAAAATGATGAGTGAAATATACATTATGGCATTAAAAGTGGACCTGAAATCTCAAAAATATTACGTGAGTAACCATGGAATTGCCCAGAAATGTAAAAAACATGTGAGCCTGAGTTAGTGAATCAAATTTCCTTGCACACTCTTCACTGGGGTTAAGACCAAACATCTTGATGTGGTTTTCAAGTTTTCAATATCAATTATTTTGAATTGAACAAAGAAACTTTCAAGGCCCTCTAGGAAAACATTGGAATAGATGCAATACCAACTTAGCGCATGAGTCAAAGCTCTACATTTTGATTGGTGCAATTGCACAGTGTGTATCACACCCTTGTTTAAATAATGTAACAGCTGGTCCCTGACACACATGGTTGGCTTTTTTAATAAAGATATATTCAGCTGTTAATACACCCCATGTGGTTACCTCTTGACCAATCAGATTCAATGTCTTGGGCATTTATAAATAGGAAGTAAAAATTGGAGGGGGAGGGGTCCTGACTCCTTACGTAAGTGTATCCAACTTGAGCATACATTTTTGTAAATTCTGCAAACCTTGAGACTGGAACCAGTTTATACACTGTAGGCCTATATGATTTACAGGTGCAACAAAACATAAACATCAGGGACGATATGTAACCATCCGAAAATTGTTTGGATGATAGCCTGCAGTAGATTTACACTTGATGTAGAGTTGAACAACAGTCTGTTAGGTGATCAATGCTATGTAACTATATCCCCCTTGATGCTTTTTTGATTTGTTTCTGTGGATACAAGAATGTTTGAAATTTCCATTTTAGTCTTGTGATAAAGTACATGTATGTATTGTATAGGCCTCCATGTATGCCTCCTCATTGAAGTATATATATGTGTGTTGTTTGTTATTGTGAATCATCTGACAAATGTTTTTTTTTTCTCTATCTGAAGATCAGTGTGGTGTCATATTCTCATTTGTGCATGTCTATCAATTTCACTTTATCAGTAAATACTTATTGATTCCCATCAGTATCTTGTCAAAGATGGCAAAAGAGTATTGCAGCTGTTACTGATGTCGGCTGTGATGCTAACATGCAAAGATCCATTGTCAATGGCTTATCGTTCTGTTCCGACACCCTCTGAAATGCCCAAAAGAGGCCATGTTATGAGCATTTTACTTAAGTTTATTATTTACACAATAATTTAAGCATTTCTTCAAAAAGAAAAGAAAGAAAAAAGTTAGGTAGGATTTGAAGCTTTGCGTGGTGGAAGTACAGATGTAAACAATTTTTTAGGAGTTGTATTAATTGTTGGTTCTGGGAAGAAACAATGGTTAAAACATTTGACATTTCGATCAGTATACTCTGACTGTCTTCAGGAGAATGAAAAAAAAAAAACTGCTGAAAAAGTACCAAATAGAAACCATTCAATCCATTTATTCAGGATACAAGAATTCTGAAATAAGGCCAAGTAAAAATAAATACCAGTTGATCGTCCCCGCCCGCATCCTTTTTTGAGGCCGCATCCTTTTTTTTATATTATTTTTTATTTTTTATACTTGTCCACAAAAAGAGTAAAATTTTCATGTATTTTTACTTTGTCCTGGCACCATTCTTTCGACTTTTGATTTAAACTTACCGATTTTAGTTGGCGGTGATTTCAAACTTAAAAATTGGTGGCCATTTTGAATTTAAATGCTTGGCGGCCATCTTGGAAAAAAATAAAAAATAAAAAATAAAAAGGCCCTCATCCTCCTCTTTTTTTAAAAACCAGGATGATCAACTGGTATTTTCTTTTACTTGGCCTAAGTAAAAGCAACATTACTCTGATGTGCTCAGTTCCTCATTCAATGTCACATTTGCATCCATTCTGTACACATGTGTAAATCGGAGGTTAGTTCACCTGAACGGGATCAGGGTCAGCATTCAACAAATCAGAATGTCTAAATTGTCTAGGCATTATGAAAATTTAAGGTTTAAAATAATTAACTTGGAAATATTAAGAAGTAATCAGCTTAAAATCTGTGAATGTGAATCTCAACAGCTTGTCAGTTTAAACTTGTTTTAAGTTTACCATTTCCTTCAAAATATAAAACAACACACACATAATTTCATTAAGCGTTTTTATTGAATAATTTACATCTTAGCATTGGTACAAGGACACAGCAGTTTCCAATTGGGAACGTTTTCATTAACCCTAACTCCCTAGGCATTGTACTAAAACAATAAAAATCCTTCAAAATGCTCCAACTGGCTTTGTTGTCTAGGGAGTTAGGGTTAATTTTCTGCAGTGTGAAGCTGACAACATTTCAGGAAATTATTTACAGCTTATCCGTAATGTAGGATCTTACATTGCCAGAAGTTGTGCTTAGAAATAACCAAGTTGTAATTCGTTCATGCTGTGTTGTGTTAAGATGTTTGTTTGCGTTTTTGGCAGTCTTGTAAAGGCCCTTTCACACGAGACCGTTTTAACGTGTGAAAGCTATCCTTATTAAATAATTACCACGGACCCTCATTATTTATAACAGAGATCAAGACCTTCTCCAAAAAATCGCATCGATGTTAAAATCGCCACGATAGGTCGTGTGAAACGCTTCGTGTGCCCAAACAGGGGACCCTTGCTTTGGCGGTATCATTTCGCATGTGCAGAACGCGTCACTAATCAGCTTGCAATAAATTCCGGATGTGTGTTGGTAAACAACTTGTATGTCCCCATCACGTTGATCAGTGAATGAAATGGTTTCATCGTAACTCCAAGAGACTTTCTTGGCCCGGACACGTTTATTTTTCTCGTTGGATGGCCTTACGTTAGAAATCTGGCTCTGTGAATCCGTCGGAATTGTTGCAAGTATACTTGATTCGATATCCATAATAAAACGAGAATAAAATTGTCGGGAAATGGGAAGGAAATGAAAACAAAATGTGGGAGAAAGTAACGTTTGACCATATATCTTCTCGGGAAAACCACTGGTAACGTAGAAGAAAGCGTTCAGTGAATAAGCTCTGCGTGTGGTACCAGTGAAATATTGGATTGCACAATCATGACCTTTGACCCTCCATGGAAAACGAGGGACGTTAGTTTTGGCGTGAGTGGAAGTCGTGTGAAAGTTTGTTAAAAAATCGCAAACGATGGAGGCGACAGACAACTGGCGCCCATTACCAAGGACCTTTGTTATCGGTGCTCGTGTGAAAAGGGCTTAAGACTTGTGACTCTAGTCTGGGACTCTACATTGTAGTTCAACTCAAGTCTCAATTTTAGCCTCGGACTTCACAAGGTACAGTGACATGGACTTGATCCTTGGGACCTTGGCTGAGACTCAGACTTGAATTGGACTTGCAGGCAAAATAAACTACCCAATATCAACCTCTGAAAACGTGATGAAATTTGTAGAAATTCCTCTGTAAACATTGGACATTGTATTGTAATTGGGCAGAATCGCTGCACCAATACAAACCCCACAATAATGATCATTTGAATCTTATGTTGAGTATTCTTTGTAAATTTGAAATTTTGTTGTGCAAATAACCCAGACCTTTGTAACTCATGGACTTGAACATGACTTAAATGACTTGAGACCTTGACCATGCTACATAATAAGGTTGTGCCGGGTATCCGGATACCTGATTGAAACTGTCATTACCCGGTTTCATTTTTCGGTTCCAATTACCCATATTTCGACTAAAATTTAAGCCATACAAATGGAAGTGTCCAATTTTGTTTTTGTTAACAAAATGTGTTGGGATACTACAACTAAGTCGTTTTTAATATTGAGGCAAGAAGTTATTATAGTAAGTCCACATTTATTGTGGTTATAATAATACAAGAGAAACTTGTGTTCATATTGGTTATTTTAGACATTCGAGAGTAATTACATATTTTTTACAAAATTGTTTACGGGTAACCAGGTATCCGAAGATTTCCAATATCAAGTATCCAGTTCCCAAATAACCGAAAACGCACAGCCTTACTACATAAGACTTGGGCTTTCACATGAGGTTTCAGAACTCACATAAAAGTCTGCATTTTGGGATAGGCCTATACTGTTCAGATAGATAAAACATCAAGTTTATCCAATGAAAATTAACTTTGAAATCAATTGAAGTCAACTCCAAAGGGATGTCCTATAATTATCATACTGCATAGATTTGAATAGGATGAACTTGTTTGATGTCAGTTGTGTAATGTTTTAACCCTAACTCCCTAGACAACAAAGGCAGTTGGAGGATTTTGAAGGATTTTTATTGTTCACTAACAATGCTTAGGGAGTTAGGGTTAATGATAATATAGTACACAGACTTTGTAATTATGCAGATACATGTATAGCTATGATTTATTTAGGAATAATTGTATTGGAATGTGACTGTGACTAATTATTTATAAATCTTAAACTACTTGAATATTTACAATTTAAAGTATAGTGTATATGGGATGTGTTACGTATACAAATTCACTCAGTAATGCTGGCCAAAAAAACTTGAGTCAATTTGGAACCAGGATTGAGTCAGAAATGTCAATACAGCAAATTGCTTAAGTGCATGGGTGGAGGAAGAATGGCTTCAGGATATTTGTCAAATTAGGTGTGGTGTAAAATGATCAAGAGACTCACCATGAATTGTCTGCTGCTAATAATCTGCAGCATTAGCGCTAATATCATATTCCAAATTCATCCCTTCTTGCCTTACCATGGCATGTTCAGGGTGTAGGGGGGGATGTTGGTTGGTTTACATCCATGGTTTATGGAGGACCGTGTACTGGAATGAAGGGGCTCGGGGTTAAGAATCACCAGTGGATATGCATGATTTTTAGCTAGGTCAGATTGCATTCTTTTATCATAGAGAATGGGTCAAGGACATTATACTTGTGTTCTGTTTCAAGTTATGTAATGTGTTCTGTTACTTTCTTAAAACTCAAAACACAGAGCATGGACACTGTTCGTAAGTCAAGGCTTGTGGGGAATAACCTTAATCAAAGCAGACATATGGATCAACGAAACCAGATGGACCAGACAAATACAGAAGACGGGGTCCTTAACTAAATACACTAATGTGCACATGGTAAATCTATGACATAATGGACAGTGAAAGCTGATGATGAGAAGTGTTGAGTTATCAGGGATGAGCTCCATGTAGCCTATCAGGAAAAGAAAGCTAGGTTACATGTATGTAATGGGAGAGAAGAACACTTTTACATGTATACAGTGCCTTAAAACTTATGAGTTAGTTATTTTAGTAAGTTTGTGATGGAATCAAAACATCAGGGGAAACTAGTCTGCCTGAGGTCTAAGTTTAAAGGTATATAGGTATAGACCCAAGCAGAATTGCAAACAATTTTTTAAGATCTTCATCATAGTGTTTTACAACTAGAGGGAAAAAACAAATTCCCAATGTTTTCCATATAGGCCTGCGTGGAGACTGATTGAGCTGCTTTCACTGCATGGTAACTAACTTTTAACCACAATTGCATCTAGGGCTTTACAGCATGCCTCAATGGATGTTCACTGGGTTGGCAGTTAGCCATAAATCTTATAATTTGCAATACAAGCCGCAGTTGATATTGGATTTATGATATTGATATTAAAAATGACATTGTCCTTGTGAACCATGGATAAATGCACCAGTTTCTGTGAAATGGAAGCCTAAACAGACCGACGAAGAGAACAAAAACCAATTTGAATACTTTGAAAAGCTGTTCTTGCCAATACTGGAACAGCTCAGAAGAAACAAATAATAATAAACAATTGCATGAGTGCAGTCAAATTTCCAAGAAACAAAATAATCTCTGTACCACATGTGCAGTATTTCATAAAATAAAATAAAAAGTTGTATACTTTGGCTTTGGATGTACAATGTACTTTTAGAGTTTCAGTCATGTGAGGTTTCCAGAAGGCTTTCTCTGAGAAGGTTATGATAACAAATGGATGGATCAAAGCCTATTCCTTGTTATATGCAATGATCCTGTACAACCAAACAGTTAAAATGTCACCAGTCCTTATTTTTTTCTTTCTTTTCAGTTCATTTAAACTGCAATTTCATCACCGTTATTTATGGTTCATCTTAAGGCCATTGGAAACCAATCTGCCACCTTGATTAATTATTACTTTTTTGTTCAGGGGTTATTGGTGATAGTGATAGTGATTTATCATGATAATGAATATAGATGAAATACTGAGGGGTAAATATTGTGATTCAGGTCTTTGATGATAATTCACCGTAGATCTGTTGTAATTAATCTGGGCATTTAATTTAACCCTAACTCCCTAGGCATTGTATTAAAACAATAACATCCTTCAAAATACTCCAACTGGCTTTGTTGTCTAGGGAGTTAGGGTTAATTCAGGGGGGAAATATTGGCAGTCAGACAACTGCTCTTGTGTGAAGTGTCAATACCATAGAGAAAAGAGTCCTTTCTCTGCGTACAAATACTGAGTAGCAGAAATCCAGATGACTCTGCTCTTGGGAATTGATTGTACATGTATCATCACTGAGCCAGATGATCCCCTGGGCAGTGATAATACAGACATTAGATTATGACATCAATTGTCAACAGCTGAGATCTATTACCATCTAGGAGCAGAGCAAACCAAAACAAAAGCAGTACAGTATGTGAATTGTTACTTCATGGTCCTAAGGCCTTTTCACACTGTCCATAATCTCGGGGTCGGAACCGGTTCCAACCCCGAGATTTTTTCCAACCCTTTTCCCACTTCTAAAATTTCAACCCTGTTCCAACCCGGTTAGCATGCTCTAGCTGGATCGAAATCAACCCTGGCAGGGACCAGGGTTGAAAATCTCAACTCGGATTGAAATTGCATTTTTCGGCGTGAACCATGTCGAAAATGATAGTGTGAACCGCCCCGAGTTGAGCTCACTTACCGCCGATCCGTGTTGAGTTATGTGGCGCGAAATTCTACGAAAATCTGACACGGGTACAAAGGTCAATAAACAATCAGCTGTGAGGCCACACCGGCGCACTACGTATAGAGAACCTTCAGTGTGCAGTAGAAAAAATGTACATTATATGTTCATTTGTATAAGTCATCAATTCTGTGCACATTCTATGGAGTGATATCGCAGCAGTTATGTTGTTTGAATGATTCAATGTCATATTCAAACCAGAAATGCGTCCTACAGCCTAAATTTCTCTAATCTCCTTACAAATATCATTTCCATTTTCAGTGTTTTTCTAACACTTGGCTCGACTTACCATTGAGAATGTGATAGTTTTCTACCTGAAAACCATTTTTATTCCGCCATTTATTAAAACACTCTTCAACATTTTAGGGTAAATTGAGCCAAAAGGCCACGCCGGTACCAGTGACCTGACCACATTCCTGCTCATGTTAATTTCCAGACTTGTGACTCATTACTCGAACTCGGACTCAAGTTCGACTTAAGTCACTTTCTTGGTGACTTGGGCTTGGACTCAAATGACGATGTACAATGACTCGGACTCGACTCTTCGAATTTGGACTCGTGACTCGGATTCAACAGCAAAATGCCCAATATTCACTATTTTAAGAAATATTCACAAAATATGATTTAGTTTTCATGTAGAGAAATGGAATGAATATACGGTACCTTTGTACAATTCAGTTGACTAATATGACATATTGTGTGGACAATTTGTACTTTTTTCCCCCAAGTTTGAGAACTGAAAAAATATTACTCCAAAAGTCTTTTCAGTTTCATGACTCAAGTTAATTAAAAGAAAAGTAAAATAATTGCTTTTGGAAATAAATCTTTGGTTTAGTAAAATTTATGAGATACTAAACCCAAAATTTGTTCACTTAACTTTGAACCTTGACGTGTACAGTGTATAAGGTTTTCTTTTTTCATCTGATTTGTTTAATTAAGTGACTCGTGACTTGGACTCGTGACTCGGACTCATGACTCAGGACTCAAACTCGGACTCAACCCACATGACTCGGGACTCGAACTTGGACACAACACTGAGGACTCCGTCTCGGACTCGAGGTTGGATGACTCAAGTACTCAAAGTCTTTTACATGTTTTTTTATGTTTTACTAAAAGTTTGTAAATTCGACATAACAATTCCTGTTATTTTCTAAAATTTCACAGGATGATTAATAGTTGTCATAAGTCAATGAGTTATTAATAATGATATGCCAATGTGATTATCTGGCAGTTACCAATGTTGTACCTTCCCATTATGAGACTATTGTAGAAATGCAAGAAGCTTTCAATCTGAAATACAAGTCAAGGGATGCGCTTTTGTTGATGTTTTTATTATCCCAGTTGTGTGTATTTATTTATAAACATGTTGGTTAATGTTTTCTTTACATACATCAACATGGCAAGGAAAACTTTACTCTAGCAGTATCTATGGGACAGACTGAGGAAATGTTACTGGATAAAATGGTTACCTGCTGCACTTAAAAAACAAAACTGTATCCCTTTCCACCCCTGTGGCAAGTCAAAAACAAGGAAGGTGATAGGGAAATGAAAACCTACAAGTGTGGTATCCCACTGGGAGTGTTTAGAGTTCAACTGTGCACTTGGCACAGGTGTATTCCATGTGTATCATGTTTAGAAATGCAATGAGTTCAGATATTACCAGATTGATACATGTGCGTATAGTTGATTGAACAGATGGATCCATATGTGCTACCAGAAGTACTCAGTTACACTCTCCATGAAATCTTGGCATTTTTAAAAACATTATAGTTTGTTTATGTTTTGTCTTGGCATGTCAGATGAACATAATTAACACTGTAATTTAGCAATTACGCATGTACTAGAGTGGGCTCTTGAGCATGCACTCTATAGGGCTCAGTGGCATTCATTTGTGACATATTGATTTTGAAACATTCCCTGAAAGGTTAATGGGGCGAAAACAGGTTAACAAATTTGAGGTGAGTTTTAGATTAAAGGGGCAATATCCTCATGATCAAATCAGACTTTCAACAGGGCATGGAATCGATGTCCTAGTTTACACAGTGACTGAAATTAATGGCTCATTTATGCAACAGCAACCGTAATATGACCTTATCATGTTCGGTATTATTTTCAGTCACTGAGTTATTCTAAAAGTAGCACTCCGATTCCATGCCCTGTTCGTGACGATATTGTCCCTTTAACCCATACACCAGAAATGATGAGTCCTTGCACAAAACTAAAATACTGAAATCCCAATAAAGGTTATTGACTTTGAAAATCAGGTCACACACACACACTCACACACCAAGGACCCTTCACCACAAACTGTTTCAAGTTGGTGGTGACATTGCCAGAGGGGTTCAGACCTGGGTTCAGACATGGGTCCTATCATGGGACAAGCTTTGCAGTCTTGTCCAATGATCCAACTGTTTCCCTAGGGCATATTACAATAGACACCTACGGTTCCCCAGAGACCTCCCCTACCCCCAAATGAGTCTAATTTTATAGGGTAATGAACACATCAAACAATATCAGAAGGGAGTTGCCATGATGGAGAGAGGGCTATGTAAACAGTTATTCTCATGTGGAGAGGTAATTCCAGGGGACATGTCTGGTCCCCAATGTACTGTTGGTAGTGTCTATACATGTACTGTATATACCAAGTAGGTCTATATAAAAAGCACCAATCTATAAAGTTACTGGTACTTGTATAGTCCATGAATCAGTCACAATTGTCTTGAAGGAAATGCTGCAACTCGGTTAAGCGAATATTTATATGGTTACTCGGTTTATTTTTATCATTCGGTTATCCAGAAAATACAGAAAATAGATGCTACCTTATTTGTGCAATAAAAAACCCCATAAAAAATTACACATCTCCATATCTCTTCAATCAAACCAAATTTACCAGATATAGTGAATAATATAAATTTAACATCTGGTCCTTTTTCCTGTACCTTTATTTTCCTAATGTTGAATTTTATGTTTTAAAAATTTGGTTCGGTTACTCGGTTACAAAATTAACCGTAAAATGCCATAAAACTACATTGAAAAAAAAAAATTATAACACCTTGTATTATTGGGTCTACGAAAGAGCCAATGAAAAGGATGTGTAAAGCATCCTCAACTGCATTGGATACAATGCGTTGGAGGTTGCAAGATGTGTGCTGTTTGTTACTCTGCAAAATTCATTGAAATTAGCTTTTCACTCATCCGTCAATCACCTAAAGTCAGAAAATATGGTTACTATTGAAGTGTAGATCAAAATCTGACATTGTTTGGTGCAAACGAGTACCTGCTAAGGCCTTATGGCCTAGCTTCAATAATCAGTTTTGGCTTGGAGGATATCATCAGTGCCATCTTGGTTACATTTATGTATGCCCACAAGGCAACTGAACGGGTCATCCTGACCCAACGCCATACATTTTGTCACCCGTACAACCTGTACGGGATGTTACAATTTCCTTAAAAGGTTTTATTTATTTGTGTTTTTTTAAATAAATTTGTTGTGAAGATGTGTTTGGAATTTTGAATTAAAAAAAATTGTTATTGTTACTTTAATTTTGCTAGCTTAACCCTCCTACTGTTTGACCATTTGAAACCATTCAAAATTTCCACTTACCAAAATGCCCATTGGTTTTGTACACACATGGTGATACCATTTGAACAGTGTTGGTAGCAAGCTTTACTACCATTCAAATCCATTCAAATGCATAGAGGGTCCATTGATTCACCACTTAGAAGTATCCAAACAAGGTTTTGTATTAGCTGTACTACCATTTGGAAAGATCCAAACAAGGTTTTGTATTAGCTGACCTACCATTCAAAACCATTTGGGGGAATCAATACTGTACACAGTTATTTCACCATTCAAAACCACAAAAGCGAATGGTTTCAAATGGTGGATCAACTTGTATGAAAAAGGTACCAGAAGTAGGAGGGTTAAGAAAAGAAAAAGGGGAAATAAATTATGGATTGCCATGATGAAGCGGTTTTGTGTCCTGATAGCTGAGTCGTTAATTAAAATGTGGTATTTGGGTCTCTAAACAAGACACTTTACCATAATTGTTTTTCTTCACCCAGGAGTATAAATGGATACACATGAGGGTACTCTATAGAAATTGTTAATTTGTTAAGCTCTGAAGTGCCAAAAGAGGTTGCACATACACCGTTTGTATACTCCTGCGGATTACAGGAATTATAGAATTTATACTGGCCCAATGATCAGGGAGTAATAGGCCTAATGTCTATGATGTGGAATATGCTTTATAAGAATGAATATTGATCTAATTAGCTCGGACTCCAGTTGTAAAATTTATTTGACCTTACATGTATGTGAAGACATTTTGCAAGGACGCTTGGCTGATTTAATCAAGATGTTCCTTTTCTGTGTTAAAATTGAATAATTGTTTTTCTTTCCACCATTGCAAGCATCTATTGAGTCAGGGTCTCATGAGGATGTTCACATGGGCCTAACCCAAGGATGGTCTACAACATGTGATTCAAGAGGAAAATGATTCAGACACTTTGATTTCTTATTTGTTTCTCTCTCCGTCATTTCATTGAGAGGAGTGGCTCAGAGAATGGTCCCGTCTCAGGGAGACATACATGTAGCCTATTAAATTGGCTTCCTACGAGTAATGTTTTTAGTAATGGCTTTCAAAATAAAGAAACTCGTTCTTATTGTCCACGCCCTAAACATACACGATATGTATGTCAATAGTTTCCCATTTTAAATTGCCTGGCATTCACTCATTAGAGTCATCACCCCCCAAAGCCGACAAACCCACACCCATGGGAATTCATTTCTGGGTGGATCATGGGGTCAATCTCCCTATCAAATTGTAATTTCCTCCACAGGGTTATTAATTACGATGGCATATTAATTTACAGTCTTCTTGCTGTTTGAAGTCTGTGCATCATTTGGAACACAATTTGTATTCTCAGTAAAAAAAGAAGAAAGCTTTATAGACCTACATGTAGGCTTAAATGTATCCCTCTTCAAAGACACTTTTTCATAAAATTTTAAGTTATTTGAATGTATTCGCTCCGTTCACTCCGTATTTTATGGTACTAAGTGCGCGTGTACTACTGCCAGCCAATGATCGTTTGAGATATTTTACATGTACGTGCATCAACTGCAGTATATGTCAAACCCATCATTATTGCTGCCCTTTCGATCACCAGTGATCTAAACGACATGTGCCGGTAGTGTAACTTTCCATCAACACTTTATTTTATCAAAATAAGTGCATTATCCACTCAGCGCACATCGTAGTCCACTAGTGGTGAAGTTGCACCCAGTGTCTTGATGATAGCCACTTTGGCGTCAAGTGAGCGTACGTGTTCTTCTACCAGCCAATAATATCTGGAGATATTCCACGCGTACGCATATCAACTGCAAAATACACCAATCGCAATGCACTGTCGCTGCCCTTTCACCCACTGTGATCTAAGACATGTGCCCTCAACGGCTCATGCACGGTACGAATAACTAATATGTAAAGTTCATGCTCAATTGGTCTGCACACTTCAAAAGAAATCAGTTGGATATTAAAATTGTCACACTAGTCAATTAGAGTGTGGCTTTGTCACAGTGGATATTTCATTACAACAAACAATGCTTTTTTAACTTCGGTGTACAACTTTAGATGGACACAAGTGTTGTCCATCAAAATACTTTTGAGATCTTAGTTTTATATCTTCTAAATGAGAATCTCACGTAGGATGATTTCTCAGAATGTTAGCCACCATCACCAAGAAGTATCTTCATAAATTAGTTATTTATTCCAAACATGTACATATTTGTGTACAGAAACCAATCTGTAAAAGAGTCAGCTGTTTTCCTTGTGTCAAAATGCATTCAGATTTTTCATAGTTATTGTTACGTTGTACTTTCTTCTTCTGAAGTCAGTAAATCAGTTGGGAAATTCTATTACTACAAGTGTAATTTAACTAAAATGATGAAGGTGTCCGGAGGTAATGTAATCTCCCCTGTCTAGGCCTATGTGTTTGTGTGTGGTGTTTGTACAAAACTGCCTTGTGTGCAAGATATTTCAAAAAGTTATCTGCTGATTTTGATGACATTTTTGATGTGAATGGGTACGGTTTGGCACAAACTCCAATCAATAACAGGGGTCGAAATTAAATGGATTTTCATGGTAGCCAGCAGGGCTAGTAACACAAATTTTTTAGTAGCCCTGATTAGATTTCAGTAGCCCAAAAAAGAGCTTTAAATCTGTAATTCTTTATTCTTTGTTTAGGCCTATACATTGATTTCATGTATTGTAGGCCCTATCACCGTGAGAGTATTAAGTATAGATAAATGTACAAAAAATATGAAAAAGTAAGGAAAAAACACCTCTGTTCATATCCTCGGAATTATATGCAAATTTTACGCACCACTTGCAATACATCAGTCACATTGTTTTTATCATCGTAGTTCAACCACTTAGGGCCTACGGTCATTCTGCCATGCCCTCTGGAATTTCCGTGTTCTTTTTTGTTGTTCATATGATCGACTTGTTTCCTTGTCATCCCCGGCCACTTTTTGTTTTTTCGCGGGAGGTTTCACTCCTTGCAAAAAGCACCACATGCATCTGTACTGTTGATATTAGTTAGCGAGCGAAACCGGCCGGCTCCAAACTTTCAATCAATCACTAATCAGGTAAACCGATTCAGTATAGTATAGTGCGCAGATAATTATAACGCGGCATGTTCTTCGTCAGCACTGTGCCTAGCCTTTAGTCAAGGCGGCGTGGCACCGGATACTGGCGTGCAGGCGACACGAAAGACCACCACAGCACTGTGGTGGTATTTCGTGTCGTCTGTATCCGGGGTGCCACGCGCGCCTTGACTAAAGGCTACACTGTGCCTAGTTCTCACCACAGCAATCTGATTACCTGCTGAACGAGTGCGGGAACCAGTTCGGTATACGAAGCTGGGTGTGTCATTAGATATCACCGTGAAATTGTACACGTGCACAGGACCGAATATTCCGCTGCGCACACTCTACAGTAGGGAAGCAAATTTTTAGGTGAGCAGTATTTTATGTGACACCGTCACAGTGCAGTGCATGCCGCGCCGTGCGATGCGGGACCGCTGTACGATCAAAGGAATCCATGGCCGATATAATGCATCTCTAGCATGTTTTGATGCAATTGCGAGTTGACAACAAATTTTTCACTACTAGTACTGATTACAAAGTAAAGAGCCGAACCTTATTGTCAGACAGTTCATTATTATTTGTGATGCTGCATTTTTACTTTATTTTTCCACTAGCCCGCCGGGATATCAAACTGGAAAAAATAGTAGCCCGGCTGTAAATCCACTAGTCCCGGGCTAGCGGGCTACCGGCAATTTCGACCCCTGCAATAAGATTTAGGTGAAGATGCGATTCCAGAAAAATGATAAATTTCTTTACAGCTATTTCTATCGCAAATTCGCGGATTCCGTACAGCCTAATGTTATCAGGGTCTCGTAATGAGCAATAGTCCTACCACCTAGACGCGCGCCCTTTTCCTGATTATATAGCCTATAGGGGTCTCGTCAGTGATAAACCTGTGGAGGAGGGATGCACTCTAATGAGTGACTGCTCTTGTTGGTACATGTAATTACCTGAGAAGAAACTGAACAGATTATCTAAAATCTTAGTTGGTTTGGAGGTAGACATGGAACCAAACATCCTGAGAAGTTACTCCGTCTGACATGTTGTCATCTTTGAGAAAACGTTAATACTACAATGTAATTTAAATCTGAAATGGATTATCATTTTCTGATCCACATTAGAATTAATACAAATAATTAGGCTTTTATATGTTTTTCTCCTGAATGACATAACAAAATAAGCTAAAAAATTCAACATTGTGGAAGTATATATGGATGCATGTTTTACCAAATGTGAAATAATCCCCAAATCAACAGGAAATATTGAATGGTTTGTGCTGGTAATCTCACAGTGGAAGTCCACATGAATTGGAGTTGGCATGTGCATGTTGATTGAAGCGTGTTGGTATGTACATGTACAGTGTACGCATTTGGATATTGTCAATTGAAATCCAATTTGACATAAAACCACAAACTGAGTACTACACACGTCATATCAGTGATTTTAAGTTCAAAAAGATCAGTCTACTTTCAAGCCATTCTCACCCACCATTCCACTTACAAAGAAATACATAAAGACATGAAATACATGTAGCTTTCATCAGGCCACAAAAATGACTCAGACACTTTGATTTCTTATTTGTTTCTCTCTCCGTCCCTCTCGGTCATTTCATTGAGAGGAGTGGCTCAGAGAATGGTCCCGTCTCAGGGAGACATAGCCTATTAAATTGGCTTCCTACGAGTAATGTTTTTAGTAATGGCTTTCAAAATAAAGAAACTCGTTCTTATTGTCCACAAAAAAAACCTGTCCGATTTTCTGGTCTCCGCGTGTGTCATCTCAGACCTACGTGTCAGCATTTGTAGTTTTCTTTTTGTTGTTGCTATGAAACGATGTCCAATTGCAGCCAAAATTACTGGATCGATTGGAATTCTGCCATGCTGTGTTTTAAATGACTTTTTCCACATAGGGGTATGAACGTTTGCCCAATTTGGGAGGCATCTCTTAGCCACCATACATTGTGTATAGGCAATTTGGTCTGGTTCCAATAACCGCGTATAATATGTATTTCACTGGTGGGGGGGGGGGGAAGATTACCCCAAAAAACAAAACAAAACAAAAGTATGTCACCGCACCGATTTTGAAGCTGACCGACCAGAAACCAGAGACTTTGTTTGTTTTTTTGCCTAACAGATGAACAATCATTCTCTAGAATCACATTTTGTATTAATTGTTATTAGTTTACAAATAATTTGAAAAGTAAAGGCTGTTTACACCACGTAAAAATTCTCTTTTGAGTAGTAATTTGTTCTGAAAAGAACTGGTGGTTACAACTCGACGTTTGAATTAGTGTGCTCTGATCATCTTCAGAATAAATTGAACATAATTTAATTGGGGTTTTAACAAAACAGTTAAATTCAGTTTGAAACATTTTGGGAAAATTCAACATTTTCACGGGAATCTGTATCCTTATCTTTATACTCATGTAATCATGATGCATTTAGATGGCTTTCTCCTTTATGGCCCAGTGTGTGTTGTAACCCACAACCAAATCATCTTGAATTTATACAGTGTTAATCTAAAAATAAAACTGTTAGCACCTAGCACTTATTGGAAACATCTGTTGAACTATTCTTTGTAGAACTGAAACTGTTTTAACACTCACCATTCTGAATGCATCATAATGCTGGATATTGTTGAAGTGAGCAAAGAACAAATGATTCTTTGTTCTTGCTGATAGATCTTGTTGCACTCAGCAGGCTATACACATGGACACATATGGACACATATGGACACATATGGAAGTTTTTGCTTGGAGCAGGGGTCATAGGAGTTAGGGTTATTATCCCTTTTGCCACTGAACCTGACAAAACCTGCCAAAATGTATGCCCTATGCATGTACCCATCAAAACCTGTCAGTGTTAGTGCATAGTGAAGCAATTACATAACCTTTCAAAAAAAATGCTCCATAAAAAGGTTTTGAAAGGCACAGTGTTTCTAGAAGGGTTTTAAACTACATTTACAAAGGATTGGAATAAAAAAGGCAAAATTAACTTGTTCTAAAATTTAAAAACCTCTTTTATGAAGTATGTTATAAAATAAGGAAAAAATATGACTAAAAAATTAATTTAAACATATTTTAAAAAGTACTAAAACCTTAGATATGACCTAAACTCATAAAGCCTCTACTAGAAAAAGGCTGCTACAATATCCATCCCTTCTAAGAAAAATCTTTCATAAAACAAAACAAAGTGTGTTGACTCCAAAATTTATGATGTCTGTTGCTATGTCTGAATGTTGTTTCCCAGTCGGATATAACCTTGTATTTGGGAAAGCTTCACTATTGAGGACTCGGAGAATCTTTTTCCATCCCAGATGGCCCAAAAGTCCACGACGAAATCCAAGACGCAAACCAACTGCTGAGATCCAGCTCACAAAAGACCAGAGGTCAACTGGTACCTTGTATGTGAAGTTCATTTAAGAACACTTTGTTATCCTTGGCAGAGCTTGGTGGTATTCAAATAGAGCAGGCGACACAGGCACAGCTAGGGCTTGTGTCACCCAATGATTACACTGATGAGACATGGCAAGTAATCCAAGAATCATTTTCCAGGAGTAATTTTTGAGCACGCAGATAATTTGCCCCCAGGGAAGGTTGTTGTAGGATTGTTGGAATCAAACATTGCCAGCATGACACTGGGTGTATTCTAAGGGGAGGAGATATAGGTCTGTTGTCTGTTGCCTGCTCACTGGTATAGTACTGTATTATGAGTCTGAAACGCAAAACCAAAGCTTTGGCCTTTTCCTCCTCCCTAATGGCTGATTACCACAATGTTTCCATTTGTAAACAAACTCCTTAATTGACCATCTTAAAGAAGCCGCCTAGTACAAGCCTAAGGCCCATTGGGGGCAGTCTCATTGTTTTGGTTTCAAACTAAACTCCCCGCTCACTCAGCCCATCTTGTAGCCACTGTTGGAGGTCCTATACCTGGCCTGGTTATTTCAGAGTCCTGTGCCTTTGACCTGCCAGCCATCAGATTGCCTTCACCCCAGGAAGCTAATGTCTCAATTGTCAGTGATAGGGAGGGTGATAATCATGACAGCCAGTGGATATAGTGTGAATGTCCTGGGGGTGTCCAATCCTACACACAAGCATTATCTAAATAAACTCAAACTGTCAGCTTGCAGTTTTTCTTTATCATTTTTCCCCTCCTTGACTCACCTCAAACCATGTACAGCCATGGAGGAATGTTTCCATCGTTCCTCCATGGGTATACAGCCAAGGTGTATCACGTGTACTGAAGACCATATTATTGGCTATGAGTATGACGAAGAGAGCTAAGTATAAAAAACTATGCTTTGTATATAAACTTATAAGTTCTCTTGCTCAAGTTCCTTAATAATAAATAAAGAATAAATAAATTAATTAATAATAATAACAAATTAATACAACAAATATATTAAGAAAAACCAATAATAAGTAAGTTAAGAATGAGTAATACATTATTCAACTTGCACTGTTGAGTCATCACATTTAGACTTTTAAATATGTCTTGATTTAAAAGTAAATATTGTCTTGTAGAGAATGTCTCATTGTATTTGATATCATCAATGGTTTTCTACCACATACATGTACATTGTTGTAATTTGTGTCAAATAATATTTAAAGTTACTAAAATTGCACAGGGACCTTTAGAGGGCTTTCAGACTCATCACATGTAATGTGGTTTACCAGGTTTTCTTGTGGTTACCCTGGGATTTAGGCTAGTGGAAGTGTTGTTTCCTTATGTTGGGGAACAGAAATTAATGGAGATTATTCTATTAAATTTGGTTTTAACCAGAGTTAGGCCAGTATTAATGACCTATCTGTTATTGAGTGCTTTAAATGATTCCTCCCCCCCCCTCCCCTGCAATGAAGTTAGGAGTATAAGTGCTAGTTTCCTCAAACATTTATATGTAGTTCACTTATCTCTATCGTTCATGAATACTGCACTGGTTAGCAAGCAGTATTTTATCCTGAACAGTATTCCCTGAACAGTATGACCACATTCAGTGACAAAACTATTGGGGAGAGTGAGCAGGGATTTTTGTATTGGGGGTGGTGGGGGGGGGGGGGGGGAACTTTGATGACACTTTAATACAAGCTGCTGTGGGTTTCTTAGACATTTGTAATTAGTAGGGATTAGTACATGTAACATATCTTATCAAAATTACATGTAGGTTGGAATGCACAAAATTCCTATGATTAATGTTATAAGCATATGGAAATAAATGTGTACTTGAACTGAACTGAGCAACACCGAGCTAGAAGACTGTCTAACATCAGATAGAATTCAACCACCATTACTGCTTGCATTGAAGAATATATTACTGCATGAAAAACGTCATTAACAGTTTTACCAAAACTCAGCATTCGCCAAGTCATCTCTAAGAAATTGCAGACAAAGCTGTGGAAAGCATTGACATTACTTATTAGGCTTTCCACTTAAGTGACCTTCACCTTAAGGAGGAAACATCATGACTCAAATGAATTCATTTGGTGTCCAACAGCTGTTGGTACACCATTGATTCTAGTTATATCAGTCTGGAAAACTGAGAAGTTACCAACTGAAAATGTAGCTCAGGTGCTTACTAATTTGAATGACTTGTGAGAAATAACTGTTTAAAGGAATTGGAACAACATTGGTATTAACAAATGTTTCAACCCTCTAGTTTTCAATAAATATATCATAAAACTAACCTGTGAAAGTTTCATTTCAAAAGATTTTGAGAACCCCCAAAACTGATACATTCTTTTTTATTTTTATGTTTTTCAAAAAGTTTTTTAATTTTTTTTAATTTTTTTAATTTTTTTATTATTATTTTTTTTTATAGATTTTATTAAATCAACATAATCCCTTTATTCTCTTAAGATGAAAGCACTTCAGATGAAATATATTCTCATGGTAAATTATACGTGTAACAACTTTACACCAAAGAACTGGAGGTACAACTCGACGTTTCGATCAGTATGCTCTGATCGTCCTCAGAGCATACTGATCGAAACGTCGAGTTGTACCTCCAGTTCTTTTCAGAACTAATTACTACTCAATTGAGATTCCACATGGTGTCACCGCAATTAGTCTTACTTATCATCCTCACCATGCAAAGCTACAAGTTTTACTTAACTTTACACCAAGTCAGTTTTAAGAGAATAGTTTGTTAATTTGATAATGTTGTACCTTCCCATTAAATGAAGAAAAGCCTGATATTTGGAGAAAAGAGAAAAGAGGATGATGGGAAAGATGATATGAAAATGGCAACATCAAGCCCTTTGATGAAAATGGATTGAAATGTACAACATTTTATCTCTTTTGACCTGTGATGGGAAGATCTAGACTATAATATGGGAAGAGGCAAGGGCGCAACCACGTGTTGAAAGTTGGGGGGGTCCCAAGCAGCCAATAGCAACGTGATCTGCGGGCGAGCGAAGCGAGCACGCCACTAGCAGCTGGGGTCTTCGTTCAATATCACGTATTTCAGCGTGTTGATGGAAGTGTTGCATAATTGTGATGTCATGAATGACATTACTAGGATCATGTATACATAAAATACCAAAATGTTCCAGAAGTTGGGGAGGTCCACATAAAAGTAGGGGGGGTCGTGACCCCCCGACCCCCCCAGTGGTTGCGCCCTTGGGAAGAGGTGATTCATTCAAGAGCAAAAGCATTGCCCCTATATAGTCAGATCCACTGAATATTCTACCTGCTGTGGGATTGGGATATAGGAGAGTATGGGTACCTGTCTGTTAAGGAGATGCAGCAGTACAGTGATGTTTGAGCTGAGAGAAGCATTGAACTTCTCTTGTTGACATCTGTCAGTGGGTTGTTTGAACTTAATTTAAATGTTTTCAAAAATAAGATTTGATAAGTGACTATGATAAACACTGAAGATCTTAACGTTAATATTTCAAATTTTCCTGAGGCGGGAACAAATTTATGGTTATAAAAGCCTATGTGAAGACATGTGTAACATTGCATTGTACGTATTAATCTGAGTTTTTATTTTTTGTCTTTGTTTTCTGCAGCCTGATGACTATTCCAACTATCCAATATCAGACAAAGAGGAACGATTCCGCTCATTTGCATCCATCGACTTCAATGGCCAGATCTACATGACAATGCAAGATTTCCTGGAATCAGTTACTGAAGAAAATCCAAGACGTAAGTGGTTTATGCCACGTGTAATTATTTCTTGGTTGTTCTGTTATGGTCGTCTTATTATGTATTCTGTCCAGAGTATTATTCAAACAGTTGTGGATCAGTTCAACTGTGTTGGGTCTTCCTTTTGGGTCTTGCTTGGAACAGGTGCAATCACTGACGCAATTTGTATGTAAACATGTACACATGAACTTGAAAAGAACACAGGAGTCCAGCGTCAGTCTTTGTCCAACCAGACTTGGTCAAGACATTGACGTGTAAGTTTGTATTATTACATGTATGTCCCGACTGTGTGCGATGGATACTTTGCCCTAGATTTCACCATGGGGGTCACATGATGGAATGATATCAATGTCATGTTAATGTACTCACCAGTCAAGGGGAGAAAGCTGTGCTGTGACTGGTTAGATTAGGCGGAATATCTCCAGAAAGGTGTGCCCGCCTTCTCCAATTTGACCGCACCTCCTCACCCCGAGACAAGATAACATTTCAAAGAGAGAGAGAGAGAGAGCAGAGTTCGGGTTCCTATCTGTGGCCAGCTATAAGGCATTAGGGAAACATGTTATTGCAGCTGTTTTGGGGAAAATACTCCAGTGAAATACCCCCGACAATTACACCCCAAAGATGTGATTAAACAGCTTGTCAAAGGCAGCCTATCCAGATTGCCCTAGCGTTTGAAACCAGACGGCTGTGCTCCTCCGCACTGACATACCATTTGAAATCCAAATAGGTGGGCATCAAACATAACACCCGTTTATTGAAAGTTACATTAAGGCAGAATTCAGTTTTGGTGGGGTTGGGTTATAAGATGTGACCTGACCTGGCCCAGCTTTGGGTGCAGCTATGTACATGTACGTATAGTATAAATGTACGGCAAGCTTAAAGTTTTCTCTCCTTGGGTGTATATTGGTAATATAAAAATTGTGTCTGGCACACTGGTAGGCAAGTTTGGAGTGAAAATGACAGTTGTTAAGAGCGACTTACCTGCTGTTCCGGCACCACTCTGCCTGCACACACACAGTGGGGTGGGGACCTGTTACACTTGGCCTACCATGTCACAGCCTATCTGTGGTCCCAGGAAAGCGTTAGCACAGGGTTGATATTATTAGGGTTGGAAGGTATGAACTTGACAGAGAAAGTTGAGGCGGCATGAGTTTGATTGATCAATTTAGATTGGTGTAATTTCAAGCAGAGATTGGCTGGAATGTCTCTGCTGTTAGTTGTCAAATATACCACCACACATTTTAATTTTTAGTGCTGTAAAACATTTGATTTTCAAGGATTTCTTTCCGAACATTTTTTTCTTTTTTTTTTCTTTAGTAATCATTATATTTTTTAGCGATTTATTTTTCTATGCGAAAAGTATGTTAACATTAATATAGGAATGCATACAGTACACAGACAGTTTAGTAAAATTGCTGGAACCCCGTCGCTGTGAGAAGCTGCATCATAACAAAGATTTCAATGGCATTGATCATAATACATGTAAAGCAAGTCCTTGACATCACATCATGGTGCTTGTTCTATATAATGGGTGCGTGATGTGCACTTACGTAAGTAAAGAAGTCTGGGCGGGCAAATATGTTGTTTGCCCGAGCATACACAAGGTGATAAGAGTACATGTACAAATTATGGACGGCATTGTGCAATCTTGCATTGGGTCCAAATTAAAAAAACAAACAAATTACAAGCATTGCATTAACATACTGTACTGCCAAATTGTGCAGTATTATGTGACATATGTGTAAGAAATTCAATAATCAGTGTAAAGGCTGATTCATAATTCACACGGAAGCAAATTATGTGAAACGAAATGAGACGTTAAAAACCTGGGAGACACACAAATAGATCGCAAACATTTTACACAATTCAACTTACACAAATCATTTGCTGCACATTTGTGACGTCAAAATTTGCGTTGCATTTGCCTTCCTGTGAAGTATGAACTGGCATTTGAGTAGTATCAAACTGGGCAGATGTTGAATAAAATTTAGTCTCACCCCCCCCCCCCCCCCCCCAAAAAAAAACCCAACAACAACAAAACACTCACACACTCATGGCACATGTACGTAAAGGAAGGCTTTTCTTTCTGCCTATAGATAGAGTAGGGTCAATCAATCAATCAATTGCACCCATTCATTTTGTTTTTGTTTCAATTATACCCCTAAATTTGCTTGGCCTTGGCCACTAGATCTGATCATGCTAAATAAAGATTCCACGCTAGGGGACACTAAATAAATCGTGGTGTGTAGTGTCATCATCTTGACCTGTATCAATTTGGGGTAAGAAATCAGAGTCAATCAAAGAAATCAGAGTCAATCAAAGAAATCAAAGAAATCAGAGTCAATCAAAGAAATCAGAGGAAAACTGTCAGTCTCTTTCTGCTGTCCTGTAATCACCCCAAATGGTATTAGTTTTCTGTGGGATTATCTAGAAGATGTTTGTATTACTTTGACCTATAAAGAGTTTCAAGATTTTTGGGAAAACATTGTAATTTTTATTGTGAAAGAATGTTATGAAATTATGAAAAAGTCTTAAGAATTTGTTAAACAACATGTTAAACAGCATGTGGATATCTTGAGATATCTGCACAATTGAACTAATGCTCACCAACATGGGGGTTATCTGTTTAACTGTATGGTGAGTGGTGACCACCTTGGCTTGTAGGGTATTTGGTATTTGTTACTGGTACATTAAACAGGCTGTACATTTCCATGAAAATTCATTATGTGTTTTGTCTTTCAGCAGATGGATACCTTGGACACAAAAGCCCATTATAAATCAGTTTGTGGTTATTAGGCTAAAACAATACCAGCTCAAGTGCTTTTAACACTGTACAGCAAGCCAACACCATGGCAGCAATGCCATATCAGCAGTAGATTGTTATATGCTGACAGCCTGGTCAATAAAACATACTGCTGTTAGTTTACCAGAGTCTCTGGAAAAGTGTCTGGTGTTTTTCTAAGCTCTTTTGGGCCAAGGCAAAAAAAACCTTGGGTTCAATGGTGTATGCTAAAAATCGCCAAGCTTGTTGTTTTTCTTTGAATGTTTCCTTTTATGGTTTAACAATATAAGTCTGAAATTATAAGGTAAACCCCTCTGGGGAAAGAAAAGCTAAAATCCAGAATCAGATAGTACGATGTAGTATCACTACGTAAGGGTCAGAGACAAGAGCCCCCACAATCAAGTGTGTTATTCTTGTGCTTGTAACCAGCCAGACAGATATGCGTGACTTGGCCCAGCTCCATGTAACAAACAAAAAAGCTACGCAAACAAATCCCTCTGCTTCTAAACTAATCCCAATATTAATAAGCCTCATTGTTTTGCTGTCTCGTTTTAAGAGGTTTATAAACGAGGCAAGCAAAACACTTTACTACAAAATTTCCCAAATACTGATTACGACTGCTCAGTTCTCAGTTCAATGTATGTTTTTCTTCATGCTTTTGAACACACACTATTTTCATCAACAACCCTGTCGGCCTTCATATTGTGTACTCTTAAGTTGAGCTCTACACATTTGTTTATTTTTTATTTAAATTGAAAATCAACAGGGACTGGAGTAAAAGATGAAAGCTTTGACCTAGATTAAGGGCAAATATATTTTCTTTTGCTTGTCATCACTTCTCATTCGCTGTTACAGAGTGCATATTAGATTTATTATTTCATCTGATTATGCTTATGACAAATTTACCTAACTAATGATCTTAATAAGCATGGATTAATTTGTCTGTGAAATATTTACACAAATTTGACTTTGTCGAAAGCAAAAGGGGAAATGGACACAGCAAGATAACTGTTTGCCAAATATAGAGTTGTTAATCGGCTTGATCTAAGCAACTTGTATCTTTAATCATCTTCTGCCTTGGCAACACAACTTAATGTTTGTTTCCTTAAGGTCTAGAAGCAGCTGTAAAGTAGCCTTGTGGCATAACAGTTTCCCAGTACACTACTACCCACCATATGTGACATTGACGTTGCATCAAAAGTGCTCCCCCCACTCCCCCAATCTGTGTACCCTAAACGTCCCATCGTTTACACCATATCGGCATAAATTTAGCTGGCGTATTTTGTCACCAGGGTTTGTTTTCTCTTCGATTGACCCAATTTTCCAGTCACGTTTCACTTCATATAAATGAAGAGACTATAGCTGATCTCTATCCGCTCTCCCTTGCTTGAATCTGTTTTCTTCCTCCATGCTTGAATCCAGTGATCAAGCCTGCAGTATTTGGATAAGGTCAGGGTGTTTGGTTGCGCAAGACTACTCTTTGGGTCAGTGGTGGTGCAAGAAGAGTTTGCCATCCCCAAGAAAACAAATCCTAAAAGAAGATATATACATACACCAGGAGGACAGAAAGAGACAATTTATAGTGTTTATCAAGCCTAAGTGAATTCTCTAGAAAACATTGCAGTAGGTCGGTATCAGGGTTATTTAAATATACTACTCAAAACAATTTAGGGAACACCGGAATAATCTCAGTTAAAGCAAGATCATTTATTTCAGATAAACACAGTGTTTCACAGAATTGATGAGAAACAACTGCACAATGAAACGGATGATAAATGATTACACATTTCATGACATGACTACTGAAAGAGAGAGGGGGTTGCAAATGAAAATCCCGGTTCATTTCAAACCTATTTGATGTTAAAAATCCGGTGTTCCCTAAATTGTTTTGAGTAGTATATATAGGTGAAGGCATTCTAGGTGAAGGAAATCTGCATCTGATGCGAATTGAGGGAGGAGACTTTTCATGATAAAAGTTTAAAAAGGGTCAGTGATTTACATATGTTTGTAAGATTTTCTCTGAAACTAATAGCAGTAGTCTGTGTCACTTCATTAGGTTACATAGGTAAGGCCACATGCCACAGTGTTCGTCTTTGTTACTTCATTAGGTTACATAGGTAAGGCCACATGCCACAGTGTTCGTCTTTGTTACTTCGTCAAAACATGAAATTACTAGCTACATGTACTATTTTTGCAGAAACTTCAATGAAATTATTAGATCTTTATTTTGTATACATTTCAGACAAAATTATAATTGTATATTGCAACTTTAAAAAGTTGAATTTTCTAAAAATTAATTTATGATGGATCTTATGTGATCAGTTTGAAATTATATTTTTGTTCTTGTAGAAAATGCACTCCTGAACATAATATTGTTTTTGAATAATATTAACTAGGCCTATGTGAGTTTTGGATTGTCTGAGAAGGCAAATTGTTCTTTCAATTTTGGTATTTCGATTTAAAAATAAAACTGCCTCCTGGAATGTTATCAAATTTGTCAAATTGATTATCACCAGTATGTCATTAGGTGCTCATGTTCATTAGGGCAATTCCATGGTTACTCACGTTACATTCTTGAGATTTTGGGTCCACTCTTAATGCCATAATATATATTTCACTCATCAAGTTTTTTTCACAGTAGTTACATTATACCCAGACCTTACTCAGCACAAAATAATAATTTAAGAAATTAATGTACCTTATAAGAGAAAAAAGATTTTATGCATATCGGGAAAATGTAACAAATTTCTGAAGTTATAATTTTGTTGTGCTGAGTAAGGTCTGGGTATAATGCAACTACTGTGAAAAAACTGATGAGTGAAATATATATTATGGCATTAAGAGTGGACCCAAAACCTCAAATGTAACGTGAGTAACCATGGATTTACCCATTCAGGCAGTCAAGTGAAAACACTTTGTTGTCCCACAAACCACATATTGCTTATTTTGAAGGGTAAATTTGACTATGACATTGAACATATGTGTTTTTAAATCTTGAGTCTTGGAATCGTTCTTTAAAATTTCCTCTACAATTTGATTTTTGTTTGTAACAGGCAAGTTAAGCCATTATTACAAGATACTGCATGTTTCAGACACACAGGGCCTACATTTACATGTACTCCTCCACTCAAACTCAAGCAACCTTGGCATTTGTGATGTCGATAGAGATTTTATGCTCTTCCAAAACAGACGTGTTTTGGCAGTGATAGTTATCATCAGTTTAGTAAGTAGTTAATTGATGATTAAATGACTGTGGCAGACGGAAATGCTAAATTAATGGGACAAAATCCAGTTCTGAGGAAACCTGTGACATTTGCAACATTCAGAAACCTTAGCAATAAATCACACTAAGTTTTGTTTTTCGTACAGAATCACAACAGTCGAATTTAAGATGTTATCAAGCGAGTGCATTGGCCAGTTTGATCATGGACGCTCAAGAGTCCGTGGTTTGATCAAGAAGAAAATTGAATCTGTCAGGAGGTCAATAAAACGAGATTAGCCCATTAAGAAAAATGAATTAAATCGATAGAAATCAACAAGAATCTGTAGAATAAAATGCAGGAATTGTTTTAAGCTGTGAAAAGGGGGTATGGCGGTGTGGGCGGTGGGGGGGGGGGGACGGACATAAATCCTGTGCATGTTTTCAACCTCCACCCCAAATTAGTTTTTTCTTCTAGTGTCTAATGAATGTACATGTGGGTACTGCCACGTGTTTGTTCCCTTTAAATATGCACAAATTATTTACAACTAACAGGGCCAGGATTTGCAGCCTGCGTGCAGACTTGCCTTTCAGAGATCAATGAATCATCTACCACCCTGTCAGATTTCATCACTGTGCCAATGCTGCTCCGCTTTCTGGTCTTGGGCCCCTGAGTCTTTTGACCATGATAATTTGTTGATTCTTGCCTGGGACAGGATAAGTGATAAACTAGATTGCTATTGCTAGGGTAGCTGATGGGTTCATGAAGGGCCATCATTGCATTTAAAGGCAAGCTGTCCCACGAGCTAAAAACTGCTTTGTAAATTTGGAGGAGGAACTTGATGAACAGATTATTCTGCTGTGCACTTGTATATCGTGTCAATTGGGTCCTCATCAACTTTGCCCTAAAAAAAAGGCCCAGTTTTTTTTATTACAGAGGAAATTGTGTAAATCAACTCTGTGGCACGCATGACCCTGTTATAGTGAAGATATAACATGGGATAGGTTCAGCAAATATAGGAGTATTACTCTTGTTGAGTATCACTCTATATTACTCTGTATTACTCTATATGACTAGAATATTCTACATGTATATTACTCTATATTACTCTATTATTACTCTGTTACGTCTCTGTTACTCTATATGATTCTATGTAAATTACCGGGTACTCTATATTACACACGTCAGTGTAGGGTAAAATTAAATAACCCGATGCAAGAATTTCATCAAACAAATAAATATCGCAGAACCTGCTGCTATATAGGATTCTAGCCGGCCAATCGTTATCGGGCAAGCTCGGTGGTCAAGAGGTTAAGACGTCTGCACTAGTAAGCAGGAGGTCGTGGGTTTGAATCCCGCCCGAGTCGCCTGTGAAGTTTTTTCACAGACACTCGGAAAGCACTGAGTATGCAGTGCTATACACACGTCGGTGTAGGGCAAAATTAAATCAATTGCTCTATATTACTTTATATTACTCTATTCTATATTACTCTATATGAGTATTACTCTCTTTGAAAATATTCTTATATGAGTAGATTAAATCAATTACTCTCTTTGAAACCAGCCTATGCCAACTTCACATCAGGAAAGCTTTTTGGATAATAATTTTGTACATGTAATTTTGTAATCAGTCACATGTCATTATCAATGTGGTATCTCTACTTTCAGATCTCACTGTTGAAAAAAAAATAGGGGGGTGGTGGGTTGGAGTTGAGCATATGAACTTCATGTGCCTACCCAGTCGGTCTGTATAAAGTTCATTAGCTGTCAGAATAAAATTAGCTGCTTGAGAGGCACAATTTAGACATAGACACATATACAAAAAATATATTCCATGCCTGGATTTGTTGTGCCATTATTTCCTCCCATTGTTATGCCACAAATATTAGCGTTGTTTGTTTGTATAGGGAGTTTAAGGTGGTAATTTTTGAATTGCGTTTCCTTTCAGCTAGTAGAGTATACACCCACTCTAACCCACTCTATAGGAAGTACACGGATTAGTAGGCATTATGATAAAACAATACTATGATTGAACAACATGCAAAAGTGGTGGTGGTGGTGGTGAGGGATGGGGATAATTTCTCTGTATTTTCTAATGTATTGTGTTCACTGGTGATACCTTGAACCCCCTTTTAAAAGGCTGAATCCTACAAAAGGATTTACAAGGACTTTTGATCATTTTGTTCTGTTTTTAATACTTTTTGGAGCACATTATCTTTCAGTTTGTAAGCAAACATTTAAGTCTGTATCTTGTGAATTTAAACTTTTGATGGGGTGAAATAAAGTGACAATTTCTGTTTTTATTTGCATTGTGCAAAGTCATTTTTTGAGGGCCTGCAACAGAAAAGTAGCTGTGGCTACTTCTGATTTCTTCTGACTCATTTTGTAAGATTGGGTCACATAATAATTAGGAATTGAGACTTACTATCGCTGGACAACTTTGCTTTTGAACTGGTGTCAACTCTGCCGACAAAGGTGAACAGTGAATACAACTTCCTTTCTTTCCTGCCAACACTTGTGGTGGCTGGCTGGTCAGTTTTCAACCAGTGGGTTGTGGCCAACGATCTAGTATCATTACTTTTTAGCATGGATTGATTGTCTATGAGATTACATAATGATATTTCTCCCCTGTAGTTGGTACCTTACAGCTGCGGTTAGTGGATTTGTGGTGACTGTGCACGTGTGTGTAATAGGTTGGGAAATACTTGAAGGAGTTTGACCCTGTGACATTTGAAGTGTTTCCTTCAATCAGACAGCAATAAAGAAGGGGGGGGGGCAGCTTCATGGATCTGCTAAACAAAGTCTTTACTTTTTTACAAAGTCTTTACTTTTTTGTGTGAATAATTGGTTCATGGTGTATGTTACTCACAAAACTTGCCAAACAAATTAATCTGCAGTGCAATTGCTTATTTTGTTCTACAAAGAAACTCTAAGAAATTGGTCCCAAGACCCTGCATGGAGATTGACATAATACATGTGAAGATTTTTCTATGAAATGTTGTTGGTTAACCCTAACCTTTCCAAATCCTCCAAAATCCTCTTTGCTAAAGTGAAGGATTTTGGAGGATTGAGGTTATTAGGCATACACTTGCCTTTCCATGGTACATGTACATCCATGTTTGTTGTAGTGATTGCAAGGTCAGTGCTTGGGTCAGTGGACACTGTTTATTGCTCCATGCATGCAGGGAGGGTCCCTGGCCATGTACATGTATCACAGATTAGAAACACATGTGTGCATACATGTCATGTGCTTGCTTTACTACTGAAGGATTTTGGAGGATTCAGGTTATGTGTAAACAAATGGGCCTAGGGAGTTAGGAAGGATTCAGGTTATGTGTAAACAAATGGGCCTAGGGAGTTAGGAAGGATTCAGGTTATGTGTAAGCAAATGGGCCTAGGGAGTTAGGGTTAAAGTACCTGATCAGTTAAGTAATTGGAAACTTTCATTGGAAAAACTTGGGAGAACCCCACACATGTTGTAAATATTAACCCTAACTCCCTAGACAACAAAGCCAGTTGGAGGATTTTGAAGGATTTTTATTGTTTTAATACAATGCCTAGGGAGTTAGGGTTAATGTGCACAAAGTGATCTAAGGCACTTCCTGGCAGAATGAGTGGTTTATTGCCTGTTGTTGTTATTCTACAAATGTGGAGGTTTGTTTTGTTTTATAGGCGTATGTGGGTTTTGATATTCTTGTTGTTATTTGTCTTATTAGATCAGTGTGGTTTATTTAATCTCATCTGATATTTTTAGATAGCCTACTGGTAGGTGGTAGTCAGACTATATGGAGGTTTATATTTCCCCTACATAGAATATACAGGGTGTCCCCATAAAAAGTATACCGAGATAAAAATTACTGTAATGGCAAAACTACTTTATATATGGGAAAGAGAAATATATCTCTAGAAAGGGCAGAATGTCCTCTTTGCAATGGTATACAGCTTGTGATGTTATTGACACAGATGAGTGAACAAATTAGACAGATGTTAAGGGTACTGAAAGCAGGACTGTGACAAGTTTGCATATTTGAATAACAAAGGTCCAAAAAGCATTTTAAAAAACCTGCACATTAAACTTTTGAGGTAAGTAGCAAAAACAAAGCAGATTACATTGTTTTAGGTACATTCCTTGTTTTCAAGAATGTGTTGAAAAAACAAAGGCATTTGGTATTCTGCACACTTGCATGGTTGAGATTTGTTGTTCAAATATGCAAACTTGTCACAGTCCTGCTTTCAGTACCCTTAACATCTGTCTAATTTGTTCACTCATCTGTGTCAATAACATCACAAGCTGTATACCATTGCAAAGAGGACATTCTGCCCTTTCTAGAGATATATTTCTCTTTCCCATATATAAAGTAGTTTTGCCATTACAGTAATTTTGATCTCGGTATACTTTTTATGGGGACACCCTGTATATGCATGATAAACACATGCTTACTAAATGAAAAGGGTTTGGATATAGCAATTGTTTCCTGGAGTTTCACACAATCAAAAATCTTAAATGAGGCCAGCTAAAGAACCTTAATTACAATCACAAATTGTGAATTTCTCTAGATTCGTTTGCCTCCTTATGACAATACAAAAAAATGATTAGAGTGGCACTTTGGAGCTAAACGTAACTGTAGACTTTTACTATTTGATTTCAACCTTAGCTACCCATAAGTTTGTGTAAGAATAGGTCACACTGAAAAGGATGGTACAACATTGGTACATTCATTTCAACCATCTAGTATGAAATATATCATCAAACTAACCTGTTTTCCTGTTTTCTCTAAAATGAAAGCACTTTAGACAAAATTATTTCTTGGGATGATTGACACATGTTACAGTACAAGTTTCACACAATTAACCCTTATAACTCCTTAGGCCCATTTGCTTACACATAACCTGAATCCTTCCTAACTCCCTAGGCCCATTTGCTTACACATAACCTGAATCCTTCCTAACTCCCTAGGCCCATTTGCTTACACATAACCTGAATCTTTCCTAACTCCCTAGGCCCATTTGCTTACACATATCCTCAAAAATCCTTCAGTAGTAAATCAAGCAACATGACATGTATGCACACATGTGTTTCTAATCTGTGATACATGTACATGGCCAGGGACCCTCCCTGCATGCATGGAGCAATAAACAGTGTCCACTGACCCAAGCACTGACCTTGCAATCACTACAACAAACATGGATGTACATGTACCACGGAAAGGCAAGTATGCCTAATAACCTCAATCCTCCAAAATCCTTCACTTTAGCAAAGAGCATGTAGCACGTAACCTCAATCCTTCAAAATCCTTCACTTTAGCAAAGAGGATTTTGGAGGATTTGGGAAGGCTATGGTTAAGTATCAAGATAGTAATAAGTTAATTTGATAATCTGGTGATTACTGATGTTGTTCCTTCCCTTCAAAGCAAAGATTAAAATTATAACCTTTGTCCAATTTTTATTTGCCTTTTCAGTAATGAAAGATCACTTCTGCCTGTTATAGCAGCACCTTTCACCCAAGAAGGCCCATACAAAATTACAGTGCACATACTGGTACCAATGAAAGCGTGGGAAGATATAGGCTGAACTTCCTCTAAAATAAATAATAGAAATCAATTAAAAATATACATAGATAACTTTATAAACATCCCAGGGAAATGGTTTATGAAATCATTGCAATAGATGCTTGGATCTTATTATTTATTTGCGGTCAGTTACCTTTGTATTGGCATTTGTTTAAAATATGAATGAGTAATTTATCATGTAGGTTATATATGTCATAGGCACATGTACGCCCTAGAATACTTGTGAACTGCCGGTCAGATTTAAAAGTCACTGCTTTGAAAGGCAGGTAAGGCAGTGTTCCCTCATTGGTACTTTACATCAATGTGGGTTCCTCCATGTGGACTGCTCCACCACCCTGATTTGAATTCAGTGATTCCTCAAAACCAAATGGTGTAGGCATACAGGTGTTGGAGTGGAGTGCCATGGTCGAGCGGTTTAGTGCATCGGATTTGTGTTCTGATGGCTGAGTCGTCAGAATGTGGGTTCGAATCCCGACCGCGACCATGGTGCTTGTGTCCTTGAGCAAGACACTTTACCATAATTGCTTCTCTCCACCCAGGGGTAAATGGGTACCTTTTGAGGGGAGAGTTGGTTATTGTGTTTGATTAGCCCTATATGCGCTGTAATGGCAGCAATTGAGCTGTATACTCCCCAGGGAGCTGAGATGGTTTCAGGAATGATTTATGAGCCTGATGAGCAGGGGTAATAATATAATGCGCCTTGAGCACCAGTTTGGTGGATACATGTGCTATGTCCACATTATTATTATTATTATTATTATTATTATTATTATTATTATTATTATTATTATCCTCTCTTGCAGAAAAATGCTGATATAAAACATACAAAAAAGACACCTACATGTAGCCATACCCATACTTGTCAGAGATAATGGAATTGTATTATGCATGTATTTTATGCACTATGCCCACAGGGTGGCAGGGCCATTCAATAAATTTCATTGGTCAATAAGGGAGTTTAAATAACAGTTTTTGATTGGCCAAGTGGACAGTTTGAGGTACCATTTCATATTGATATGAATTACCTAAACATTGTTAAGAGCTTGAAGGGTATACCATCATAATCTTACTATCCTGAATCCTAATCTCATCATGATTTAACTCCTTGTAACCAAGCTGACCCAGACATGTCCCACCCTATTTATTTACTGGCAGGGTGTAATAATGCTCAGGTGTTATATCGAAAGAAAATACTGGCCAGGAAAAGGATGTTGATAATAGGAAGAGAGTAGTTACGACATCTGTCTTGTACCATTGTTGGTATTCCACAAAATGACGTAAGGCTGTATTCAGTATAATGTCAAGGATGCTAATGTGTTTGATAGAAATTAATTGAAGGCCTTATTGAGCAAGATCTGATCCATTGTTTTCTTTACAGCTCTGGTACAACAGCATTGTTCAATTTCACCGAAAATTTATTTTGTTGTTGAAAACTGACTTGGTGTAAAGTTGAACAAATGAGAGCTTTGGTGTGGTCTGAGGCAGCCTCTAACAACAACATGCCTAATGGCTAAATCGCTAAATACGTACTTGTACCTGTCAGTTTGGACATGTACCCTGTCCCATCTCCCCAACAACAAAATCCTAGCTACTACTCCCATGACACCTTCCATTGTCACAACTTTTGAAGGCTTAATATGTTCTCTGAAGAATGCTTTTCCCTTTTTCTACATAAGGTCAATGATTTTAAAAACAGTTTAAGTAGTACACACAATAATTTGCTGAGTGGTTGTTCCCACCACAGGAGCTACAAAGGTTGGATATATTTATTATTGTTTCTCCAGGAAAATGGTCTTTTTTGGGCATGGTAGGAAACTAGCACATACTACCACCAATCATATTATTTGGCAAGCCTTGCCAATTAGGGCCAATCAGTCACTTATAGCCATGATTCCATGGACAAATTATCACAAAAATAATGTGACAGGTTGTGCCTTAACCCTAACCACCCTGAATCCATCAAAATCCATCCCCCTGTATTGGAAGATTTTGGTGGATTCAGGATACCTCCACATTGAGCATGTGGCGTATTTTGATGGATTCAGGATTTCAATAGTTTTTAACTGCTTGGTCATGTTGGTTGATGGATTATAGTTACATGTACTGTATATGTTAGATTTTGATGGATTCTATGCAGCAACATACTACACAAATTTTCATGTGAGCATGGTATCCTGAATCCGCCAAAATCCACCAAAAATTTAGTGGTGGATTTTGGCGGATTCAGGATATGTCCAATATCTACACTGGCGGATTCTGATGGATTCAGGACACCAGCATTTTGTGTGTGACAAAATTGGTGGATTTTGGTGGATTCAGGATACTTTCTAGTAAAAATACCCAAGGGGTTAGGGTTAAGGGCTGGATGGAATAGTATGGGGACTTGTGACATACAGAATAATCTGTGTTAAGTCAACCTTTTCAAAAAATATACTTCTTTTTTCATATTTTGATAACCTATGTCAAATCAAGCTTTCTGCAAAATCCAAGTTTCTTCCTCATATTTTGATGATAGTAATTGATAATCTGTGTCAAATCAACCCTTTCACAAAATGTACTTCTTTCTCATACATGTACTTTGATACAGTAATTTTACACGACTCAAAAGTCTACAGTTTTTAAATGTTTAGTAGTTACTTGACATACAGGATAAACCATAGAGCAAGGCCCTCTCTCTATAGGTACACTTACACAGAAGCTTGTTAGTTCAGTGACAGGAACATTTTCTTCAAGTAGGTAACACGATAACCAATTTAATTCATCTACACTGCTATTCACAAGGATCATCAAGTACCCTCGACTGCACCCAGGGGCTTTAACCAATCTTCTAATTGACCCCTTAATTTAAGGCAATTGGGAGCAGTCAAAACCACTACCTCAGTCCACTCTGTCCCACTAATAGGACACTATCATCACTATCAGAGCAGACGTTCAACAGGGCATGGAATCGGTGCCCTAGTTTTAAGATGAACCCAGCGACAGCGATGGTAATATGACCTTATCATGTGGGTATTATTTTCAGTCACTGAGTTAATCTAAAACTAGCACTCCGATTCCATGCCCTGTTGGTCGTGACGATATTGTCCCCTTAACCAGTTTGCGTCGGAGGCCGTGTATACACGTAATATTTTTTGCACCACGGATCGGAGAGCGTCTAAACACGCCAGAGGAAACTCCGGAATATTTGTATGCATGCTCGGTTGAGCCACGCGTGTACGGTGACATGCTCGGAAGTGCCGGCCACCCGCTGTGGAAGCTTCCATTAATGTGTGTGTGGGAAAAATAAACCCGCCACAGGGGCCCAGAAAAACCTTTTTATTCCCGACGCGAACTGGTTAAACGTGACCCATCTTTCGGAAAAGCTCTAAGGGAAGGTACAACACTGGTTATGTTGACAAAACTGCTTCTACATGTGTTACTGCAAGAGGTGGTCACAACCCGTTATTGAAATGTTCCATGAACCTGGATTTTGATTTGCAACCCTCTCTCTCTTTCAGTAGTCATGTCATGAAAATGTGTAATCACTACATGCATCCTTTATCATTATTATGCATACTTTCTTTGAATTTTAGACACAAACTTTATATTCAGTCTACTACGACATTTTGATCTGTTAACATGTACAAATTTAGTTTGGAAATTATTTGACTGATTTTACTTAAAGGGAAGGTACAGCATTGGTTTTTAGTAACAAACGTTCATTTCAACCAATTAGCTTTCAAGAAATATGCTATAAAACTGAAAAACTTTTAAAATTTTGTTCCAGTTTTTGTGTTTTACAAGTGTTTGCTGTCCAGCAAACAACATAACAATTCATGTTTTTCTCTAAGATTAAAGTAATTCGGGATGATTAAAATCAGGATGATTGATATTTGGACCAACTGTACACCAATTAAGTTTTTAGATAATAATTTGATAATAACCCAAGTTGTACTGTCCCTTTAAATGCTAGCACCCCAGACAGAAAGATTTCAAAGAGATGTTTGATTACCATCAATTTTACACCATGTACAATTGTGATCAACAGCTATTCAAAAAGTTGCTGGATGGCTTTTATCTGAAAACTTTTATCAAAGTTGAAATCACTTCACAAGCAATCATTAATTTTTGGATGTTCTGTTTGCTAAATGGACACCCTGTTTGCAATACACGTGTGAATGTATTGTTCTTCAAAGGATGATACTTGTAACAATTTGACATCATGTAAATTTATTTAAATTTTTCTGGATTTTGTCAGTTAATAAAGTATAAAATCTTGATAATGTCACTTAACAAGGCCTAAAATTAAACCAAAAAAATTGCATTTAAGTCTAGCCAATTAAATCATGTTTGTAAATTCTTAAATTTCACGATATTTTAATACTGTTTTTCAAACTTTCACAATATAAGTCTTTTCTCTAGGAAAATAAACAGGTAGGCCTACCTGTATATTGATCTCAGAATCATCAAGGGAGTGGCAGATTCAGAGTTGCACAAAGCAGTCAACAACAACAACAACAACAACAACAACAACAACAACAACCAAAACAACCAAAGGTGGGAGGGGGGTTTTCTTGGTGAATATGACAATATGATAGACAAGATAGGCCTTTTTTACATGTAGAATTCAACAGATAACCACCAAATCTCCTGTTATTGTTTTTGTGGCCAAACGAGTGGACATAATGAAATTATCTAGAATCTCTGTGTGAGAGTAAAACCATTACCACCAATTTCCTCCATCAACAATGCACTCACAGTTTGTGGTAAAAGTCAAGTCTGGCAAACAGGTATCAAATACAAATCCCTTCCCATCCCGTCATAAGGAATCTTTCTTTTGTTTCCCTTGGCAGCTGATTTCAACTTAACATCCAAGTGGTCACTGACCCTCTCCTTCATTTCCCGAAATAGCATTTTTTTCCTGGATGTGCCAGTCGTTGACAAACAACCAACAACAAAAAAAGAAACCAAGAGATTCTGAGGACCACTTTATTTTCTCTGACTAAAGCTGGTCTGTGGCTACCAGCTGTTAGCGTGAATGTCAGTTGGTTATGTTGGGGGAAATTATCTGCTGCTTTCACACTCAAGTGGTGTGAGGAATAGAAGGTGTTTGTTGATCTGATAAAGCACATGAGTCATCTATACAGCTATGTACACTAATGATGAGAGTGAGCATTATCACTTTCTGGCAACAAAAATCAAGGTAATTACAGCCCACTCTCTGAGGGAAGTGTGGGTATTTCAGAACATCTTGTCTGCTTGATGTTATGACATCTACAAAAGCTCTCCAAAGTACAGAAGCAATTTCCATGAATGTGGAAGGCAAACTATCTTTATAAACAAATGGTTACCAATTCCAATGGAAGTGCTTGTGAATTGCAAGTGAAAAAAAACCTGATAAAATTAATTCTTCAACAAGTTTGCACAAGTGGAAACATTAATCAAATGCACACATTGATTAGCTAGAGACTTCATTTGTTTGTGTAAGCAATTGAGTGAATGCTTGTTCCAATTGATATGCTTCTCTATCCTTAGACTTTGGGCCTTGAACAAATGAAACAAATAAGTACGAAGATCTCAAATGGATCCCATTGCATGTGGTGACTTAATGAGGACAGTTATTGTTTATTGGATAGGCCTTACATGTTCAGATTCCTTCTGAGAACGAATTGGACAAGAGATAGAGAAAAGCAGAATGAGCACCCCAAAAAAAGGTTTCTTGTGTGTCAGAGACCACATGAAAGACTTACAGTAATACCGTTAACAATGGTCTAAAATTCACCATTGATGAGCAATGGTAAAAGTCCAACTGTGAATTTAACTGTTTAATGACTTTAAAGTAACTGTCCAACTCTGCTGGATGATTTGTATGGATTCCCCTGAACAAAAGTCTCATTTGGGATCTGCCAAAGCCACTACATCTGATCTGCTCAGTGTCATCCCTCAACAAAAACAGCAGAGCCCCCATCTTAACCAGCACTAGAGAACCTGAGTGGTTCTTATTAAGGGGGTGATGTGATACAGATCCTGGTTTTATGAAGGACAAAACCACCTCCAAACTAATCAAGCGTGATTCAACCCAGTGGCGGATGATCAAAGGACTAGGGAGATAATGCTGAGCTCTCTATAGGCATTGTAAAAACAAAGTCTGATTATTTCATTATATTTTTGGAGCATCATCCTTGTCCCACTTTGATTGGTCGGCTTACAGCTCAAACTGCTTGAGATCTAATCATCTCATTGAAACGCTAAATGGTACAATGTCGCCGGTATTGAGCTCAGCTTAAAGGTATCAGAAATGGTTAGCTCTTGTGAAAAACAGCCACAGACTTTGGTGTAATTTATCGGCTTTGTAAGTCCAGTCTTATAGTGGAAGCAGGGTGGGGAGTTACTAGTAGTAAACTGTTGACAGGGAAGATAAATTATTTTCTTTATCTGACTGGCCACTTGTTGCTATCTCTTTATTGTGGACCTGTTGCTGTATATTCAGCTTACTCAGTAGACCTATACTTTTCTGTAGATAAACTGCAACTCATTTAGCTAGGAACCGTTGGTTTCATTGATTACCTACTGGTCAGCTATTTGCATTTCTATCATGTGAAAAGTGGAAAATCATTATCATAGTAATATAATTGTGCTTTAATAAAAGCCTTCAATTTGTAATGCTCTAGATTTGGCTTTTAATCAGTGGAATTAGATTTTTTTTAAATTATTATTTTTGTTTCCTTCATGTCTCCTTACATTAATTACACACAATAAAAAGAATGAAAGCTTTGTATTATTACATACAATGTCCAGTTCATTACACTCAGTGTATGTTCCCTTTGAATGTTCTAAAATAAAATAAAACCTTAAAATAGATTTTCAACTTATTTATTCACAGTGGGGTGTGATTAGTGTACTCTTAGTAATAGCTGTATTTAGAAATCATTTGCTCCAGTGGAATCAGCCATTTACAATGAACTTCAAAATTTGACGAGACCACCCCCCCGTAATTTTGAGAAACAGACATCGAACGATTTGTCAGATAATATCAAACCAAAATTCCTGTACACCAATAACAGAGCAGCGTCATTTTGAGACACATAGGGTTGACCCAGGGATGCTGTGCTATTAACCAATCAGTAGGAGGCATGTCCTTCACTTCCAATTTGTACTATTTTCTTTATTTCTTTCCCTTTTCCAAATGAGAGTCTAGGAAGGTAACCTTAGCCTTGGCGTGACCACAGCATGAGATGTTCCCAGATTTGTACCCCAAAATATGATTTCTTATATAGCCCTGTTTCTCTCACGCATGTTACGATGCAGCTGGACGTGCTTTTTAGCCAGGTTACATGGGGACTATGTATATATCATTGGCTAGCGAACAATTAATTGGAAGACCTGTTGAGTACGTTGGCAAAAATAATACGCTTACTCACCGCTGTTCAAGGTCAGTTCAGTCCCCGTGCGGTCTAGCTTGAGCATTCCACACTCGCTGATCAACTATAACAGGTTTTTTTTCTCCGTTTCCTGTCAAGGATACTCTGTGTACTTCATAAATGAATGATATCCCGCAGAAGAATACAATCAAAAATGTGCTGGAATCAAGCCCAAGCGTACACATGGAGATACTGTTCAAAAACTTACTGTCAGTTCAGTTTCAGCACGCTTAGTTTTTTTTTGGCACTCTTCCAAGAACATCTCTCTAAGTTACCCGAATTTGCTGGAGTACTAATCCTCGTTTTCCTCAGTGATGAAATCTTTCCAGGTTTTGGGGGGCCTCATTTCAGTGAATGCCCACGTTAGCACATCCTCTCACACCATGACATGTATTAGCTCCTTGAGAAAAGACCGCTTACAAAATAGCATGTGTTATAAAACTAGGTCACAATTTTCAAACTGAACTCATGAGTGCCAGAACAAGTTGCACACATCATGCTAAGAAGCTAATTCTTAGGGTGAAATTGTCTGATTTAGAAAGAGCTGCCTGCAGACACACCAGCGTCTGCTCAGCTGTTGATCACAATGCAGACACAAGTCCCTATGCTGTTCATAACTAGCCTTCCTCCCAAGGACTTACCCCCAATTTTTTATTGTCCAGATTTTGAGCTACCTTGTCTGGACATCTGCCTGAAACCAATAAATGTCACAGATGAAGACAGCTTTTGCTGGTAACAGGTGTATCTCAAATGTTGGTGGCTATCTTCTTTCAATAACGAAATTGGTGTTATTACAATCGGAATGCAGGTTCAAAGGAGGGGAGCTACATGCAATAAAAAACGGCTTGACCTCCATCATTGCATGGCTGCAAAAAGATCACAGTCTGGATTTGTTTGATTCATTGTTCATGGGTACCAATATGAAAGAAATAAAGGTGCAAATTTGAATATGTTAATGTTATTGGCAGTTAATTGGATAAATACAGTTGTGATAATGTGTGTGCTTTCACTATATGGATCTCTCTGTTGACAAAACTGCAAGGACTTGGAAATGCAAGGACTTGAAAAGTGGTAGGAGATAATATAATCATGGGGTTCATGCCTTGTACATATGTAAGGTCACTCCATAATTACTTTAGTTTGTCATTTTGCAGGGCTACAGATTACTAGTCTTGTCATGATATAGGCCTTACATTTAGATCATCAGGTCACACCAAGGATTCCAGAGACCACCCTATGACACAGCATCAGGTGTCAAGATGCAGGTGAATTATACAGGAAATACATCATAAATAGATTGGTTATGTCATTATGGATTCAGCTTGCTCTACAGTTTTGTACTGTGCTCTTCTGTGAAATTGAAGTCAGTGGTGCCTAACCAGTGGTGTCTAACGTGGATCCTCTACTAAGTGAATAACAGTCTGTCACGCGGTCTTTACTGCTGGTTAACACTGGTAAAGTTTTGGGGGTGGTCATGAGTGATAAGGACCTCGCCTTTAGCATCAAACTGTTATTCCCATTCATAAATACCTGTATCGATTTTGTTTTCAAAATGTATAAAAAAAAACGTAATTTTTAAAATAAAACCACTAAATCGAAATGGGCAAATTCACGTTTTGGGGATACACTTCCAAAGTACATGAGTCAGGTGTATGATGCCAATCTTCGTCACTCATGATTGGTTGAAATTCGTGTTGTGCGTTGCACAAAACAGCTGGTGAACAACTGGCGCATACGTGCTGTTCTAATTTTGATAAGCCGGTCTATATCATCTGTTAATACACCCCCACGTGATCACGCTTCGTCCATTCAGATTGTCTAAACTGTCCTGGGTATTTATGAATCATAGATACTGACTGCCAGTATTAAACAGTACACATCACTGTTTCATGGCCAAGTATCAATGCTGATGTGCATGTACATTTGTAGTCCATGCTCTGGTTACATATATTTATTTAAGAAATAGAGATTATAACAGTTTTACATAAAACTTACTTGGCCAAAAATTGATAATGGTATCAAACATCCTTTGAAATATTTCTGTCTGAGATGCTGTTCTATTTAGAATAGTCAAATGTTATTATTCCTCAATTATGTTCGTCAACGAACTGTATCAGACTTTCATGTTTCAATGAATATGAAGTTTGGACTTAAGTTAAAGAACTGAAACCTTTATTGCTCGGTTTATATTTATTCAAGACCGGATTGATTTCAAAACATTGACTATTACCTATAAATGTGTTACTGACTCTGCACCATCCTATCTCTGTGAGCTTATTACACCATACCAACCTAACCATAGTGGACTCCGTTCAAATTCTGATTCCCGGATCTTCAAAAAGCCAACTAGTACACATTTAACTGCGGCTAACAAGGGTTTCTATACTGCTGCACCCAGCATTTGGAATGAACTACCATCTGGTATCCGTCATGCTTCTTCATTGAGTCAATTTAAAACATCTCTCAAGACTCATTTATTTTAGGCAATGTGTATTTTAAATTGTACTTGCATCTCACTGTAAAGCGCTGTGATACCGTTTGTGTAAGAGTGCTATATAAATGCCTTCATTGTATTGTATTGTATTGTATTGTATTCACATGAAGTGAGACTGAAACACAGCTGAATGAATGTTTTCCACTTGTAATGTGTTACTTTTTGTAATATAGTAATATATATATATATATTTTTGATGGGATATTGCACAATAAACAATTCTAAACATTTAGATCCTCCCCCCCCCAAAAAAAAGAAAATACAAAAAAAAAAAAAAAAAAATACAAAAGAATTGTAGTTTTCACTCTAATGTTGCATTTTGGAAAGGTTGATCTTTCCAATAAACCTATTGGCAGTAAGCTAAATGTTCTTAAAAACACCTCAGACACAGTTATTTCTAAGTAAAATTTGGTCAGTTTTTGAATTGCCATCATTCTGTATTTTGATTGATATCATAACGATCAGAGCTGACTTTCAACAGGGCATGGAATCGGTGTCCTCGTTTTAACAGTGACTTAAAATTACTGGCTCATTTATGCAGCAGTGACTGCAATATGGGCTTATCATGTGGGGTATTATTTTCAATCACTGAGTTAATCTAAAACTAGCATTCCGATTCCATGCCCTGTTGATCCTGACAGTATTGTCCCGTTTAGGAATGAAATAATTGTTAAAACTGATGTTGACCATACACCAGTAAAGCTGATGACAGTTTGTAGTTTGTGATGTCATAAATCCTCCTAATCACAGGCCCATCTGTTGTGAGTGAAAAGTGTGATTTACCATGGCAACCCCATAATTCAGTCTAGTCCGTGGCAATGTGTCATTCATCTATGAGGCATACACTGTTATAATGTGTACCAAGGGGTTGCGTGATATTTCCTAGACCAGGGCGGTCTTGCCTAATAGGCACAGCTGTGTATATTGATCTCAACAGGTGGATATAACAGCAATTAAGGAAGAGGTCGTAATAGGTACCTGGTTTCAGAGAAGACATAGAAGGTTATCATTTGCCCAGATACACAAATTACTGCCTGGCATGAAAGGGGGATGTATTAGTTCAATTATTTGATCAGTTCATGTGGAAAGCATAGGCGTAACCTGTAATAATAATAATAATAATGTGTGGATTTATATAGCGCACGTATCCACCAACTAAGTGGTGCTCAAGGCGCATTATATTATTATCCCTGCTCATAAGGCTCATAAGGCTCATAAATCATTCCTGAAACCATCTCAGCTCCCTGGGGAGTATACAGCTCAATTGCTGCCATTTCTAGCGCATATAGAGCAAACCAACTCTGCCTTCACAGGTACCCATTTAACCCCTGGGTGGAGAGAAGCAATTATGATTAAGTGTCTTGCTCAAGGACACAAGTGTCATGGCCGTGATTCGAACCCACATTCTGTTGCTAACACCAGAACTTGAATCCGGTAAGCTAGACCGCTCGGCCACGACACCCCAGTAGTCAAGTTTTCATGATAATTGTTTCCAAAGTAGGTAAATGCATGGGGGAAGGTTTTGTAGCTAAAACCCACTCCCCTACTTAATTCTTTCTTGACCTTTCTAGCCTCTTGTAGCCCAGACCCCAATATCTGCAATAAATGGCATATTCTGCTGTTTATTTCTAAAGCAGACCCAAGACTCCATGTCTTCATGCTTTAATAATAATAATAATAATAATAATAATAATAATAATAATAATAATAATGTGTGGACTTATATAGCGCACATATCCACCAACTGAGTGGTGCTCAAGGCGCATTGTATTATTACCCCTGCTCATAAGGCTCATAAGGCTCATAAGGCTCATAAATCATTCCTGAAACCATCTCAGCTCCCTGGGGAGTATACAGCTCAATTGCTGCCATTACAGCGCATATAGGGCTAATCAACCAACTCTGCCCTCATAGGTACCCATTTTAACCCCTGGGTGGAGAGAAGCAATTATGGTAAAGTGTCTTGCTCAAGGACACAAGCACCATGGTCACGGCTGGGATTCGAACCCACATTCTGACGACTCAGCCATCAGAACACAAATCCGATGCACTAAACCGCTCGACCATGGCACTCCATGAAATCACCATCTTTGCTGCAATGAGGTAATTTTTCCCCTTTCTTGTAAAAAGTAATTATTATTAGTAGTAAAGTTTAATTATACATTTGTTGAAGTACAATGGATGTTGTAAGCATCTGAAAAAGTAGTGATTACCCCCTCCCCATGACGTTTCCATCACCATTCTCCTGAAGAACAAATTGTTAAGTTAACCCACATGTTATTCTCAGAGAGAATATTTACATGGTGTCACTACAAACCTCTGATTAACTCTCTTGACCCTTGGGTTTCCACAACTAATTGAAAAATGACAGTGGCTCATATAAACTATTCTTAGAAAACTTACTGCATCCTTTGACCCCAACCCTGACATTATGAGTGGCTATAAGTACTATACATGTAAAAAACTTACCTTCCCAGTATCCCTAATGAAAAACTGAATTCTAGCAATATGCCACATGGGTGAGAAAATTAACTTATTAAGACATAATAGTTGTAAATAAATAAATAAATAAATAAATGAACGAATTACTGAAAATTTAATGCATGTTTTGACCCCCTACCCTGACATGAGTGGGTATATTGTACAGGTAACCCTATAAGTGAAAATACCTGTAAGTGAAATCTGAATTCCAGGAATATGAATATTTTATAAAGGCATAGGCCTACATGTAATACCCAAAAGAAATAAATAAATGAACAAATTACTGAAAACTTACTGCATCCTTTGACCCCTACCCTGACATATGAGTGGCTATAATTATTGTACATGTAAAAAACTTACCTTCCCAGTAAAAACTGAATTCCAGGAATATGCCATGTTGTGAGAAGTTTTACTTTTTTTATCGATTGGAATTCTGCCGTGCTGTGCTTTAAACGACTTTTTCACATAGGGGTATGAATGTTTGCCTGATTTGTGAGGCTTCTCTTAGCCACCATACTTTGTGGGAAATTTGGTCCCCGTGTATACAATGTATCACATATTTCCCAGTTGGCACCGATTTTGAAGCCGACTGATGACTTGAAACCGGAGTTTTTTTGGGGGGGGCCAATGCTATGTTGTTTTACATATTAAGACATACATGTAATAGTTTTTTTTTTAAACCAAAAGCAAATAAACGAATGAACAAGGTTACTGTATTTCATTAGAATACAGAACAGTGGTATGGTGTTAATTCATCCTTTCCTGCTTTTGCTCAACATGAGTCACATGTGCACGCAATGTTCAATAATTTATTTAATTGAATTTTAATTTGAAGATGGTGGTTGAATCCTTTGGACGTAGGTCTGTCATATGTTGTTTTAATCCTCTCATCCCAAGATACATTTTTATTCCAGAAGAATTTCACTTTTTGGTGTTGTACAGTAATAAATCTAAAGTCACTTGAAGAAGGCTGTATTGATTCATGTTTCATATTTTGCGAGTGATTCATCTTTACTCTTTCATACAAAGAAGTATTTTTAAATATCCTAATTGACTACAAGTTTATACATGGAGGAAAACTGTTGCTACTTGATTATCCAGCAAAGATTTTGAGTAATTTAAAAAAAAAATTTTTTTGCTTTACCTTAAAAAACAATGTGATAAGTAATAATAAGTTTAGTGCAAAAATTTATTTTATTTTATTATTATTTTTTGTCTATATATTTTATTATTAATTTATTGGGCATTTACATGTAGGCATTTGTATGCTTTTATGTGATTTTTATCCGAGGCACAATATTGTTATTAGGACTATCCCTTCTCAATTTAAATCTACGTTCACCTGAAGAGATTACAACCCAATTCTATCATGGTTCTCATCAGTGGTTAATCAAACACAACAAGCAACTGCACCAGGCCCCACAAGTACCCATTTTTAATACCTACCCTTTGGTGGATGGAGAGAGGCAATTAAGGTTGAGTGTCTTAAACAAGGTTATAAGCACCACATTCCTGGCCAGGATTCGAACCCACATTCCTGGTCAGTATTCGAACCCACATTCCTAGTCAGGATTCGAAACCACATTCCTGGCCGAGATTCGAAACCACATTCCTGGCCAGGATTCGAACCCACATTCCTGGCCTGGATTCGAACCCACATTCCTGGCCAGGATTCGAACCCACATTCCTGGCCAGGATTCGAACCCACATTCCTGGCCAGGATTCGAACCCACATTCCTGGCCAGGATTGGAACCCACATTCCTGGCCAGGATTGGAACCCACATTCCTGGCCAGGATTGGAACCCACATTCCTGGCCAGGATTGGAACCCACATTCCTGGCCAGGATTCGAACCCACATTCCTGGCCAGGATTCGAACCCACATTCCTGGCCAGGATTCGAACCCACATTCCTGGCCAGGATTGGAACCCACATTCTGGTGACTAAGCCACAACTCTGATACACTAATCTGCTTGGTCATGGATCTCCCTTGTGGGTCAATGTATAAATGTGCAGTAGCTTTGTTTTATGCATTGTGCATGAAATACATGTATACATTTTTGCAAATAGTACCTGCTATTTTTTCTTTTGATTGGAAGAAATAGAGCAAGGAACTAAAACAGTAACTGATTAATTAATATTACTGATAATAACCATATATTTTTGATAGAGCTATCAATATTTTTTTAATCTTTTCAAATGTTGTTTTCATCAGAGACCAAAAAGTCTGTAATATCGGTATTAATTAAATTCACCTGGCTTCTTTTGTTGTGAATTGTTATACCATTTTCTTTCATTGAGTTGGACATTTTTGAGCTCTTTTCTCATACACTCATGTGCCATGATATTTTCCCCCCAGGAAAACACTTAAATAATAATTATTTCCCTGTCAAATCCAATCCAGGGGATGGAATTTCCTCAACACCACAACTGCGGTAAAAGCTTTTAAACTTGACAGTTGAAATTATAATTGTTTGTTTTGATATGTCTAAGGCAGACAAAAAGGATGTCTCCATGGGCTAGGGAAATACATGTATATTACCCAATGGAGTCGTCTACCCCACAGGTTACCTTGCCACAAAAATGTCTGGTATTTAGCAGTTTTCCTTCTTTTTTCCTGTTATAAATTAACATAATTGTACATGTTTTTCTGAAATGAAAGTTGAAAATAGAAGTGCTGCTAAAGAAAAAGTACACTGGGTGTAAAGTTTTCACCTGTTTGAATCATCCTGAGAAATGATTCCATCTAAAGTGTTTTTATCTCAGAGAAAACAGCAATTGTTTGGTGGAATTTAATTTAACCTAAAAATATAAAAAAGCATTTAGGCCTATAAGTTTGTTTTCTTTTTCTCAAAAAAACATGAGCATTTACTGTGATGAAAATTTCACAGATTATTGTTATATTCCTTGAAAACTAGGTGATTGAAATTACCATATAGGTCTACCAATGTACATTGTACCTGCCCTTTGAGAAAAGGAAAGTTCATGAGCTGCTTACAAATAACATCTTTTCAGAAGTTTTATTGTACATCCATAAGAAATAATTGTTGAAAATAATGAAATTGGCATATGTTTAAAGAAAAAGAGATAAATAACACACCTATAGCAATCTTACATCTGGTCTATACATTCAACTCTTAGACCCCCCCCCCTAAAAAAAAAAAAAGAAAGAAAAAATATATGTTTAATTTTTCATTGGAGGTCTAACATTATTGTTATCTACTCTTGGGTTAGATGGCTCAATTGGTAGAGTGCTAGCCTAGAGGTTGCAAGTTCAAATCACGCTCTTGGTCAATTTTTCTTTGTTCATGTCAAACATCTAATCTAGTCTTTTCACACAAATAAACAAGGTTACCAAACATCATATCATGTAGGCTAAACATGGCTTTAAAACAATGCCAAGAGAACACAATTTTCATTCAAATCTTGTTAACTTATAAACAAAAGTAACTTGAAATTTAAGAAGCCAAATTTTGCACACAAAAGGACAAAAAAGCACTGATGTGGGATCTGTGTGCAAAGATCCGAAACTATAGACCTTGGCCACATCATGCATGTATTAAGTGCTGAAAATGTCATTGAGAAAACCTAACTCCACTACACTGAAATCTCCATTCATACACAATGCTTACCGTTTAGATGTCTCTTCTTTGCAAAAACCGGCAAATGTCTCTGTTTGTGAAACCACTACATGTAAGTCTGCAGCCAGGCACCAGGAATAAATAAAAACTCCATTAGGAAGTATGCCTTCCCTGTTTGTATATGTATATCAATCAATGGCTGGATGACTCAGTAGGATCATCTCAGGGGGACACTTCGAAATTGATTTCAGCCTTTTTTTGGAGTGTCAATTTTATCATCACTTGCAAGGTTCATTTTATGATTTCCTGAGTAAATTACAGATAAAAATCTCTGTTCATAAATCAAATTGTAATGACCTTGTACTGTGTTTAAAGACACGGTGAAAAGTGAGAATGTTTCCAAAATAAGTAATTAAGAATTTAAAGTCATATTTCATTAAGTAAGACTAATTGCGATGACACCATGTGAAATTCTCTATAGTAATTAGTTCTGAAAAGAATGTTCTCCTGAGGACGATCAGAGCATACTGATCGAAACGTCGAGTTGTAACCTCCAGTTCTTTTCAGAACTAATTACTTCTCAATAGAGAATTTCACATGGGGTCACTGCAATTAGTCTTACTTATCCTCTTCACCATGCAAAGCTACAAGTTTTACCTATACAGGCCTGATACTATCTATTGGTAGGGGCAAGGCAATTTAAGCTAGGTTAAGGGTACCTCTATGAGGAAAATGTAAATTTCTATTGGAACACTTCAAGGGGCACCAAAGCAATGACCAGGGTGCATCAAGGCAATTGCCTCCATTGCCACCGTATAGTATCAGGCCTGCCTATATGTCATTAATGTGATTTGACGCTTTGCATGGTTGGTTGGATATGAAAGATCAGGTTTACGGGTAACACCGTATGTGTAATAATCTCTTCTTGGAAGAGAAGTGTGGTTCTGAGAAGAACCAGTAGTTAGGATAATTCACAGCGTTTTGAACAGTGTGCTCTGTCTTCCTCTCAAAGACGGGACAGACCACACTGTCCAAAACTTCAAGAATTATGCTCACTACTGGTTCTTTTGAGAACCACAACACTTCTCTCTCATATTTCACTATTAGGTATTTATAAGATTAAAATTGTGACACTGACAATTAGCCCAACGTTAACCAGTTGACGTCGGAGGCCGTGTATACACGCAAATTTTTTTTGGGACAGCGGATCGGAGAGCATCTAAACACGCCACAGTATTCTCGGGAATATTTGTATAGATTCCCGGTCGATGTGGCAACGAGCCATAAGCATACGGTAGAAGACGCGGTCTCCCCGGTCACGCTCTGGTGAGCACCATTGATCGTGTTTGTGCGGTAAAAATAAACCCGCCACGGGGGTTCGGAAAAACTTTTTTATTCCCGGTGCGAACTGGTTAATTGATCTTAGTTATTTTGACACAGCTATTTATTTTGAATGGATAAGGATAGCTAATATAAATTGATATCTTCTTGGAGTTGCTGCTGATCAAAGTTAAAGGAAGTTATATGCTTTTAGTAAGTTTGAGAGGAATCATCTTCAGTTTTTCAGTTCTTTTCCATTTGAATGGAATATTTTGTTTCACTTACGGTATTTGCATCAGATACAAAATATAGCAAATTTGTGATTGATGTGGAATTCTTAAAATACATGTATTATTATCTGTTGTGTGATGGTAACATTCCTGTAGGAATTTGGTTAACAAATCCATACATTAAACAATATGGGTATAGAATATGCATGTAGGACCCAACATGTATCTCCAATATAAGTATCTTTACTCGAAATCTTGAGGAATCACAGTCAACCACGCAAATCTAGCATTGTTAGTGTCGCATCGCCTACAAGAAGATGAAATGTTGATTTAACATTAAGAAGGGGTCAGTCGTTAAGATTTCAATACAGCATGAATCTCAACATCACCTAGTACCACATTTTACAACAGTTGTCTTAACCGGACATTCTTCATGTGTTTGACTAACCCATATTTCTGACATTCATTTTTTATCAGAGTAAACTGTGATAACGATTTACCAGGAGTGGCCCCCGGAGACCTTTCCTGTCCTTGTGGCAGCCCACCCAAAAACTGATCTCAGATGAGCTGCTACAGTTATGAAATATTTGAAATATTCATAGACAATTTCAGTTCAACACTGCTATAATAATATAACATTTTTTTTGTAACAATGCCATTTTTATAATGACATTCACACAGTAATAAGCCAACAAATATTTAAGCTAATGTTTTGTGTGGATTCTGTGTGTATTTGGCAAATGTTGGCCTACGTAGTCTCTGGAATGGTTCATATTATTTGTCAGAAGTCGATCCAGATGACATCTTGGTCAGTGGGAATAAATTTCAGTTTACAACCAAAATATATGGCTTCAGCGATGACTCGCAGTATAACGCGTGATACCGGCTTCTTCATTCAATATCAGTCTCTTCGTTTCTGACCTTTGAACTAAGAATATTGGCAAGTGATACATATACTGTGTGAGCGTGTAAACCGCCTCTTCTCCAACCAATGAAATCCGGTCTAATTCAAAGCCTTTCTGTTATCCTCGTGATAATAATAATAATAATAATAATGTGTGGATTTATATAGCGCACGTATCCACCAACTAAGTGGTGCTCAAGGCGCATTATATTATTATCCCTGCTCATAAGGCTCATAAGGCTCATAAATCATTCCTGAAACCATCTCAGCTCCCTGGGGAGTATACAGCTCAATTGCTGCCATTTCTAGCGCATATAGAGCAAACCAACTCTGCCTTCACAGGTACCCATTTAACCCCTGGGTGGAGAGAAGCAATTATGATTAAGTGTCTTGCTCAAGGACACAAGTGTCACGGCCGTGATTCGAACCCACATTATGTTGCTAACACCAGAACTTGAATCCGGTAAGCTAGACCGCTCGGCCACGACACCCCGTATTGCTTTATGAATTATTGGTTGTTGTCATGCTTACCACACATCTATTCCCGAGTGATAGAAAAGCCTGATATAGAAATATGAACAGGATGCTGCTTAGTAATGTAAGTTAAGATGTAATTTAAACGCATTCTGTCAGATTGTGTCTCCCTAAGCACATAGGATTTAATCCATAGGAAATTTGGTTTAATGATTTAGTCATCACACAGAACCAAAAACATGAAGAAGTCATTCCCAAGGTCAATGTTTTACTCTTTTTTTTTGTATCTGGGATTGTGTCATCTTACGTGAAAAGGAATCTGTATATTCTAGTTCTACTCATAATTGTTTTATTTGTCTTGCAGTTATTAAGTTGTGGGTTTGCTTAATAAGAAATATTTTGACCATTCCAATATGTTTTAATTTCCTTTTTACTTAGTGGAGAGGAAAAGACACCTTCCTTCTTCCTACCCATGCTCTGCCCTCCCTCTCCTTTAGGGTCTGCATGGGATAATAGAGGTTCAAGTCAATTATAACAGCTTCCTCTGACACAACTTTCTCTGATTGAACATGTGTGTGTGTTCCACTCTCATTTGGACACCTCATCACAACATCGATTTCTTACATCAGTTGATGATGCAGTCTACATAGTTGGACATCACTGTTGCCAATTTGAATGGGGTCATGCCACCTGTTAGTACCAACTGCCAACATTTAAACGAATCCTCCCACCAGTGTCTAGAATGAATACAACCAGAAAATCTGTAATCAAGACTTACTTATCAGCAGGCAGATGGATACTCTCCAAGGCCAGATGATTTAAACAAACACCAGTGATGTATATTATTGGATTCATCCATGGGGTAATGGTGTATGTAACTCATTGACCAAGGCTTTCTTCTGTTTAATCTAGCACTAAATATACATATACACACTACCCCAGCCAAACACAAATACTGTCTAGTGGTATTAAATCAGGGGAATTACTGGACTAGCCTCACACCCCCAGGGTTCTAGATATGGGGAGAATTTATTGCCCTCCCCCCCCCCCCCCAAGCACCTTACCACTATGTTACTGGGTGACTAGATCATTGTGTGTGCACCAGGGATTCATGTTGTAATCAATGAATGCCGACCTATGACCACAAAACAAAAACTGGTTTGTTTTTTTGCCTTACAATAATCTACAAGACGCCTGAAATATTTGTAATTTCTCTGAAATGATTGAAAACAGACATATGGCAATTCAGCTTTATTCAGTAAGCAAATTTGATTGAAATACTGTCCACTTTGGGTAAGGATGCTAGCCTCTTCTGACTAGTGAGACACATTTAAATAGACTGATTTAAATTTGACCTTAGCAATACTGAAAACTTTCTGTCATGCCACCCAAGCTGCTATGAAAATCGCAAATCACTTGACCACTGTCGCAGCAGGTGCGTGGAAAGGCGTTAACCCTTTGTCAGTCCATGGAGGAAAACAGATTTTCCTTCCTCCATGGTCAGTCTGTGCTGTCAGATTGATAGGCCATTCTGGTGTTGTCCATTTGAAATTGAATTTCTCATGCAGTTGTCTAAGAAACGGGAACCCATAGTTGACCAGAAACATTCACAGATTGGTTCTCTATGTATCATCATTGATCCTCATGGAATATGAATGTACATAGACTCATAGAGCATAAGTTTTACATGAAACACACTGGGACATAAACATATATGTTTGAACCTGATAATTTGTTGTTGAACAATAACCTTTTATTAAAACAATACTTTAAAAAGGATAAATTGTTTCATATCATTGTAAACAAAAATATAAAATTTAAATTTTGAAGAGACTTTAAAGCTGTTTGCACCGTAAATCCATGTAATTCAGAAAACGGTGAACTTCATCCATCGTGGTCTATGGTTAGGGGACAATAGGCCGTTTCACACGAGACTGTTTTAACAAAGGACCTTGGCGATAAATCGCATCCATGTAAAAAAAATAGCAAATCCCAGTCGTGTGAAAGCTATCCTTGTTAAATAATTACCACGGACCCTCGTTATTTATATTAAAATCGCCACGATAGGTCGTGTGAAACGCTTATAGTGCGCCCAAACAGGGGACCCTTGCTTTGGCGGTATCATTTCGCATGCACAGTATGCGTCACTATAGACCAGCTTGCAATACCGGATGTGTAGCTAAACAACTTCTGCGTCTTTCCTGTTTGTCTTCGTCTTGTTCGTTGATAAAGAATTAACGTTAACGTTAGCATAATAGTTCCGAGAATTGATTGTTGGAGTACATGAGCCGATATCCATAGTAATAATTGTCGAGAAACGACAAGAAAATTGTCAGGAAATTAGGAGTAAAAATTGTCGGGAAACAGGGTGTAAAAATGGTCGAGGTGTAAAAATAGGAGCAACATTTTAGAGAATTAACGTTAACGTTCGGTCTACTCTGTCAGAGTTCTGCAAGAATACTTTGAGCCGATATCCACATTATCGACTCGAGAAACGAGGAGAAAATTGTCGGGAAACTAGGAGTAAAAATTGTTGGGAAACAAGGGGAAATTTTTCTCCGGAAAACAAAACTCCAGAAACTTACATATAGCGTTAAATGATTTCGCGGAACGATATAATTTTTGAGAAAACTTAAGCCATTGGTAACTCATACAAGAGAGTTTAGTGAATGGGCACTGCGCGCAGTACCAGCGAAATATGGATTGCACAACTGCACATTTGCCCCTAATAAAAAAAGCTCTGAAACGAGGGACATTGGTGGTTTGGATGTGGTTTGGAAGTCGTGTGAAAGGTTGTTATAAAATCGCAAGCTACCGAGGTGACAGACAACCGGCGCCCATAACCAAGGACGTTCGTTATCGGTGCTCGTATGAAAAGGGCTAATATGTAATAGTTTTATGAAGGGCAATATCCTATAAATGGGTTGAGGTTGGCTTGATAGACGACAAGCCTAACCAGACCAGGTAAGTGTTAAAGAAATCATGAGTTCTCACTCACTCAGGGATACATGATGAGAAAGCAGTAACAACAAGTTTGGCCCTGTGGTCCCGAGCCTGGTGTAGAAATAAATCTGGATATGATATGATGGCATATAATAAAGGTGCACCAGCATCCAGTGTATCTGCTTTTTTGAGGGCAAACAAATAAACAGCGTTCACCTCCTGGGTCTATTACATGATAAACAGAGGAGCCCTGACGGGAAGTGGTTTTTCCACAAAGATACCATGGGTGCAGCAAAAGAGAGAAATAGAGACAGATATGCAGACATTGGGGTGTCCACTATGAAGACAGGGCCTTAAATCTTGGCACCTGTGTTGATACCAACTGTCATCGGTGGGAGCCATTGGTCAGACCCCAGAGTAGCCTGCTTTGTAGAGATTTTGGACAGTAATCGTAAAGTATGGTCGTTGCCGATTGCTACAGGGCTTGTTTTTGTAATAATGAATGCCAACAGAATCCAATTGATGTATGAATCATTTGTGATGGAGATAATTACCTTGTACCAGTCTCCAGCTTTCAAGAAGCTGACAAATTTGCCCAAGTGTGAAACCTGACTTATCTTAATACATGTACATGCATATACTGTGAACTTAATGGGACAATATCATCACAATCAACAGGGCATGGAATCGGAGTGCTAGTTTTAGATTAACTCAGTGACTGAAAAATAATACCGCACATTAGAAGGTCATATTACCATTGCTGCTACATTAATGAACCAGTAATTTTCAGTCGTTGTGTTCATCGTAAACTAGGACACCAAAGGCCATGCCTTGTTGAAAGTCTGCTCTGATCATGACGATACTCTCCCTTTAATGGTCAAGGACCCAAGTACACTGTACTGTTAATATAAGTAAGTCAACACATACCAGACTCATTATCGGTATTACATGATATTAAACCCATGTTATTGCATCATGGTAGTAGCACAGAGAAACATGCTGCACATCGCCATTCTTAGACAGACAGAGAGAGGGACAGAGGGACAGAGGGACAGAGAGAGGGACAGAGGGACAGAGAGAGGGACAGAGGGACAGAGAGAGGGACAGAGAGAGGGACAGAGAGAGGGACAGAGAGAGGGACAGAGAGAGGGACATAGAGAGGGACATAGAGAGGGACATAGAGAGGGACATAGAGAGGAGAGAAAAACGCTCGTGTCCTTAATCGTCTGGCGAATGCACTTTAGCAATTCCTACGGTCTTTGATTGATGATCCTGTTCTCACCCAGAGGAGCCAATATTCGTTAGAGTCTATTTAGTCTGTTTTTGCTTATGCCTTGTTTTTTTGTGGTGTTTACAGCCAAGTTGCCATGTAGTGTTGACAGGATCGGACAGCTCCAGGTAGTCGGTGCTCTTTTTTAGAGAGGTGAGGCAGGCCACTGAGGGGATGTTTATCATCCCTGGAAAACCCACTCGGCCTCTTCTCAACCAGCTGCCGGAAGCAAGGTGGTTCACACATAGTGAGAGATTCTTCGGAAGGAACAAAAAATGGGACAGATTGGGTTTCATAATGGGGTCAGAGTTTGGTGGGACATGAGCTAAGATGACAAAATGACTTCATTTTAAGATTCTAGATACATAACTTCATTCCTGGCTGATAGGTCGGTGATTTAAATTTGGTTGTTATTGAATGCATGTAGTATTTTTAAGAGTCATTTCTTTCAAAAGCTTCCACCAGGGGTTTAACAAAAACATCAAATAAAAAACAAATAATTCTTTTTTCTTTGAGGGAGAAATTAAATGTTGTTGAAGTGGATGAAAGAAAAATTACTCTAGGACAAAATAAATGTGAACTTATATTGAGAGAAAAAAATCAAATTGTGTCTTGACTGTTGAATGTGGCTGATTTTTGTCTAAGAATATGATCTTTTGAAATACTTCATAATAGGTTAAAAGGACAGCCTATATACAGAATATGTAACCTCGGTGTGCATACTTTGGCAGTACATCTGATCTAACCCAGTGAACTTTACTTAAACTGCGACTCTTTCAGGATTCTAGTTGTAACATTTCAAGTGCTTTACATCTACTTATAAACTTTTGCTTTAGAAGGCCGTTTCATTTTATAATGATTTAGTGCGATTTGTTTTAGGGGGTTAATTCGCTTGAATGATTTGTGGGCCTGGCCACCAACTGGGGCAAACAATACTTAAACAGGGCTTAAAGGAATTATGATTTGTGGAAACACTGAACAATTTATAGCACGACTGAGGTAAATGGTGAGATTCGCTTGTACTCTCTTTGCACTTCAAATTTTAACATTTTTCCAGTCTCTTTGTCCTTTAAACAAATCGTGCAGTTTTTAAAATTTCACATTTGTACTTGTGTGATTTGTGATCTCTGGCAACGTCTGAAGAACAGGGCTGGACGGAATGATGATTTAATGGAAATACAGTAATATTGATGGCTTAGAATGGTGTCTGAGCTCACCGTGTCCACCCGTAAGGGCCTGACTCCGTAAATTTCAGACAAGTCACAGTAGACTTAAGTGGGGCACATTTTCAGGGTGTGGATAGTCTTCAAACATTTTTTACGAGGTTTCTCTGGTTGCTTGTGGTTTACTGGGGACAAGCTTATGAGTTTTTTATGTGCTCTGATTCAAGAGTTACAAATGGAATTCTGACAGTTCATTTTGATTTTGCTACCAAATATGTTGGTGGTCATGTTGGCCTCTACAAAATCATACCAAATTCTGGATTTAGAAGCAAACAATAAAGGTGAAATTCTTTTATTGGAGTAACTTGATCCAATTTTGTATACAATATCTTAACGGCATGAATCTCAATCTGTTATATTATCAAAAACAACATTTCAGTGGACTTTATTTGTACCAACCCTGCTTCAGGCACAGACTTTTAAGGTTCTCATGCAGAAGCTCTTAATCCTTTTAACCACCACAGTGCTGTCTCAATATTGTCAGAAACCATGGTATCACCAGCCAGCCAATTTCCTTACACCGCCTCCTATCACACAGCCTTAGAGAGATCAGATTGACATCTCCTACCCATGCCCAGACTTTCAAACCACAGTAATCCTATATGATCCATCATTCTGGACTAAAGTGATGCCATTACTTTCATTCGGCCTATAAATCCACAGTTATTGTCCCCTCTCCAAATGTTTCATTAACCCTAACTCCCTAGGCCCATTTGCTTACACATAACCTGAATCCTCCAAAATCCTTCAGTAGTAAAGCAAGCACATGGCATGTATGCACACATGTGTTTCTAATCTGTGATACATGTACATGGCCAGGGACCCTCCCTGCATGCATGGAGCAATAAACAGTGTCCACTGACCCAAGCACTGACCTTGCAATCACTACAACAAACATGGATGTACATGTACCACGGAAAGGCAAGTATGCCTAATAACCTCAATCCTCCAAAATCCTTCACTTTAGCAAAGAGCATGTAGCATGTAACCTCAATCCTCCAAAATCCTTCACTTTAGCAAAGAGCATGTAGCATGTAACCTCAATCCTCCAAAATCCTTCACTTTAGCAAAGAGTATGTAGCATGTAACCTCAATCCTTCAAAATCCTTCACTTTTGCAAACGGGATTTTGGAGGATTTGGGAAGGTTAGGGTTAACTGATCTGACTCGCTCTTTTGTGTAGCCTGACGTTTTTTCGCCAAGCTTTCAAAACCTGACTTTACATCCTTGGATCAGCCTACAGATCCTTGTATCTCTTGATTGAGCTACTGGACACTCAGTCAGTTTGTGAATGGTGGGATGTATGCTTCACTGATACTACTCCCATCTTGATCCTCTTATGGTTCAGTCTGTATATGTAGTATAGTGCTGATAGAAGATTTGGTGTATGTGATGGGATCCCTCATTATAACACTTTTTATATAGTTATTCTGAAGTTAATATCAAATGGTTAATGAGTTATATTGTTTTATATTGTAGCAACTTATATTTTTAGGGTTGATTAACCCTCCTACATTTGTACTTCTGGTACCTTTTTCATACAAGTTGATCCACCATTTGAAACCATTCGCTTTTGTGGTTTTGAATGGTGAAATAGCTGTGTACAGTATTGATTTCCCCAAATGGTTTTGAATGGTAGGTCAGCTAATACAAAACCTTGTTTGGATCTTTCCAAATGGTAGTACAGCTAATACAAAACCTTGTTTGGATACTTCTAAGTGGTGAATCAATGGACCCTCTATGCATTTGAATGGATTTGAATGGTAGTAAAGCTTGCTACCAACACTGTTCAAATGGTATCACCATGTGTGTACAAAACCAATGGGCATTTTGGTAAGTGGAAATTTTGAATGGTTTCAATTGGTCAAACAGTAGGAGGGTTAAGGAACAATGTCATCACGATCAACCAGGCATGGAATCGGAGTACTAGTTTTAGATTAACTCAGTGACTGAAAATAATACCCCACATGATAAGGTCATATTACTGTTGCTGCTGCATACATGAGCCAATAGTTTTTCAGTTACTGTGTTCATCTTAAACTAGGACACTGATTCCATGCCCTGTTGAAAGTTGCTCCGATAGTATTATGATGTATTGAACAAAAACATGCAAACCGATAAGGCATTCACCATAAATATGCCAGTAAAAGCTAAGAAGATGTTCCTCAATACATGTACTGCACTGAAAACAAATAGCCTTTATAAGAATTTTAAAAAAATAAAAAATTATACAGCATTTGTCACCACTGACAGTTAAAGGGGCAGTATTGTCGTGATCAGAACAGACTTTCAACAGGGCATGGAATCGGTGTCCTCTGTTTAGTTTTTGATACCGGTGCAAAAAGCTGTTTTGAAATATCCCTGTAAAGTTTGAGACAGCATGGACACACCTATCAAATTTCTACACATACATGTATGTAGGCCTACACCTGTATACATATACATATATAATCTTATTGACCTGACAGTTTTGTGTCAGTTTTACCTGTACATGTTTGTTAAGATGTACATGTATATATAACCGGGTCTTTGTGTGGGCTTTTTTCCAGCACTTCCTATTTAATGTTATAAATCTGTTGCAATAACATTGATGTTTAGGACATCTCTTGAGAAGAACATGTGCCACATATACGTTTATACGCATACTTGGTATTCATGTACTTAGGTATACATATAGCATACTTATATGTAATAATAATAATAATAATGTGTGGACTTATATAGCGCACGTATCCACCAACTGAGTGGTGCTCAAGGCGCATTATATTATTACCCCTGCTCATAAGGCTCATAAATCATTCCTGAAACCATCTCAGCTCCCTGGGGAGTATACAGCTCAATTGCTGCCATTACAGCGCATATAGGGCTAATCAACCAACTCTGCCCTCACAGGTACCCATTTAACCCCTGGGTGGAGAGAAGCAATTATGGTTAAGTGTCATGCTCAAGGACACAAGTGTCACGGCCGGGTTTCGAACCCACATTCTGCTGCTAACACCAGAACTTGAGTCCGGTAAGCTAGACCGCTCGGCCACGACACTCCACTGTAGACTTATATGCATACTTCTTGTATGTATAGTATACTTGTAGTATATGTAGATCTATATTATGTATACTTATGGTATATTTATACCTATATTATGCATACTTATGGTATAAGTATAGCGTACCTGTATTTATGGTAAATGTACATGTACATAGGCCTACATGTATATGTATAGGCCTTTATCATTTTGTACATATACATCAGTGCCAACAGGATAAGATTATAATTGTCTAGCATCTTTTTAGTTGTTCACAGATTGTTTTTAGGCCGAAAACAAAACAAAAATCTGAACGGAATCAATTATTGAAGTTATTTGACTAAACATTCCTAGCTGTAAGCCCAGACTGTTTCATTGGATTGGGAAACTTCACATACCAGATGGGCTTTGTTGGGGCATTAATCCTCCAAATGAACTTCTGAAACTGCTTTCTGTAGTGTTTATCCCTAGATTGATTGCTGGGATTGTTGGAAATGTCCTCATTGGAAACGTTGTGGATGAAACCAAATTGGACAATCCTTAATTCCATAGCATGGCATGGAATCTGGTTTCTATAAATGTGTTTTGGCATCTGGAGTGTTTATAAGCCTGTCTTCTGAGTCTGTCTCTCTCGGCTGATGGAGCGTGATGAGGACTTAATCTGGGGGTTGCTGTAGAGATGAAGTGATCACCTCATCTTGTATCTATTGGCAGGCCAAATTCAGACTGTGAAAATACAAATGGCTTAGAGATCTGTGTTTGTGTGTTCTACATTCAGTTCTGGTGTGGTCTATACTTAAGATTGGATATTATTTTCACAGTATCTTTGATGTCAGACTACTTATTGTGATTGTTAATTGCTGTGGTTGTGAATGGCTAGAGGGTAGTGCAAGCAAATACAGTTTACCTTTAAATCATACACCACTGTTTTCTGTCAAAGTTAATAGATTTGAACTGTCATGGGAAAATGGCTGTGTAAAAAGATACATTTCACTAAAGCATCAACTGAGGGCAGCAAACAGTAACGATGTTGCAAGGCTTCAAATGTATCAATGTGCTATCTTCTTGATCATGATACATAGGTAATGATGAATGGGTCCCAATACTCCAATATGACTAAACGATTGCCCCAAGGGATGCTCCAGATCATGCCATAACATGTGTCAGTTCCCTTAGCCACTTCTTCACAAAACCTTCTCACCCAAGGCGTGACAACATTTGGACAGCTTTTTAACCTTCTACCCCCCAAGCGTTTAACCAACATTTTGGAGCAAGTTCTAGTCCCATGATGGCAATTAATTTCTGCTGCCACGTGCTCTCCTCCATCTCTTTCCCTCAGCCCGCTCATTCTCACATATGTCTAAAGCAAGTATAGAGAGTGGGCGTACTGTAATAAGAGGATTGTACAAAGTGTAATCTTTTGGTGAGGTAATATATCGTTGGTAAATGTTCCGCCTGGATAGATCAAGAGGGAGCTAATATTGTCTGCGATTTGTTTCCAGTTGGGAAGATGTTCTTTTCTGAGGGCTTTATTCGTAATGTACCTTGGAGTGCTTAGGATTATAAGATGAAGTAACTTCTTAACATAATTTGTTTTTTCCTTCTTTTGCTCTCTGGAAGTACATAGACATGTGAATTGTATTGTTCATTCTTATGTTTAAGTACAGTTTTTTTTTTTTTTCATATTCAACAGACAGTATTTAATACTATACTTTTGAAAAACAAACAAATAACTTGACATTGGTGACTAGATCAAGGTAAAAGGCTAGCAGAGTGTTTTAGTCGAGGGTATGATTAAACAAAACATTTGAATCATTGTACACTCCAGTGCTATACTTACATATATTTTTAGGGTTGATTAACACCTTGACCCCCGAGGTATTCTGGCTAGGAACCTTCCTGAATCCTCCAAAATCCATCAGTGCACTTTTGGAAACATGCCCTTATCTTTAAATGCGCCATGCATTTTCGTTGATCTTTCATATTCAGCACTTATGGCCTGTACTTCTTGGCAGGTAGTAATTTTATCCCATTTGAAGAGATGAAAGTACCAGTTTCCAACAGTGCTGGATCTTTCCCAAAAACTGCCCCTTGGAGGATTTGGGGTGGTTAGGGTAAAGGGACAGTATCGTCATGATCAACAGGGCATGGAATCGCTCGTTTTAGATTAACTCAGTGACTGAAAATTATACCCCACATGATAAGGTCATACATGCATTACTGTTGTTGCTGCATAAATGAGCCTGTATTCATCTTAAACAAGGACACACCAATTCCATGCCCTGTTGGAAGTTTGCTCTGATCGTGACGATATTGTCCCATTTTACAGTACTTTCAAGAAAACACAGTTTTAGAATTCTTCAATTTGATTTCAGAAGTGTTTTTTTTGGGGGGGGGGGGGCTTGAAAAGATGAGGAGTCAAAACAAAACATGTCCTAAAATTTGGGAAAAGGCTTGTATATGGAATTAAATAAATAAAATGTTTGAAGGAGTGGGATTTTTGTTTGAACCTCTTTCAAATACAGGGAAGGGATCTTACATCTACTAGAAAGCACGATGGACAAACAAGGAGCATCACACAGGGCCTAGACCCTTCATAATCTATCCAATATAACACTTGCTGTGTGGTGGTTTTTTAAAAAACTTTTCAGATGTTCATTTTCTTAAAAATGAGTAAATCTTGTACTGATCCTTTTCTGTATTTCTCTCTCTCTCTCGTTCTTTTCTGCTTGTTTGCTCTGGCTCACTCTGCTCTGGCTCACCCTGCTCTGGCTCACCCTTAATCGCATAAGCATCTAAGCAACAAAAACTCCATTGTCCACTGCCATGAAAGACTAATTGTTTCAATCGAATCCTTTGTGTACATTCACAACAATAAACCATAGGATGAATTGTGAACTTTGTGTTAGGGAACAACCTTCACACAAAAGTTTTTTTTGTCAATGCACAAGGTCCTTCATTGGGCAAAACAGTTAGGGGGACTGAAAGAAAACTGGTCGCAATTGTTTGGCAGAGCTTTACAGAAACTAATCTGTTTTGCTTGCAAATGTCTTTTTAGTTGATATGTCTGCTTGGCTGATTATCATGTACCCATAAAGATGAAGTGGATTTCTTTGATCTGTAGCATTCCAATGGGCTTTTCCTTGTTTTGTTTCAAGAGGTGACTCACTCGACTGTGCTTTTGACTGGATGACCTTACTTAACTAGTAAGTGGGGTCTACCAGTAACTGACCATATAGTTCCTCTCATGTACATGTAGGTCTGAGTTTTTTTTTTTTCCTAATCAAAACACACCATTCACATGGTATCATCGTCATTTTCTGTTAAGATGATGGAAGGGATAATCCCCTAATGCAAACACACTTGCCCAAATTATTTGTGCGTCATCGTTTTCAATCAAGGGTAATTTAAGAGTGAATCTGCGATGACAGTGATGAGTCAGATTTCATGAAAGAAGTTAACTTTCTGGAGTGGAAATAATGTTAAGAAGATAACTTTGTGCAAATGTTAATGACAAGTGTGGTAGAAGACGTCTGGGTCTGTTGGTATCATGTCAAACAGTCAAGTCTTCTGAGGTGAGATTGGCTATCGAAAACTGCTTTATAATTGATAATATGCAAATGAAATCCTAACTGCTCACATGTAACTTGCTGACATTTTATTTTTTCAAGTGATACATATACATGTATACGCAGTCATTGGAACCAGACCAGATTTCCCATACATAAAGTTTGGCTGCAGTTAGACTGACCGACGTGCAGGTCTGAGTGTGCAGAGACCAGACACTGGAGACTTTTTTGACCTTAGATCTTTAATTATTCCTTGTGCTGTCATCTGCTGGATGTTCATGGAGTAGTGTACTTGTCCATAAGTAGGTCAAATAGATTTAGTTTTCTGCTGTGACGTTTTCCCGATTCTATGTCAGTTGCAAATCTGACTTAAGTCTGGTTTAATTGAAAGATGAAGTGACACAGGATGACGTTCTTAAGAATAAAAGCCCAGAGATACGTACATTCACTCATACAAGGATATTTGATCAAGCCCCATTTCCTCCTCACACCCTCCCCTCATCTTGTGCTGCACAGACCGCCTAAGTTGTGTTTCCATGGAATTTAAAACTGGATTAAAACATTGCTGCAACTTATTGTTTCAAAAGTCCATATTCTATGCACTTGAATTAGTTATTATTTGGGTAACTAACAGAACTGTGTTTGAGATGTTAAATTTGCTAAATATGATCTTAAAGCGTTAGACCATTCATGCTATAATATGTTTTTATTGATGTTGAATCTTTACATTATGTTATAGTTAGTTCTCCAATGTTTGCCCTAAAATAATTTTTTGTACAGTTAACTCTCATTATAATCATTGCCAGAGTTCGGTGACTCAATCAAAACGTCCTTTACTCCAGAAATATTGTAATTCAAGATTGTAAAATCTACTTTTTACAATCGATTTGGCATGATGTGCAAGAATAATACATCTATATTCTCTTTACTTAGTCTCAAGATACACTGATTTATTGCAGTTCTCACATTCCTGTGACATTACTGTATGTTTGCCCTACATTAACAGCAGTACATTTTAATTTAGCAGTCACAGTGGTATGGTTTCTTCCCGCGATACCTGGGGGGGAGTTGAGCCTGAGAGTGCATAAATATTGACTGTTTATACAAATTGTTGTTGGGACTAATATTTGATGATGAAACTAACTAACTTTCAGTAGTCCGTTTGAGAATGAATGATTTATCACACGTGACTGCAAGTTGGTCAAAATATATCTGACCTTATTTTTTTTATAACAGTCACCTCATCAGCTGGTATGCCTACACAAAAGTCTATTAGCATCTGAAAGAAGCTCACTTTAAAATTATACTTGTGGCTATGTTGTGGCCTCTACCATGCTGTTTGGGAAATGCTGATGTTGTCGATCACAGTGTGAGAAAAAAACAAATGGGGAAATTAATAAACCCAGACCTTACACTTCGGTACTCTCAAGAAGCATAAATGTTCACTTTAGCATAAAACTCACCTGGTGCTGATTATGTTTCCAAAATGTTTCTGCTATTGTTTAATAAAATAAAATAGTCTAATATTCTTTCTGCAATTAATTAAAGAATGTCATAATTTTTATAACAAACTGTACAAAAATTCAAGTTAAAATAAATACAAAAATTGTGTTTGCCAATCACGAAAATTTCATGGAAAGATTGTGTATTTTGGGAACTAGTATGCTCTTAAAGAAACCATGGCGTTTCACTTGAGGTTTTCCCACTTGTTTTTCTCCACCAAATGTACATTCCTACATTGATATGCCTAACACAGATTCTTATATTGGGGAATACACTTCATCCAGCCATGAGGACATTAAGTTGAAGAAATAATGTTTACTGAGAAAACTGACCTGGCGCTGGCAGAGCACACACAATTTTTAATAGCAAAGTGTCCCAGAGTAGCTGGCGTCTTAGATTTTGGCACGCGCAGCGGCCTTTTGTTACAGGCAAAAGTCGGGAAAGCGACTGTTTATTTTGCCAGGAGTTAAAACAGAGAAAAACTACATCCATAATGGCGAGGTCAGTATTGATGCAGTGTCTGGCAAGATTTGGAGGCAGGCGGGGGGAATGCCAAGGATAAATCCTCCATGTGTTTCTATCCATCTCCTAATACTCAGCTGTCGGGAATTGGGTTTATGAAGAGGTGCCTTTACTGCTGTTTTTACTCAGTCGGGGGAAAAAAGAAAGCACTGTTGTTATTCCTCGTCATCATGGCAAATAACCCTCCCACTTAGATCTTAGGGGTTATGGTTCAGTCAAGTTCACTTAAGGATGTTTCAGCTATAAGAGACCCGCCGTTCTTATAATACACTTGACCAAGATTTCTGCGGGGCAAGGGATGGCTGAGTGCAGGCAGATGCATCAACAATTACAAATCTCGGATTCATTGTAGGATCAAAACTAAAATACGGAGGAGAAAGGTTAGTAGAGGATAGACTTAAAGGTCATATGTTACTCAAAGATACTATAGATTTAGAAAAACAAGACTAGAGGTAAAAAAGTGTAAGTATTTTCCTGAACAGAGGAAGATTGTTCAGGAAAGGATTAGGAATTGGAGTGCCAAACATAATTTACGATTAATGATTTGTGAGGAAAGTTAACAAGGCTAAAGTAACACCTGCTTCCAAGATTTACAGATTAATCAACTGTTTTTGTCATTGTGTGATGAAAAAGGTAGGGATTTTTTTACCCAGAAGTTATGAACCCTCAAAGAGAAATTTAAAAAAAAATAAGGAAAAACACTTTATATTTAACCCCCCCAAAAATAAACAATCATAAACAGTTGTGTAAGAATTTGAATTAGAAGAAAAATACAAAAATAAAATAAAAATAATTAAAAATGGGAATGAAATGCGTGGGATGTTGGTTTATCTGAAAGCGTGCAAAGGTCAACTATGGTTGTTAGAAAACAAAGTCCTTCAAAAAAGTTTGTATTTGGCAAAGCTGTACCCGACTTGATTAACAAAAAGGAGACAAAAAGATATAGTTTTGTCCAAATGGCTCAACATTTATCAAGAACATTTTTAGCAGTGAAGGAACACAGAGCTATAAAACAAAGTAATCTGTTTCACACACAAGATGATGAGACAGTAATAGGCTGCGTGGTCAAACCCCTTCAAGCCTGTCCTTATGTATTCCATCCTCCCCCACAGTTACTTGAACCTATCAAATGTAACCACAGATACATGTGTACTCCTCTGCCTCCTCTTATAGCATCTCCAACAGGAAATATTAATTTGTTCAAGTTGCTGCCTGCATGGGTAGCAGTGTAATCAAGTCTGGCTTGGGCGGGTGAGATTGTTTGATCTTTGCGTGGGAGCTAAGTTAGTCGGTGCCCATTCATTCACTTTTACGTGTGTCGGCAGCCTTATTGATAATATCCCCCAAGTTGCTCGGCTTCCATGATCACAGGACAAAGGTAAATAAGGTTGTATCACACATGACCAATCAGCTCACTTTTTTTGGGGGGGGGGGAGGAACTTTGCACACAATTTCTGAGATTGACAGCAACACAAGTTCTGTCAGCAAGTTCCTGTGTTTGTTTTAATTTCAGATGAATTTAAAATGGAATGTTGTATCCACACTCTGTATTTTGATGGCGGTATACAGTATTATACTCCACCAGAGATTCCTTAAACAAAGTCAGAAACACCTGAGAAATTTCTTTTTATTCAGACTTAAATTTTTGAATTGTCTTGTTTCTGTTTGTCTGTGCAAGCTGTTTTTTGTTTGACTGTGTCATATTTCCTTTGGATTAGATAGGTGTTCAATGCCAGTTATACATTTCTAATGTGTTCTGAGATCCTTTGGAAAACAAAACAAAGTCTAGGTCTGAGTAGAGGTTGAAAATGAACAATTAAAAGCATTTAAAATACATCTGAAGATGTAAGCATTCCATTGTTAAATTATCCAAAAATATTGATTCTGAAATGTAGTTATGCCTGGATGCAGATATATGTATTTAAATAATTTGTTAATGTGATCATATACCACTTAGCATTATTTGGAACTTAATAACCACCCACACAATACAAATCAGCTTAACAGGTAATAAGTGGGTGGAAAAGTCTTGCTTGACATAAATGATTATCACTGTAAAATTTAATATTTAAACAGTTTTCTGAATAGAGCATTAGTTAATCGCCCATGCTTTGTAACACCTTAAGAACAATCTTGGGACTCTGTAATTTCCAACTTAGTTTTAAGCTGTATTATTGCAATATTTAGTATTGATAGCTATGCTAAACACTCCAGTAATTGACTCTGACATTTGATAGTTGTTAAATATTATCTTATGTCTTCCAAAAACTTGACGAGAACAGAATAATGTATTGATTCATCAAAGTGAATTCACTATCATGCCATTTACATGCATTTCTCGAGGACCAACGAATTTGGTTGCCACTAAACTATAAAACATACTAGCTACACTTCAAAAACACTGGCGGTGTTCATATTGGTCACCTTGCCATATATCAACACCCATGGAACAATAAAGTTGACAACTCGAGTGTTATTTAAACACTCTGGTTTACCCATGGACCCTGCGTAAAGGATGCATTCGGTCAGCTCATCCCTTTTTTTTCCAGCCGCCACCTAGGAGTCAAAATTTACTGTCTACCAATAAATATATCAGGCCTCCATGGTTGATAATGACAGTCTTCACAAACAAGTAATCCTGTTTGAGCTTCTCAGTTGCACAGTCGCCAGAAATTAATCATGGCTATCAAAAAAATAAGGGGGAAAAAGTTACCTGAGACTATATCACGTTTCCTGTGGAGACATAAGTCCTAGGACTCGGCACTCTGTTGTCTCATAACCCTGTTTTTATGAACCTATAATAGTCTAGACTGGTCGTTGATTAACAACGCTCATTTAAACACCTCCACTACTTAGGGATTGTCGCCTGGCCTGAAATACAGGACTGGTCATGTTGTTTTGAAAAGGCGTCAATAATTTGAGCCAGGGCACACAAGCCCTGATTACATAAATTAGTTGAACCCCATTGTCTCGTTTCTATTTCTGTGGTGGTCAGTGCAGTATATTTGAGAGATGTCAAAGATATTGCATATCTTCCGTGCAGTCCACCCACGTCTCAAGCAAACAGTAGGTAGATGCATTGCGTAGATACTAACAGATTTCTGGACGGATACAATATTAGTTTTGCCGGTAAGTAATTGCTCTGCCCACCTAATTGTGTTTGCTCTTGTGCTGTTGTGTCAAGAATGTTAAACCCAGTTCTGAACTTTAAGAGTGCCCGTTTGGATTGGAGAGAAACCACAAGTCAATGAAAGTACCAAAGTGTTATAATTTATCAAATATTTTGTTGTTTTTGTTTTTTTAGTAATTGCATAAATACTTATCTCACACTTAGATACTAGGTTAGAATACCACCATCACTTCTCCCTTTCTTGTTAATGATGGCGGTCTCTTTTTAATTAATGTCTTGATAGATTTTAAAGAGCAGTGCTAATGTCAAATGAATCCCTATTAAGTAAAAGGTGCGCCGTATAACTCATCACCGTGGGCGCCTAATTAACTCATGTCAATACAGCATCCTCCAGTTGGTACTTAGCAATCATAAGACTTCTCCCTGATAAGCGGAGGCAAGTACGTCATAACGAGGCGCAATCTTACCAAATGGATATCTCATAAATTGTTTCTTGTATGACACTGCTGATATAAATATCTTGGATTACCATTGGAGAATCTCTTTATGTCTGAACAGCGCCCTCATTTGGCAGACATTGGAAATTGGGTTTGAAGTAATCGATCGCAAGTATTCTCACATTGCATCTGGCATAGTCAACTTATTGATTAAGTTCCTTAAATAGTCAAAGCATTTAGGATCAGCACAATACAGGCATCAGACTAGTTTCATTCTGATTCTCATAGACTTTTAGCCTATGTTGGAAAACCCTGCAGGCCTCACTACACTTGAAAATGTTCTGTTGTCTTATGGTATCATCATAAGTTTCTTTACTCAAGCATTGTTTGTTTGTCATAAAACATTATGGATAATTAACATTGTTAACATTATTTTAAACATAAAAAACAATGGTTGTTGGCCTTACGTTTCAAACCTAGCAGGTTTCTCCAAGGCAAAATGGACAAGCATACATGTATGTATCAAGTATGTTTGTATTTCGTCCATTTTGCCTTTGAGAAAGAACCTGCTAGGTTGGAAACATAAGTCCAATCACTACTATTTTGCATCTATACTACATGTCCTTTAGATTGGTAAGCAGTTTGCAACAGCTAATTCAACAGCTAATTATTTAAACTTGTTGTCTTTATTAGTCTTTCACCGTAATTCACCATTTCTATCTAGAAATGTTCAATAAGGGCTATAAGCAAATATCATTAATTGATCGTTCCCATTTTCAGAGTGGTTATGTCATATGGAAACTAAACAACATAAATTGAATTATCTCCACCCAATACAAACCATAGTACCATTTTCATTTTATCTTGAATTCACAAAAGCTGAAAGTCCACTGAGAAAAGCCTAAGTTCCACCGGGGAAAACATTTGACCTCTTTTTTTTAACACATACAATCTTGCTGATATTTTTGGTGTTTTCTACAGATTTTTTTAAAACCAATACTTGGATGATTTTGTTGACTTATGAAAGGGTGACTTTGCAAGGGCGACATCAGGAAGGCAATTGGAGAATGGACAACAGCTGTGATCCATTTCAAATTTGTAATGCCTTTCACGTATTCTCTGAGAGTTTCTCAGGTTGTTTGCTACCATCTCCAAAGTAATTATGTCATTTTGTAATCAAGTAATGACCAAAGATCTACACCCAGTTTAATGTTCCCTGTACCCATTTTGAGTACAATTACTCATGATTTGTTTGTCTTCTTTGTTATTCTTCCTGTGATTTCTCAGGATTTTTCCTGATTTCAGGATTTTTACAAATCTGCCTTTGCCTCAAAATTTTCTTGAAAGAAGAGAAGTAGCCACCAAGGAAAGAAAGAAGTAGCCTGTATTGTATCAATACCTCCAGTTACTTGTTTGTGGGGATGTGGAGATCCTCCAAAATTAAACTTCCAGGAGGTTCAGGGGACATTGTCCTTTGAACAAACGGAGACCCAGGCCCGCTACCCATTTTTCAGGAATTTTTGCTTTGATTAAATCACACCCCTGTGTTATTTTACAGCTCGGATTGGTCGGTTCCGACTCCAGCAAGAGAAAGTGAAATATATGCTAGACAACACACCAAATATTAAAAAGAAGGGCTTTACTGTTCAACTCTTCAGAACAATCATGGACAAAGGTAACGATAAGACTACAATATAATTCATCATTAATTAATATTTGTCATTGTGTTACTTCAGTGTCCCTTGTGAAAAAACACAATGTGACTGAAACTCTCAATAGAGGGCGCACTTCATTGTAATAGTCAACTGATGAGTGAAGTTGATAACGGATAATTGTGAATGGTGTCTGGATTGGTGAGTCACCTGCATACCCATACCTACACATAAACAGTTCTTAAGATGGGGTTTTAAAGGATTGTCAGGTTTGTACCTTATAATTATGATAGGCAATGTCCTTAATCCCAATTGTCTTTTGTCTTCTAAACTAAAATATCTGTCAAATTAAGACTTAAGCTGTGTTTGCGATTTGGGAATGGTTATTGCTGTTGCCGGCGGTTGCCTACCTCAGCAGTGCTACCACCAAGGAGTCATATAGCTGAATGACAGACAAAAATGCCTGGTTTAAACACACTTTATTTGGTTGTGTCTGCCAACTGCCCTTCAGTAGCCCAACTCGGTTACATATACATGTATGTTGGGTAGAGACAAATATTCAATTCAAACATCTGATTTGGCATGTGGCATGACTATGCTTGCTTTAACCAAGGTCAACGCTCCTGAAATATATTAACACATTTCTGTTTAATACTGCTTTAATACACGACAGGAATCATCTCCTACACTGAGTACCTGTTTCTGCTGTGCATACTTACAAGTAAGTATATACCTGAAATGACGACGCCTCAAGTACTCCTCAAGTCACTTACTTGAGTCACTTACTGTGAAGGGACAAGCGAAGCAAGGCAATCTTTCCTTGGCAATCTTTCCTTGGCAAAGAGAATCATCAGCACCTCCATGAAAGAAAAAAAATTCACAATGGCAATATAGATATCATGGCAATTTGCAATCTGTGTAGCCCTGGGCATCCAGGGTGACTTGGTGAAGTGAATGTATTCTTTATGAAACATGGTGTATAAAGTATTTGATTGGATGATAGACAAAATGTTTGAAGCACATAGTTTCTTAGTTAGCCAATGGGCATGGACCATGTGATTCCTTCTATCTGGAAATTTCAGTAAAAGTTACAAAATTGTGATTCATGCTATGGGGGGGGGGGGGGGGTGATAAAGATGACTTTTCTTTAGATAAGTTCACAGTTGTTGATTGTAATAATTGTGTACATAAACATTAAGATGACTCGATACTGAGGCTGTGCATTTTTGGTTATTTGATACCCGAAATTGGAAATCTTCGGATACCTGGGTATTTTGCAATTTTGTAAAACACCTAAATACACGAATGTAAAAAAAAACCAATACGAACACAAATTTCGTATTTATTAGAGTTGCAATAAATGTGGACATACTGTAATAATTTCCTGGCTCTGCATTAAAAAAAATAATACCAAAAGAGGCAAGTGTCTCACCACCGCACTAATCCAATAACTGCGAACAATAGGCACAAAATACCAACTCGTGACATTGGCACAATGGCCGTCAACTCAAAACAAACTACATACATCAAACAAAAGCCGGCAAGTCTGTGAAAGGCTGTCCGCAAGTGTTAGTGTTACTTCTAAAGTCTTGATGCGATTGTTCTTCAATTTGTTAACAACAAAAAAATCGGAGCCTTCCATTTGTGTGGCTTAAATGTTGAGTTGGAATGTTAAAAAGTTGATTACGGGTAATCTACAAAATGGAACCGGGTAATGACAGTTTCGGTGGGGTATCCAGATACCCGGATACCCAGCACAGCCTTAGTCGATACTTAGGTCTTTATGTCAACAGATGCTCACTTTCTTTTCTGTCCATAACTGTATTCCTTTGTACCCTGCTTGCATTTACAGTGAATCTCTTCTGAAAGAACCATTGTAATAGTGTTTGTTTTGACTCCACAGAACCCAAGGCAGGCTATGATGTGGCATTCAAGATGTTTGATCGAGATGGCAACAATAAAATAGACCGCAGAGAATTTCTTCTGGTAAATATACCCCCGTCAGACTTCTCTACTTCACTTTCCACATTTCCCTCAGAAACATTTCCCTCAGAAACATTTCCCTCAGAAACATTTCCCTCAAAAAGCCTGTGATTTCAGGATTCAAAATGTTTTTTCTCATAAGAATAGAAGTAGCCACCAAGGAAAGAAAGATGTAGCCTTGTGGGGATATGGAGAGTCTGTAAATCCTCCAAAATGAAACATCCAGGAGGTTCAGGGGGCTTTGTCCTCTTGACCAAAGGGAAACCCAAGCCCGCTACACATTTTTCAGGATTTGTTACAATTGTCATATTACACTCCTGCAGAAGTAAAATGAGAAATCAAGCACTCAAATAGGTCTTTATCTATTATGCTTGTCTTTCTTTTCACCCCTAATGATAATTGTACACATTTATATCACACATGGCTAGAGCAAACATTTGGTTAGATTCAGCCGTTTTTCAGTGCCCATTTAAAAGGAAAATGGAAAACAAATCAAGCTTAGCCTGAAATGGTCAACAGAGGGCCCACTTCATTGTAGTGGGTCAGAGCACTGATTGCTGATATAGGCAGACTGGATATAAATATTAGGTACATTCATTGTCACTAGACTGCAATGTTGCTACTCTCATAAAGTAATCATTACAGCTCTAACTAATTAAGAGAAATGGCCTTTGTATATTAGGTTCATTCTTTATGTTGTAGAGGGAGCAATAAAATGGTTGCATAGTGGCTTCACTAATTTGTAAAGTACCAATATTATCCGTGGTCAGAGACAAGGGGGAATGTTTTAGGTCAGTCTCCAGGAGAGACATGATGGCCTTGTGAGATCATGTCATTTTGCACAGAACATATGTATTGCTAATACCCTGCTGCTGACAGACACTTCCTGCCCAAGGGATTTTCATCTCAATTTTCCAGTGAACTGTATGGTAGACCTATACCCTAGATGGGAAGGGGAAGACTTACAGAGCCAAAGCCCATGTCCTCAATACTTTAATCCCTTAAGAACCTCCCCTCCCCACATCTATAAGAAATATATATTCTACTGATTTCAAGTCCTAGAGGTCCTTGGATTCCTTGCCATTTTGGCTCAGCGTTATAGATAATTCCTGATAGACGCCATCTTTACAGTCAACTTGATCAGTCAGTTATTTAAAAAAAATTATTTTCCACTCATACATCACAAATGTTCACAAAATAAAAGAACAATTCATGAGCTTAGGGTCATCTAGAAACCCATGGGGCTTGTATCCGTGACCCTTTGTGGGGTCATCTAGAAACCCATGGGGCTTGTATCCGTGACCCTTTGTGGGTTCATCTAGAAACCCATGGGGTTTGTATCCGTGACCCTTTGTGGGGTCATCTAGAAACCCATGGGGCTTGTATCTGTGACCCTTTGTGGGTTCATCTAGAAACCCATGGGGCTTGTATCCATGACCCTTTGTGGGTTCATCTAGAAACCCATGGGACTTGTATCCATGACCCTTTGTGGGGTCATCTAGAAACCCATGGGGCTTGTATCCGTGACCCTTTGTGGGTTCATCTAGAAACCCATGGGGCTTGTATCTGTGACCCTTTGTGGGTTCATCTAGAAACCCATGGGGTTTGTATCCGTGACCCTTTGTGGGGTCATCTAGAAACCCATGGGGTTTGTATCAGTGACCCTTTGTGGGTTCATCTAGAAACCCATGGGGCTTGTATCAGTGACCCTTTGTGGGTTCATCTAGAAACCCATGGGGTTTGTATCCGTGACCCTTTGTGGGGTCATCTAGAAACCCATGGGGCTTGTATCTGTGACCCTTTGTGGGTTCATCTAGAAACCCATGGGGCTTGTATCCATGACCCTTTGTGGGTTCATCTAGAAACCCATGGGACTTGTATCCATGACCCTTTGTGGGGTCATCTAGAAACCCATGGGGCTTGTATCCGTGACCCTTTGTGGGTTCATCTAGAAACCCATGGGGCTTGTATCCGTGACCCTTTGTGGGGTCATCTAGAAACCCATGGGGCTTGTATCCGTGACCCTTTGTGGGATCATCTAGAAACCCATGGGGCTTGTATCCGTGACCCTTTGTGGGGTCATCTAGAAACCCATGGGGCTTGTATCCGTGACCCTTTGTGGGGTCATCTAGAAACCCATGGGGCTTGTATCCGTGACCCTTTGTGGGTTCATCTAGAAACCCATGGGGCTTGTATCCGTGACCCTTTGTGGGTTCATCTAGAAACCCATGGGGCTTGTATCCGTGACCCTTTGTGGGTTCATCTAGAAACCCATGGGGCTTGTATCCGTGACCCTTTGTGGGTTCATCTAGAAACCCATGGGGCTTGTATCCGTGACCCTTTGTGGGTTCATCTAGAAACCCATGGGGCTTGTATCCATGACCCTTTGTGGGGTCATCTAGAAACCCATGGGGCTTGTATCCGTGACCCTTTGTGGGTTCATCTAGAAACCCATGGGGCTTGTATCCGTGACCCTTTGTGGGGTCATCTAGAAACCCATGGGGCTTGTATCCGTGACCCTTTGTGGGGTCATCTAGAAACCCATGGGGCTTGTATCCGTGACCCTTTGTGGGTTCATCTAGAAACCCATGGGGCTTGTATCCGTGACCCTTTGTGGGTTCATCTAGAAACCCATGGGGCTTGTATCCGTGACCCTTTGTGGGGTCATCTAGAAACCCATGGGGCTTGTATCCGTGACCCTTTGTGGGTTCATCTAGAAACCCATGGGGCTTGTATCCGTGACCCTTTGTGGGTTCATCTAGAAACCCATGGGGCTTGTATCCGTGACCCTTTGTGGGTTCATCTAGAAACCCATGGGGCTTGTATCCGTGACCCTTTGTGGGTTCATCTAGAAACCCATGGGGCTTGTATCCGTGACCCTTTGTGGGGTCATCTAGAAACCCATGGGGCTTGTATCCGTGACCCTTTGTGGGTTCATCTAGAAACCCATGGGGCTTGTATCTGTGACCCTTTGTGGGTTCATCTAGAAACCCATGGGGCTTGTATCTGTGACCCTTTGTGGGTTCATCTAGAAACCCATGGGGCTTGTATCCGTGACCCTTTGTGGGTTCATCTAGAAACCCATGGGGCTTGTATCCGTGACCCTTTGTGGGTTCATCTAGAAACCCATGGGGCTTGTATCCGTGACCCTTTGTGGGTTCATCTAGAAACCCATGGGGCTTGTATCCGTGACCCTTTGTGGGTTCATCTAGAAACCCATGGGGCTTGTATCCATGACCCTTTGTGGGTTCATCTAGAAACCCATGGGGCTTGTATCCGTGACCCTTTGTGGGTTCATCTAGAAACCCATGGGGCTTGTATCCGTGACCCTTTGTGGGTTCATCTAGAAACCCATGGGGCTTGTATCCGTGACCTTTTGTGGGGTCATCTAGAAACCCATGGGGCTTGTATCCGTGACCCTTTGTGGGTTCATCTAGAAACCCATGGGGCTTGTATCCGTGACCCTTTGTGGGGTCATCTAGAAACCCATGGGGCTTGTATCCGTGACCCTTTGTGGGTTCATCTAGAAACCCATGGGGCTTGTATCCATGACCCTTTGTGGGTTCATCTAGAAACCCATGGGGCTTGTATCTGTGACCCTTTGTGGGTTCATCTAGAAACCCATGGGGCTTGTATCTGTGACCCTTTGTGGGTTCATCTAGAAACCCATGGGGCTTGTATCCGTGACCCTTTGTGGGTTCATCTAGAAACCCATGGGGCTTGTATCCGTGACCCTTTGTGGGTTCATCTAGAAACCCATGGGGCTTGTATCCATGACCCTTTGTGGGTTCATCTAGAAACCCATGGGGCTTGTATCCGTGACCCTTTGTGGGTTCATCTAGAAACCCATGGGGCTTGTATCCGTGACCCTTTGTGGGTTCATCTAGAAACCCATGGGGCTTGTATCTGTGACCCTTTGTGGGTTCATCTAGAAACCCATGGGGCTTGTATCCGTGACCCTTTGTGGGTTCATCTAGAAACCCATGGGGCTTGTATCTGTGACCCTTTGTGGGTTCATCTAGAAACCCATGGGGCTTGTATCCGTGACCCTTTGTGGGTTCATCTAGAAACCCATGGGGCTTGTATCCGTGACCCTTTGTGGGTTCATCTAGAAACCCATGGGGCTTGTATCCGTGACCCTTTGTGGGTTCATCTAGAAACCCATGGGGCTTGTATCCGTGACCCTTTGTGGGTTCATCTAGAAACCCATGGGGCTTGTATCCGTGACCTTTTGTGGGGTCATCTAGAAACCCATGGGGCTTGTATCCGTGACCCTTTGTGGGTTCATCTAGAAACCCATGGGGCTTGTATCCGTGACCCTTTGTGGGGTCATCTAGAAACCCATGGGGCTTGTATCCGTGACCCTTTGTGGGTTCATCTAGAAACCCATGGGGCTTGTATCCATGACCCTTTGTGGGTTCATCTAGAAACCCATGGGGCTTGTATCTGTGACCCTTTGTGGGTTCATCTAGAAACCCATGGGGCTTGTATCAGTGACCCTTTGTGGGTTCATCTAGAAACCCATGGGACTTGTATCCATGACCCTTTGTGGGGTCATCTAGAAACCCATGGGGTTTGTATCCATGACCCTTTGTGGGGTCATCTAGAAACCCATGGGGCTTGTATCCGTGACCCTTTGTGGGATCATCTAGAAACCCATGGGGCTTGTATCCATGACCCTTTGTGGGGTCATCTAGAAACCCATGGGGCTTGTATCCGTGACCCTTTGTGGGATCATCTAGAAACCCATGGGGTTTGTATCCATGATCCTTTGTGGGGTCATCTAGAAACCCACGGGGCTTGTATCCGTGACCCTTTGTGGGGTCATCTAGAAACCCATGGGGCTTGTATCCGTGACCCTTTGTGTCATCTAGAAACCCTTGGGGCTTGTATCCATGACCCTTTGTGGGGTCATCTAGAAACCCATGGGGCTTGTATCAGTGACCCTTTGTGGGTTCATCTAGAAACCCATGGGACTTGTATCCATGACCCTTTGTGGGGTCATCTAGAAACCCACGGGGCTTGTATCCGTGACCCTTTGTGGGGTCATCTAGAAACCCATGGGGCTTGTATCCGTGACCCTTTGTGTCATCTAGAAACCCTTGGGGCTTGTGTATTGATGACCCTTTGTAAGTGACAATGGTACAGTGGAAATACTTGTCAATATATTTTTCAAATTACTTACTGTTTCTCATAGAGAAGCAATAAGAGACAAAGGAAACTTGGGTTGGCTTTGATGAGCTGCATCAAGTATCAAATTTTATATATAGTACATTCAATTACTTCACTGAACAATGACACACTGAGTTTTTTTTTAACTGCCCACATATTGCATGTGGTATTTATGCCTAATGCATTGATATGTGTTAAATTATTGTTATTCATTGCCTATAAAGATTGCCAATTTTGCATGCTGATCAGGTCAGGTATCTGCTCAGTGCACATTGTAGCCCTCTAGTGGTGAATTTGCACCCAGTGTCTTGATGATAGCCACTGTTGCGTTGTGTGAGCGTTGTGCGTACAAATTATCTGTGTATGTTATGGTATTAAACGCGCGTGTACTTCTGCCAGCCAATGATCGCTGAAGATATTCCGTGCGTACGCACACCAACTGCAAAATACGCCAAATGCAACGCACTATTGCTGCCCTTTCTCCCACAGTGGTCTAACAACATGCGCCCTCAACAGCTCATGCACGGTGCGAATAGGCATAGAAGATTCATCATCTCCCATGGCCGTTCAATGCGACACAACCTTTCTAATCGATGTTTGACTGCTGCTGCATGTGTCTTCCACTGATCACACCATCCACCAGGCGGGTCATGTACAGCCTCATCTAATAGCTCAGCACAAACTGCCTTGGTCTTGTTGAACCACAATGCTGGAGTCATAATATCACTTGCCATCATGGCCTTCACGATTGTGTTGTGGCACATGACGTGCCCATACCACTTACTCATGCAGTCAAAGTTAAAACAATCTATACACTTTATTAACAAACACATTTGGCCCTGTCCAAACCCTGATCCACCCATCTGTGACTATAAATGACTATGTACAATGATTAAGGTTTTCATGATATTGTTCACCCACAGATGGAGGAGATATTCCGTAAGAAGTCAGAGAGTGATACGGGCAATGATCTTGTGAGTTTACTAACCAAATACCGCGGCACACCAGAGTCAGTATGTATTGTACTCCTTTTTTCGGCAGCGTGCACACGGCAGGCCTCTGTGTTGTTGCTGCCAGACAGATCATGCGTCAAAATGATTTCATTCTGTTTCTTGTCGGGTTTTTTTTTTTCCAGTTATTTTGCTGAAGAAGAAAACCAAAAAAATGCCCTGCGGGATATTAGTTGAAAATCCCTCGATAGATAGCTCAAAAGTTCAGCCGATACCTTTAAAAACTGAAAATATATTTTGTTTTAGAAGAAACTCTTGTTTTTATAATCTTAGAGATTTTTGCATGAACTGCTTGCATGAATGGAGTAGTTAATGATGAGATATGCACTATATGTAGATGAGCTGTTTAGCTAGACATATCCTAAAAGATCTTTTTTTATAACATCTCTTCAATAATTCACATTAACACACTCACTGTTCATTTGAACTAACCAATGATCTCTTTTTGTTAAACCTCACAGAACTTGTTTCGCAGGCTGACTTTCTGTGCTCTGAAAAAGTCTGTGTAGTCCTTTGTGCGTTGGTTGGAGCTTTCAATACGTGGGACATGTTCCCAGTGTTTCTGCTACTTTGTATAATGTTGTCTTTGTATGTCTGAATGATGCAGCAATCTGTCAGTCAACACCAGGCTTTGTGTGTGTCACTTTCTCAATAGCAAATATCTGTCTGTTGGCATGAGTGCGGTTGTGTCTGAAAACCAAAAATAATATCTGGTTATCAACAAAATACACTTCAACATCAAAGACATCTGTCCCAACATATTCAGTATGGCCTATTCCCAAGTGGGATCAAACAGCTAATGGTAAGAATAAATTTCGTAAGCAGTTGCAATCTAGCAATAATGGATTTTTTTAGGCAAATAGCAAAAACGAAGTGCCTGAAGAAATTATGACAGGCCATTTTGAAGGATCAATAGGGAGTTGCATTGCACATTGCCATGGATACGATGCTTAGATACAAATTGATGGTAGCCCATGAAATGATTATCATAAAAGGTTTGTAAATCTAGACTGTTAATTTAAATTTATTCAATTTTTTTTCTGATAAGGAATTTGACAACATAAAATCCGTCTAACTTAAAGCATCAGGATGGCAAAAGATAAAATGACTGAAATAATCATTAAAAAAAAAAGTCCTTCATTAATTTGCTCAAGACGCAACCGTCACAATTGTACAACAGACCGTTAAGCATAGTTATGAGTGCATTGAGGTTGTAGTATTTTGGCATTTTGTTGGCTGTAGCATAATGCACAGCCACCGAGAATAAATTGATTGTGTTTGCAATTTTTGCTCGTCATTTTGTTGCATCTTCAAATCACTGCGATGCTGCCTGATCTCATGATACCCACATTGAAAGAAAGTAAACCATAATTATTGTCTTTCTTTTACACGCATGCCACCTTTCCTTTGAAAAGTAGATCTTTTTTGGTCATTGCCTGTGACTGTGTGTTGCTTCATTTCCGTTGCCTCATTTAAAATAACTTTGACAATCTCATAAATTGAGCAACATCCTGTTTTAACGAGGTGTAATTTTTCATGTGCTTGTGCTGTCATGTTCCAAATACATTTCTGAGGAAATGCTTTTCTTTTCATGGATCATACACACGTTTGAATGAAATGAATTTACATAATTTGGTAACTTCAATTAAAACACAAGAAACAAAGGGGGGGGGGGGAGGAAGTATTGTTATCAAAGATTAGATAACAATTTTTGTGTCTGATACAGACCCTGCTAGGTTCAAAACAAAAAGCTACTCGCTTTCATTAGATAAATTGGTTAAATTTAGTATAATTACTTAGTTTGTACCAATTCAAATACACCAAAAGGGAAACTGACTAGGTACATATTTTCAGAGTGAAAAGAGACAAAAACGAATATATATTTATATCCCTAAAAGGTAACTATCTTGTCACTGATGTTGGTATTGTGACAAATGTTACGTCGTCCAATAGATAAATCTATACTCATGGGAAAAAAGTCATCCCTTGTCCTGAGAAAACATCTGAACAAAGTAACCAATATGTTTTAGAATTAAGTGTAAAAGTGTGTGAACTCTGTGTTAAAGATAAGTAACCAATCATTGTATGCATTTGGATGTGTATGTCCCTCCTGGCTCTTGTCGTCAACTGTATGTCAGCCGATATGTATTGCTTGATGGAGACATGTATCATTGCCAACATTGTATTCATGACTTTGTACAATACCTGTTACATTTGATAATTAACCATTAATCTTGTTTTAATCACCAATACCTGGAAGACTTAATTGTCATTCTGATCAAAGTGCAGCTTATTTGTCATGAGCATCAAACACTATGCATTTCAGCTGTGCACTTTTTTTTTAACGGCTCATTTCAGTTTTCCTACAATGGATTTGATTGAGCTGGGATCACTTAATCTCAGACAGCAAAAGCTGTATTCACATTGGACTTAATTTTGCAGAAACTTACTGCGACTTACTTTCAAATTTTCATTATTGTTCAGCGTTAGCATGCTGGCGTAATTTAAGATTGCTGGATGAGTAAAAACTAATAAGGAGTTCCTGTTGCAATGGGTATCCTTACTTTGTTACAGTGGTAGAGACATAAAAAATTTTTTTTTTAAAAAACAAACAGTGTCAGCACTGTGCATTGTGTCAAACTCTCATAAAAACCTCTTGAAAAGTGTAGTGTTTTAATCCAATGTTAGTAAGAGAACAACGGATTGGAAGAGAGGACATGCACACATTATGTGTACAGAGGTCACTTATATGTCATTTTCTGCTCAAGGGAAATAACGTGTTTGCCTTGTTAGTTTAACACATTCCGATCATCCATGCTTTACTAGCAATATTAACTTTAATTTGTTGGATCCAGTTTAAATCGTTGCCATGGTAAGTTAACTGTTGGGGATGATTTCCAGATTCCTACGCTGGGATAATGTTGTCAGTTTGACCAGAAATTTCGGTATATTAAAAGAAAAAGAAAGAATTTATAAGTCCAATGCGAAAAAGGCTGAAACATATTTAAATTGACTTTTTTTTCCCCTAGCTAGGGAAAGCTTTGCACTATGATATTAATTTTCATATTTTTACCATTTTTGTCTTCAGTTCACTCTGAAATGAATTTTCTTTGATTGCTATAATTTCTGAATAATTTCTATTGATTAACCTACACATCCTAACACATAATTGACACCTTTTCCTTTCCATTTCCATCCCTGTGTGTATCATTCTCACTTAAACCCGGATGATACTGGTCATATGCATGTAGGTATTCCCTCAAACAGTTGCACCCAAATTTTTCTTGATTTCTCAATTTCGGCTGTTATTTATTCTGCTTTTCAATTTTGTTTTATAAATTCTGGGCTATAAATACAGTCCACGGTGACCATATCGGTTGTTGCCTAAACATTGCTTTTGTATGAGATTATAAAAACGGTAGTATTGACCTTTACCATGGGGTGGCCATCTTGTTTTTCTGCCATACCGTATAAATCCATGTGTCCAAACTGAGGCTGGAATGGGAAATAGTCTGGCCCCTTTTCATGCATTGAGAGTTAGCTCTATAATCTTACTTGTGTATACAGGGAACCTGACAAATATGGCTGGCAAGTGATAATGGTCTGTTGGAACCTATGGCTATGTACTGAGGGCACTGTTAATGGTGATTTGAAATGGGTTTGATGTATAAAAGCAATTTTTAGATCATAGAAATCTTTGTCCATACGTAGGTCTAGAGTTTTAATTTTTTTATTTCACAAATTAAATATTTCTACTGCATGCATCCTCATGGTTTTCATACTTGGGGAAAACATTAGGACATACATATTTGTGTTTAAATGTGAAAAAGGTCACATACTAATATCACTATTTGCTGTAGTTGACTTGTTTTGCTAATGCCTTATTTCAGTTTGGAGTATAGTTCTTACTTCTTGATATATTAATATCACATTGCAATTTTGTGTACATCTCTTAGCTTTATATACTAATGTCACATTGCATTTTTATTTAGTTGTTTCAATTTCTTGATATCTTGCTTTTTCTCCTACTAACATAAGCAGTATTACGCAGTATTTCAACTTAGAAGTGCTTACATTTGGCATCAAAAAGACCTGCCTCCCGCCCCTTTCTGCTCCCCACCAATGACAAAACATGCAAAATGAAGGTTGTAGATTAGTGATGGCATATTTCTTTTTCAAGATTTCTTAAACTTAAACTTTTACCCAATGTAACTAGATTAACCCTCCTTCTACAGCTGCACTTTAGTGGCAAGTAGCTATAGAGGTCAAAATCAGTCAACTGCCTGTTTTGACTGTTGACCCAAATGTGCACACAGGGGCAATTTTGACTGGTTTTGACTGTCATTTTGACCACCCTGAACAATACCAGACAATGCTTTTACCAGTCAAAAACAGTCGACTCATTTTGACCTGTAAATGTACTTACTACACGTAAGGTTTCACAGTGTTTGATGTTTAAGTGCACTAGATATACATTGACTGATTTTGACCCTTTTAGTAGGAGGAGGCTTAACTTGTAGTTTACCATCATTGACCATTGAATATCGAAATTATAAATCATCAAAGCTAGCACCCCCAAAAAAATAAAAATTAATAAATATATATATATATATATATATATATATATATAAAATAAAACAATCCTGAGAAAATAGGGTTGCTGACAGAACTGTAGCACACTTTAAGAATGACTGATGCTTATACGAATGCTTACTGGTAGAGTAGGATCGGTATTTCTGTAATATATCAAGATGCACAAATATTATTGAAAGTTTACAACCAAAATGTGACACTATCCTAACAGACAAATCACTTGAAAACATAATTCCAATCAGAAATGTAAAAGTGTAATTAGTCTAACCTTTCTCATCAGATGCATTTTCAATTCACAATCGATATCACCATTACAAGTGGAGGTACAACATTGGTAATTACCAGATTATCAAATTAACTCTAACCACCCCAAATCCATCAAAATCTTCCCAAGGGGCACTTTTTGGGAAAGATCCAGCACTGTTGGAAACTGGTACTTTCACCTCTTCAAATGGGGCAAAATTACTACCTGGCAAGAAGTACAGGCCATAAGTGCTGAATATGAAAGATCAACGAAAATGCACGGTGCATTTTGAAGATAAAGGGCATGTTTCCAAAAGTGCACTGATGGATTTTGGAAGATTCAGGAAGGTTCCTAGCCAGAATACCTAGGGGGTTAGGGTTAATGAATAATTATCTGAACAGTTACTTGGTGTAAAATTGGTACACTTACCAATTCAATCATCCTTAGAAATTGTTTTGTCAGAAGTGTTTTCATCTTAGAGAAAACAGGAATTGTTGTGTCCGGTTTGTACCAAAAAAAAAATGTCTGGCACTTTTTTTGTAAAACATAAAAAACATTTTTAAAAACATGTATCAGTTTTTTGTTGTTTTCTCAAAATCATAAGCATCTATTGTGATGAAACTTTCACAGATTAGTTTTCTGATATATTTCTTGAAAACAAGAGGGTTGAAATGAATGTACATTACCAAGTACCACCAATGCTGTACCTTTCTTATGAGCAAGCACGCCACACTCACAATTTGTACAGCAGGCTAAAGCTAACATCATTTTAGCGTAGTCTATACTTTAACACACACTTTGCCACTTGTCTCATACTAACATAATACGTAACTACACTTTCCTCATGTAATCCTTTATCACAGAGCAGCCATCGTGGGTTTTCTAATACACAATGCCATGCGAATTAAAATGATGCTCATTTTTTTCCCCCAGTGATATTGTAATGGCACTCAGACTAACGGCCATATTGTGGTCAGGGTTCATAATTCCAAAAAAGGCAGTTTGCAGTATTGGCCATTGAAATGTCATTGAATTGAAGTTTGTATAATTAATATGCACCTTTTATAAGGCAGATCATTAACATCGGAGTGAATAAAAAAAGGCAATGTGTACAGAAATGACATGTGAATGTTGGAGCAATTATAGAGTCCTATATTGCCACTCAGAACAAATGTCAAAACAAATTCATGTTTTTATGAAAAAAATCCACAACTTAGTCCATATGTAAGATGTAAGACATTGCATGGTGGAGTATTGATATCTTCTCAGAACCCTGTACCTCACATAGTGATAGTTGAGGTAATAGTGTTAACGCAAACTGAAACAATAGCTTAGCCTATCTTCTAATCATTTGTTATAATAATAATAAATAATAATAATAATAATAATAATAATAATAATAATAATAATGTGGACTTATGTAGCGCACGTATCCACCAAACTGGTGCTCAAGGCGCATTATATTATTACCCCTGCTCACCAGGCTCATAAATCATTCCTGAAACCATCTCAGCTCCCTGGGGAGTATACAGCTCAATTGCTGCCATTACAGCGCATATAGGGCTAATCAAACACAACAACCAACTCTGCCCTCACAGGTACCCATTTACCCCTGGGTGGAGAGAAGCAATTATGGTAAAGTGTCTTGCTCAAGGACACAAGCACCATGGTCGCGGTTGGGATTCGAACCCACATTCTGATGACTCAGCCATCAGAACACAAATCCGATGCACGAAACCGCTCGACCATGGCACTCCATGGATTGCTGTTATAAGGCTATTGGTCAGTTAGCAAACACAATTGAGATCAAAGTGAATAGGATACACGAAGGTGGCCCATAATTTGCATTCCTATTTTCTAATAATGGGAGCGTATGAAACCAAATAATCTGTGGAGTAAATCACCACCTTACACAGACCGGTTTATACTTCCTGCGAAAGTGAAGTGAAACGAATTACTGTGATGTTGACAATGAAATCACAACCTTTCACCATAGTTCATGTCATTCGGTTTGCTTTCGTACGAACCAGCCTGGGTATATTCTCAAGAGTTTGTTTTTATCATTTGAAATGTGGGCAAAATGAATAGTACTGACTTTTATCACGGTGCAGGCTGGAAGGGGAAATAGTCGGGTCCCTTGTATGCAGTGAGAGTTAGCACTGTAATCTAACTTTTTTTGTGCATAAAGGGAACCTGACCAAGATGGCCGCAGCAGGATAAAGGTCTATTTGCAAACTGCCTTTGAATGTGAGAAATTATAACCAGATAATCTAAACACATCTGTCAGCAATAACATTAACCTCATCTGCTGTAATAATCCACAAATCTCAAACAAGCTCTTCCTCATCAATGTGTGGGTGTCTTTTCCAGTCTTCTTGTTTTAAAGTGTGACACTTTTCTTTCAAGGCCTTGGTCATCAGCAGACACAACAAGAATAGGTCCTCAACACAACCGGTAATTGTGGTGGATTTTATTTTGACAAATGAAATATAACAGAACAACAACTTTGACCACATCTTATACAATTTTATGTAACTTAGATATGTAACCAGAACATTTGTTTACAGAAATTATTTTCAGAAACAAGATACAAAATAAGTACAACAGGATTACATATAGGCCTACAAATAAACTTACAGATTTCCTTTTAAAATATCATGCAAATAAATCAAAGGGAACTAATATTGTAAGATTAGGGCCTATACAGATAAAGAAATGCTTAAACTCGTCCAAATGCTTTCAGTACGTAGGATTGTTCTGTTTTACAGCGATCATGAATTATCCATCAAAAACCTTGTTCTTTTTGCTCTTTCTTTTTGGGGGTTTCAGTGTGATGTTTTCATTTTTTTCTAATTCCATTTTCTTGAAACTGTTTGGAGTTACGTTTTAAGTATTCAATTTGATTAGCCCTTCTCAGTGACATTATCAAAGTCATTTCCCTGAAGAAAAAGTGACCTCTTTAATAATGGCATTCATTTCATTGTCAGATTTAATTCCTAGTTTGTGTAAAAAAATGTCAGTCATTGAATCAAGTGTGATAAACCCTGATCTGAATTGAAATTATCAAGAGAACAAATTTCCAGTGAAATGAACCTTTTTAAAGGTCCTATGAAATGGTAATTTTTCACACTACATTTTTGGGGCTTAATATATGGTTTTGTATTAATAAAACATAATACTTACTATTTTTATAAGTTTGTCATGAGATATAACAATTTAATTTGTCCCCAAAATTTGTGTTGTCCCTTTTGATATCGCTTTTCGTGACGTAGACCTAGGCACCGAATGACAAAGGACATTGACAATGCACATTCCTGACCATTTTGCTCTGGTATGCTTCACTGCAGCCGTCCAAACAAATTCGTTGATATTTGATATCTGATATTTGATATTCGTTGATATCTGATTGGAATCTTTGCAGACTGACACCACTCTTTAGAAGTGTTGCTGTAATCAGCAACAATACACCTTGACGGCATAACAACAAAAACAGTTACATAAGTTTGCACGCTGTATCATTCATATGTATCGATCGATGCACGCCAACAAACGGCATGTTCCAAGGTCTACGTCACAAATTTGTCCCCTTTTAGGGGTGCGGGTTCATCCCAAATTTTTATTTTTTATTTTTTTGCAATGTAAATCTCCAATACATTTTTTTTTAAATTGCATTCAGAGGTTAATGTGTGCATATTTTATAGTTTACACTGGAAAAATTTTCGAATTCATAGGACCTTTAAATCACTTGCATTCATACAGCAGATACACCAAACAATCTCACTTCCCCTATGCATACATTTCCTGACAGTTACACTTGGAGTTATACACGGTATCAATTTTCAAAACTGACATTATAAAGCCAATGGTGTGTATTACAGGAAGGCAAACTGATTCAAGCTTCACATATGAACTTTGGTTAAGATGTCATTGTTTGTAAAGTTCATGCAATTGAACAATTTGTTTGCTCAAATCCGGTGTATCTGAAAATACCAAAAGAACAATTGTTTGGTCTGCAATCAATAAACATTTTGAAACATTCAGTCCAATCACAGAATGAAAAAACAAACTGATACAACTTGGCCTTATAGTTATACTAATGTGTGCATTTGACGGTCTCATTGGAAACTAAGTTCTTCTATTACAAATAAGTAAGACTTATAGCTTTGCATTGTTTGCGGTGACACCATGTAAAATTCTCTTTTGAGTTCTAAGTGGTTTTGAAAAATTGTAACCAACCGACCGCTTACATTCAAAAGAGAATTTTACATATTGTCACCACAAACAGTCTTTCCAGTCAAAACATGAAATTACATGACTAGGGTTGCAACATAAGCATCTGGCTGGTTATTACAACTTCAATAAAAAGGCTGAATAAATCATCCAATTTGTCACACAGTGCACTGTTTTCTGTTATTAGCATTTTCTCTCAGTGCAGTGTGGATCCACTGTTGCATGTTCAATTTGGTTTGAAAGTTTTCCGTTTATATTCTCTTTGCATGTTTTTTGAAATTGTATACTAAATAGTCATTTGCACATACACAAACACAAGGGGCTGGGGGCATTATTGGGGGACTGGGGGCATTATTGGGGGACTGGGGGCATTATAAGGAGATGTGGGGCATTATAAGGGGGACTGGGTGAATTATAAGGGGGACTGGGTGAATTATAAGGGGGACTGGGTGAATTATAAGGGGGACGGGGAAACAGTTTAATCCAACAAGTAGAGTTAGGTAAATTATGCTGTGCTATTTTTACATCTGAAACATATATTCTCAAGTAAATAATTTGTAGCTGATTTGAAAATTGAAAGGGATTTGTGACTGTGTCGAGCAGTCTCGGATAAGTTTGGATCAAAATAACAGAACAGTGAAAAATCATTTCTATATGTGTATTAACTTTGTTTCTCCAACTACGCACCATGTATATTTGTACAATAGGAGCTTCAGGTCCAGGAAACGACCTTGTTGCGATACTTCTTTGGTGTAAAGGGCACAGAGACACTCGATTATAACACTTTCTGTATGTGAGTATTGTAATTCTGAAGATTGCTTTTGAACATTGCTGCCATTAATTATACTGACATGATTAAGATCCCTACTAGTCCATGGGCCCCATGGGCCGGCTGCAAAAAAAAATTACCTATATGGCACCATCTGGATTTAAATTCTGAAGATTGCTTTTGAATATTACTGTCATTATATTGTCAGGTTTCTCAAAGACATGGTTAAGATTCCTACTAGTCCATGAGCTGGCTACAAAACAAATTCCCAAATGGCACCATCTGGCACCATCTGGATTTAAATTCTGAAGATTGCTTTTGAACATTGCTGCCATTATATTGTCAGGTTCCTCAAAGACATGGTTAAGATCACTAGGCTACTAGTCCATGGCCCAGGTCCAAGAAATTTACCCAAATCTACTGTTGTGGAGTGGCAAAAAATTATATGGTTTTGTTGCTCCCAAAATTTCTGCAGATTTTAAAAATGTATAAATAATTGTGAACGGCATGTTTAAAGGGGAAGTATCGTCATGATCAGAGTAGACTTTCAACAGGGCATGGAAAGCGATGTCCTAGGTTAAGATGAACACAGTGACTGAAAATAACAGCCTCATTTATGCAGCAGCAACGGTAATATGACCTTATCATGTAGGGAATTATTTTCAGTCACTGAGTTTCATCTGAAACAAGCACTCCGATTCCATGTCCTGTTGATCGTGACGATACTGCCCGTTTAATGTGCGTTTGTTTATAGTGTAAACCGAGGACCAATGGTGTGATTTGTCCAGATTTGTCCAGATTTTTCCGGATTTTAGGATTTTTACAAATCGCATTGTTGTGATCCTCCGGATTTTAAAGACTTAAGCAATAAAGGAAAGCAAAGCAAAGCAAATGCTCAGAACTATAGATTTCACCCCAGCGCTGTTCACAACAGTGGCCCCAATACCCCTAGCAAAATTGACGTGGATTTTTCAAAACTGCCCAATCACACCCCTGGAGGACTTATAACAAAGGGAATAATGGGTTCTCGGTTGACAGTTATCATTTGCAAATGTCCTCAGTTGTAAAATGTGTACAAATCAAATGGGAGACGCCTAAAAAAATCCAACAACAAAAGGGAACAAAAGAGGGGAGCAATAGACCTTATGCGTTGACGTCATCACGCCGCCATCTTAGAGGTAAAACGATGATGGAACAATGGAAAACGCACATCTATACACACGCGGCGCACAGATTGGGCCAGTGAGCAACCTTCTTTTGACCTCTAGCCGAGGGCGCCCTACTCAAATGACGTCATGTGCATAAGGTCTATAGGAGGTCCTCGGTTTACACCATAAACAAACGTACATGAGTTTTCATCACAAAATCTTTAAGTTTGTGTTATCTGCTCAGTGACTTACTTTCTGAGCATTGTGCATGCTCACAAACATATTTTTGTAGATATTGAAAATGTTTGACAGGTATTTTATATTCAAATTGCAAATAATTTCTGTATGATAATTTGTAGAAATTGTGCACATCGGTGAATTTTGCAAGGGTGCGACATAATCAGTAGCTGTATCAATATTGACTTGTACACGTGCACATTGAATGGTGAATTTGCACATGCACCATGATGTTATATATCATAATAAATGAGGGATGTTGTAAATCTAATACATTTAATCAATTAATTAATCAATCCTGCATCTCATCTCAAAGTTGCTGTTCTGCATTGTTGGGACATAATAACATTTTAAATGTGAAGTTTTCTAACACGACGAGCTAGTCTCTTCATATTGTGATATGTCTCACTAATGGGCCCTCGTTCATTTAGAATTTTACATGTGATCACTCGTTGCAGTAATGCAGTGGTACTGGACAAGCACCATTAGCCTTCCATTCCCACAGTTCGTAAGTCTCATGTGAATGATTTGTGGTGAGACAAAAAATGCAGTTGACTTCAACCAAAACCAACCAACACTGCAATAAATATCATAATCTTCAGGGTCTAGATGATGCCAGACACGGCACCGAGTAAAAATGAGTTAACAGCGCTACACATCAATTTATCACAGCTGCCTGGATATTGTTCATACAGACATAACATCAGTACTGATTTTCAGTCGCCAAAATAAAGCTTCAGTCGACTAATAAAACCACCAAATTAAACTATTAAAGCAGGCTTTTAGCTTTTGTGCCTGAGGTGATTTCAGGGGAAACTTTCCAACTGTACCCTCCCTTGTTCAGCAATATTTTCTTTACACCTTCCCCCACCCCCTTGTCTAGTATACAAATATAACATGGTTTGAGGGTGGACAGTCGATATTAGCTCCCCGAGGTATTGGAAGTTGAGAAACTAGTTCCCGAGGCGAAGCCGAGGGAACTAGTTTCTCAACTTCCAATACTGAGGGGAGCTAATATCGACTGTCCACCCGAAATAAACCATGTTATATTTGTTTTACTATACCTCATACATATTCACAATATTCTCTAGTTCGGCATCATTGAGCTCGGTAAAACGCGAATTGACATTTACGTGTGCCGCCATCTTTTCATGTAGATAGGGCGATGTTCGCGCGTGCGTACTACACCCATGCGACTGTTCCCCGCCGGCGCGCGGGGAACAGATCGCCGGGACTGTTCCCCGATGCGACAGTCTACTACGCACTACTGCGCATGCGTATTTACCTTGTGCGTGAATACTCGCGGGCGCTAGGTAAATAGCCAAAATAGCATCTGGCACGTGATGGTGAATGGACCAGTGAGAATTCGGCTCTCGACCATGAATATGTATGAGGTATAGTAATGTTCAATATTTACCACTGCTGAAGTCAGTCGGCAAATTGGGTTCCACACCCCTCCAAAGATTACACCTTTACTATGGCCATGCCTCTCCCATCAAGCTGACTTGTTAACAATTGCTGTTATACATTTGTTAAATCTGCAGAAGTTTGGTCAGTATCAATCAGACTTGTATTCTAGTCATCACACCTTGAGTCCGAGTCCGAGTCTGAGTTCAAGTCCCCAGTGTCGAGTCCGAGTCATGAGTCACGAAAAAAGAAAACCTTATACATAATGTCAAGGTTCAAAGTTAAGTGAAAAAATACTCGACATCTGGACTGGTATCTCATCAATTAGACTAAACCAAAGATTTATTTTCAAAACCAACATTATTAGGTGTTAATGCAACACCTCTTGAATTTTTTCTTTTTTTTCTTCTCCTTCTTCTCGATGAGACTTATCGTTCCAAAGTTCACAGAACCTTCAAACTTGACACATACTTAGACCATAACATGTAGTTGTCAATAAAGTTATGACATAGTTTTAGGTAAAGTTGTGACGTCATGGTGATGTCATCAGATATCGAAATACCCTAAAATCAAATTTTAATATTTCAAAAAATCATATCTCATGAACCACAAAAGATATTTACACAATCTTTGCATCATCTTACAGATCTTGAATTATGTGACATTTCGTGTACAAACATGACCCCAATCTGACCTCTCCTTCTGGTTGAAACCGGAAGTTTAAGTGAAAAAATATTCTGAAGCTCTTTTATAGGGTCTGCAGCCAACATGATATGGTATTTGGGCGTGCCTTCCGTGGACGAAATTACTATTGACATGTGACCTTTTCAAAAATGTGACTGATGACATCATCACTTGTCAGCGCCCGCTGGCGGCAGGTTTAGAAAAATAATAATAATAATCTCAAAACCATAGGAAATTTGAATATGACTTCTGTGAATAATGTGATCAGTGACATCTTATCTTTAAAAAAAAAATGTTTGGTGACGTCATCAAAGTTCAGAGTGCCCCCTAGCGGCACTTTTAAAAAGGGATTATTTTCAAATCTCAGATATTGAACCAAAGCAGGTACTAACATTATTTTTTCATGATCATGAGGAAGTTTTATTGTGTCATATATATGACCTTCAAATCACCTGATCCTACCTTTACTTCCGGTCTAAACAGGAAGTTCAAATTCAACACATTATAATGTAAAATTGATAGGTCTTTCGAATATGAAATTGATATTGTTATAATAAAAGATGATACACCTTTGCAAAATATGATTGACATCATAATTTGATTGAACCAGAAGTTCACACGAACACCTTGTGTTTGTTCTAAAAAACACTTGAGCCCTAGTTTTATTTACTTTTCTTATTTTAATTAACTTGCATCATACAATTGAACAACTCATTGAATTTTTATCTTTCTTGTGCTTTTTTTATTTATTTATTTATTAATACAACATGTTTGGAAACCATCACATTAATTACATCTTACAAGCAGCGCTCTCACCATGATTAATTTAGGAAGTGGGTGGGGTCAGCAATTAGTCTCAGAAGCTATCCATCACCCCTTAACAATGTTGATCCATTGTTTGAATGGAACAATTGCAGAATGGAGATCATGATTAATTTCGATGTTGTCAAGTTTACAGATCCTGAAGTCTGATTGCCATAGCTCTATCATAATTAATTTGTATATATTAATAACCTACATGTTGAGTCACTGGTGTTAGTGTGAATGATCACTCCAAAATAATCAGTTGGAAATGCCTTTATCTTTGTATTTTTATATCAGGCAATTGACACATTTAAATGTTGGAAAGGCTGGTATATGAATGACACAACGTTTTCTTTCTGAAAAGCAATTTACATTATTAGTATTACCATAGAGCAAGGACCATATGGTATTACACAAAACGTCCTATTGTTTTTGAAGAGATGTTTTATTAATGGGTCACTGTGAGTGTACAATAGCAGTTCTTGTGTGCCGAAAATATTTTGCATCCTGGCTGATAATTTTGACAAAGATTATTGTGTTTAAATGGAGTAAAAGAAGCACTGGTATTGGTGCAAAAGCAACAACAAAAACACGTTAACAACTAGCTGTTTTCTGTACCTAAGCTGTATATATATTGATACAGGAGTGTCGTGGCCGAGCGGTCTAGCGCACCGAACTCAAGTTCTGGTGTTGCCAGCAGCAGTGTGTGGGTTCGAGCCCCGGTCGTGACACTTGTGTCCTTGAGCAAGGTACTTAACCATAATTGCTTCGTCCTTCGGATGGGACGTAAAGCCGTAGGTCCCGTGTGTTGTGTAATGCACGTAAAAGAACCCAGGATACTTATCGTGAAAGTTTTTCTGGTTTAGCGCCTCGGAATAGGCAACTAGATTGATGGCGCTTTACAAATGCAGATTGGATTGGATTGGATTGGATACTGACAATAAGCACCATTGAAATTAGTTTTTTTTATGGATTCTCATCTGCTGTATTTAGCAGCAACAGATGTTTGTGGACCCATATCCTGTATATACATGTCTGTGGTGATTTCGTGTTGTATCACGAAACTAGACCAGCTTTTTATCAACAAATTTTATTCCACTGGGCTATAATTTCATCATAAAAATACGCGTACATCGTGAAATCCATAGAAGTAGTCTCTCATAAACCAGGAATTACCAAAATGTCTCGAAAAAGAATTCCCCACCTGAATGCAATGGTGTAATCGAGGACCTTCCATTGTTACCCTCTTTTGTTCTATTTGTTCTCTTTGTTGTTGGGCTTTGTTTAGACATCTCTCATTTGCAAACAATAACCGCCAACAGAGGTCCCATTGTTTTCTTTTTGTTATATGTCCTCGGTTTACACCATAAATAAAAATCATGTGAGCACTAGACATGCATGTTTTGATGTACATAGTTATGTAGGTCTATGTATTAAAAGCTATATAGCATTACACGAACATATGTTATATACTGACATTGTAAGTATCACAAACATACTAGCCACCAATGTTATTATTCAAGCTAAAAAAGTATAAAATTCGTTTGAAAAAAATACATGTACATTGATTTAGGGTGGTGTGGACAATATTTCTAGTGTGGTGAATAAGCTGCTTTTAGCCGAAGGAGTGGCAGCTCCGCCACGTCTTAACATGCCTGGCGAGAGCGCTGTTTACAAGAGTTGCTATAATACATGTCATTCAAATGTAGTCCATCCATCTTTTTTCATGATGCTTTATGCAAGTTATCAAAATACACGTTAAATTATTCCTACGATGTTGTACGCTGAAGCTTTGGTACATGATTTGTAATCAATTTCTGGAAGACGCACTTTGTTTTCATGCGGCTGCTGTGTAAACGATTCCGATCGCATTACTACGTAATGACATAGGATGCACGGTATCAATTTTATAAAACTGTTCGCATTGTTTAAAACACTAGTTTGCCAATAGTGAATATTGGGCATTTTGCCGTCGAGTCCGAGTCACAGATATGAAGTCCGAGTCCCAAGTTCAAGACTGAAGGGTTGAGTCCAAGTCTGAGTCATTGTTAATCATGACTCGAGTCTGAGTCCCGAGTCATACAAGCCTGGTATCAATACCATATCAATTTTTGCCACTCTAGATGGTACTGACAAATCAGGTATCCCATGGACTATATGAAGTGTATCATCATGTCTAAGGCACCCGTCTATTTTTGAACACTTGCCTCATTCTGGTTCTTATTGACTTGTATGTTGGAAAATCAACCACTGCATAGCTTAAAGGGACAATATCATTTACGATCAACAGGGCATATGGAATCAGAGTACTAGTTTTAGATTAATTCATTGACTGAAAATAATACCCCACATGATAAGGTCATATTTATGCTGCATAAATAAAGCCAGTAATTTTCAGTCATCTTAAACTAGGACACCAATTCCATGCCTTGTTGAAAGTCTGATCTGATCGTCACGATACTGCCCCTTTAATTATTTGCTCTAAAAAAAAGAACAAAATATCCTTTCAGTCAAAATATAACTATTTAAATGAAGTTGCCGGACAAACGACAAATTGTATTTAACAGTTACTGTTTTCTTACACAATTACATGCATCCAAACTGCATGTTTCTCTTCAAGTTCCGCTTTAAAACAAAATTATTATTTAAAGTTGAAGGCCTGGTCTTGGGAATTTGACCAAATATTTTGACAGTAACCATTCTCCTTTTCCATTCAGCCTTAAATCATGTTTGATGAGCAGCATATTACTTGATTAGAATTGTACTCAATGAAAAATATTTGCTTGTATTGTTCTTCTTGACAGGTTCATGGATAATCTACAGTCGGAGGTTCTCGAACTTGAAATATCCTTTTTAGTAAACATTTCAAGAAGAATGTGTATCACTGGGTTCTGTGCATAAGAGAAGATTCATTTGTTAGTATTTATGTATGTATGTAGGCCTATTTGGTCTCTCATTTGGTCTGAACATTTCTGAAAAAAAATTCAAAATTAACTTACGTGTTCAGAATCAAATGATTAATAGAGGGAAGCCCAACACATGAAAGTTACAGATTAGACACCCCCCCCCCAAAAAAAAAAAAAAAACAGTCTCTGGTTTCTGATCTCTGGCATGTCGCCTCAGACCAGCGCATTGGCATTTTTAATTTTTTTTTTTTTTTTTTTTTGCTGTGAAATGATGTCCAATTGCAGCCAAACTTGCTAGATCGATTGGAATTCTGCCGTGCTGTGTTTTAAACTTGTTCACATAGGGGTATGAACGTTTGCCCGATTTGTGAGGTGTCTCTTAGCCACCATACATTGTATATGGGATATTTGGTCCCCGCATATACACATGTACATGTATTTCCCTGTTACACGTATTCCCTGTTGGCTAAAAAAAAAAAAAAAAAATGCATCACTGCACCGATTTTGAAGCCGACCTGTGACCAGAAACCGGTAACCTTTTTTTGCCTTATAGATGATTCCAGAAAAACCCGTTCAAACACAGTTATCACCTCTACTCTCACAGTTTAATATCTGTCATTGGAGAACATTCTGTTTTGCTGTGAAGCTCTTTTGTTTTTCAGATGATTCTTTTTTTAGTAGTAGACTTCATAAATATTCATGTTTAATGAAGTAAAGAAAATAGAAATTCCCTTTAAAAGTTTACGCACAATGCAAATGAAATAAAGCCGAAACAAAAATTATATGTTTCAACCAAGCTTGCAAAAAAAAGCTGAACAGATGAACAAATATGCAATACTTAATACAAACATGTCCCCCCCCCCCCAGGTTTATGTTGATTTTTATGTAGGCAAACAGACTTTATTTACAATTGATACAGATTTATTTCTTTGTGCATTTTATTGTGATAATTGCCATTTCCTGTTGTCATGACTCATGTTTTATTTTGATACTTTGTTGGATGGTAAAATATAACTATGTATGCATCCTTTATGACAAGGAAGAGACAACCGTGAGCACCCCAAATCCTGCAAAATCCTCCAAGTGGCACTTTTTAGGAAAAATTCAGCACTGTTGGAAACTGGTACTTTCACCTCTTCAAATGGGGCAAAATTACTACCTGGCAAGAAGTACAGGCCGTAAGTGCTGAATATGAAAGATCAGTGAAAATACATGGTGCATTTTGAAGACAAGGCATGTTTCCAAAAGTGTACTGATGGATTTTGGAGGATTCAGGAATATTCCTAGCCAGAATACCTAGGGGGTTAGGGTTAATAGAAAAACAATCTGTGCATGTTTCAGCTCAATGATGTATCAGATAAATGTATCTGAAAACTCACTTTCTGATGCAAGTGAAAAATATAATATGATGATGACCCTTTTTGATATGTTTGTTAATCTCTTACTGTTAAAGAAAGTTTATCTAATGGTGATATTCAATTAATTCCAACTACTGATTGATGTCTTGCCTTGATGAGTGAGCAGTTTCAAATCTCCCCCAAATGAGTGCCAGTATTCACCTTATCTAGCTCCATTAACAAGATCACTTTGAACAAATGAACATACATGCAATGCATAATACAATCATACCCCAAGTTCCTATTTGTCTGTTTTGTTTTACTCCTCCTGTCTGACTTAATGTGTTTCACTGATCTCATAATCTCTTCTTCCAGCCAAAAACTCCTTGTACCTCCTTGTACCTCCTTGTACCTCCCAGGACCAGAACCTGACTCTGCTTTTTGTACCTTTTTCGTTTGTGTGTTCATTTCACACCCGACTTATTTCCGCTCACTCTTGTGTTTATGTCTGCATGTATTTCATCAATTTTGCCTTTGCCAAAGAACCTGCTAGGTTCGAAATGTAAGGCCATTAACCATTAATTTAAAATTCTGCAAGTTGACTTCTATGTAGGCATTAGAAATGTACCATTCAATCTATGAATCCATATTTTTGAAACCATTTTTCCCTAACTTTCTGCTCACTTCTATGAGTTCTCCAAGGGTATGCCTACTATTTCCGAGTCAGAGTTTGCACATATTCTGTTGAGATATACTAACATGGATGAGTATAAGATGCAAGAATTCATACAGAGAGTACAAGAGAGGATGCCTGAAGAAAAGGTAAACACATTTCGTTAAAAATATATTCATAAAAAAACTTTTTTATTACAGTGCTTCAAATGACTCACTTACAAAATATGATTTGACTCAAAAATAACTTAATAATTAATCATTTAAGTTTATAATGTCTGTACCATTGCATAGTTATCTATTTGCATCTGCACATAATATCTAGGTATGTATAATCATTGTAAATGCTTACCAGAAATATACTACTCAAAACAATTTAGGCAACACCGGATTTTTAACATCAAATAGGAATGTTCCATGAACCGGGATTTTCATTTGCAACCCCCTCTCTCTTTCAGTAGTCATGTCATGAAATGTGTAATCACTACATGCATCCTTTATCATCTGTTTCATTGTGCAGTTGTTTCTCATCAATTCTGTGAAACATTGTGTTTATCTGAAATAAATGATCTTGCTTTAACTGAGATTATTCCGGTGTTCCCTAAATTGTTTTGAGTAGTATATTTGCTGAGCAGATTTTCTTGATTACCAGCCAAACTTGCGCATAAAGTGAGTGTATTTTGGCTGGTAGTCTGTTTTATAATGCTTAGTGAAGTAAAAATGCTAAGCGTAATTCTCTACTTAGCAGCTCTGTGAAATATGCCCCTGGTGTAATCAGATTCCAAAGCAGTTACTTGCCAAGGTAAACTTCTTGTTGTATTTGCATCATTTCAGATGTGGCTAATTACTGATGGTGTATATTGCAGAGATGCCAACATTTATGATTTGGGCGTAATTTTTACGATTTATTGAGTCCAATTACGATTGTACGATCCTTGTATCAATTTTTGACCAGCCGCGAAACCAACGATGTAAAGAACCACATGTGTTTACGGCACGTGCACCGTAGTTCATCAGCCGTTTACATGACCAAAACCGATCGTTAGGCAAATTACTCTTTTTCAATTTGGAATGTTGGCATCTCTGGTATTGATTGTCTTGTAAGTGGAATGCTACTAGTTAACTGTGATATATAGGAAAGGACAGTGGCATAGCCAAATGGGGTAGTGGAACGGCCGCCTCCCCCCCCCCCCCCCCCACTTGTTGGCAAAATAGCATTTGTCAGTAAATTCACAAACTTGTTGGTATTTCTGAACTTATTTGTCTGCTAAACAGTGGCATATAACAAAAATTAAAAAATTAAAAAGAGAAAACAGTTAAATAAAAAAAATTGTACATAAAGTGTTTAGGGGGCGGGTTGGAAATAACCTCCACTCGACATGAGTGCTAAAACTGTGTGCAAAAATGTAATTGTGTTGGTAAATTTATCCCCCAAAAATGTTTGTCTCCCCACTTTTAAAAACGTGGCTATGCCACTGGTAAAGTATACCCATGCTTAGTAGTTTTCATAAAATCAGCTTTGTATAGATAATGGTAAATGGACACTGGCTAAAAATATTATATATATATATACTCATACAAATTATCTTTTGAAAAAAAAAAATGGGTGAATAAATATCTATGTAGTGTAATATTCTATATTGAAAATGTTTCTAACAATGCATGGATATACATATATAGTTTTTAGTGAAGTATTGGACTTACTAAGGTAGATATTATTTTAAGAATAAGCAAGTTTGGGAGGAGGGGAAGGAACACCCTTGGGTATGTGTCTCTCTCCCTGTCTATGGTTAGAAGACGTTGTCTGATGTCTATGGCTAGAAGGTATTGTCCAGTGTTTTGGGTTGTATGTATATATGTCTCCTGGTAGGGCATTTCATATCCTCTCATAAGAAAGTCAATTAACTGCAGTATAGTCAACTACCAAGTTGGCTTTTTTTTTATTCCTGTGGACAACATCCTTTGCAGTACTTCAGTATACGCGCTAACAGGTCTTGACCCGCTTGTTGGAATGCTTGATTCCGTACATAATACACAATAACATTTAACCAGCTAACTGATGCCAGGGGTAATTGAGTTATGATTATGGCCAGGCCAGAAGGGTCTTTTGTATTAGTCAGACCTATAGCTACTGATGGCATCCATCCAATTATCAGAGTCATTGTTATAATGAAAACAGTGGTGAAAGATTTCCTGTTAATGGAAGGTGTCCGTGGATGTGTCGCACCATCAACACTTGGACGATGGGTGGAAATATGGGCGGCATGTCTCTGTGCAATCATCAGAATCCTTATGTACATGATGGTGATGATTAGTAGTATTCCCATGCTCAGTATAATCAACATTATGACAGCTTTGTTTACCTGGATAGATCCAAATGTGCATATAAAAAAGTATTTATTGAATACCGCTGTCTGGTTTTCTGTCATCAGCAATGACACAAGTGAGTACAGGTTGGTTGAAAACCACACAAAACATACAATAATTCTGGCCCTCTTGGGTGATAACCACTCATCATAGCGCAGTGGGTGCGCAATCGCGATGTATCTATCAGTGGTGACCAACAAAACTGAGAAGGCACTCGTCGGCAACCCTTGTCTGATCACCCATGCCTCGACATTACAAAATACATCACCAAGGGGCCAGTTCCGTTCAGATATGAAGACCGTAATCATAGGCAGGTAGAAGAGGAGCCCCAAGATGAGATCAGAAATAGTCATAGCCTTGAGGAAGATGATGGTGGGCTTCTTGAAACCCTGAACATGATGGAGCAGAATCAGGCACACAGAGTTTAGGAGTAGTGTAAGCATTGCTGTTGCAGTCCATACAGTAGCACCAACGATGTTGATCCAGTCATCATTTTCCATGGAACTATTGGTATTGTTTGTGGTGAAGCTGTCCTCAGGGAGAATCATGTTGTCTACTGGTTGTTTGTTTGCATAGATAGTGGAATTCAGTTTCAGAATCAGTTTGTTACACTAAAACTACACCTGTGTACTTTATCTTATAGTTGTTGTTACGTTATACTTGCTCACCTTCATGATTCATTCATCTCTTGGCAACTGCACCTTCTCTCCAGTATTAGAAGGTTATACTTGCTTTATAAAGGTCACTGAACAATAGTTAATCCTTCAATAACAATACAGGAATGGATTATTCTGATTGGGTTAGCATCACAATGTCCTATGTCCAGTCAGTGGCATTAGCATTTGTAACGCTTAACAATTGCTGTTCACAAAGGCTTAGCTGATGAGTTCACAGCATTGAGTCTGGATTTAAATAATTTTGAAAAACTACAGTTGTGAAAGGCCTCTGTCCTTCTGGAAATAAACATCCAACTTTCTACTGTGAAACGGTGGTCATGACCAGTCCAGAGACATTGACTAATGAGAGAGTTTCTTGGAAATGGCGGCGACCAATGACTTGAACAAAGTACCACACACAAAAATACTTCCTTTGTTGAAGATAAAACAGCACGCAAACAACACATGGGAAAGTTCATGAGGAAGTTGGTCTAATTGTGTTAATAGTAGAGTGTCATTGGAAGAGTTTGTGAGTGACAGTCTGGTATTAGGAAGTAAATGTACATACAGTTACATGCAACACAAAATATAGTTGAGTTATTGCACATGTATGTTTGAGGTTTGTACAGGATGTCCTTGCGATGCATATATCTGGCTGTATGTGACTATCTGCATTTCAAGTTTTTTTTGCAATAAATTTACTATTATACTCACTGGCCATAAGTATTGCAACATCCCCAAAGTTCAGTTTGGAGAACTGTGTTACAATAATTTATTTTATTTTATTTACACTACTTAAGACTTCTTGAAAGTGCCTGTGTTTTGAAGTCAGTGTTCTTTTTTACTGTTCTTGCTCGGAAATTATGTAATACACGATCGATGGAATCGGATTAAATGATCATCTCACCTGTTACTTGTAAAGTGCTATTTTGAGCATGTTGCAATACTTTTGGCCAGTGAGTGTAAAAAGTTTAAATGGTGACGAAATGTTCCTAGAAGAAATGTGTTTGAACCAATTATGTTTTGCAGTACATTTATCCAATTTGTATGTGCTTGCGCTAATGCAGTCTGCGTTTCAAGTTGTTTGCGCTATGTTTACTAAGTTTAAATGATGACGAAATGATTCCCAGAAGGAAGTTTTTTGAACCAGTTATTTTTTTCTGTGTCATCTGGAGATGAATATACTATTTAAAAAAATGCATATTTGGTTTAAAAGGAATGTACACCAAATTGGTAATAGCCACAAAACAACTGAACAAATGATTATTTTGAAGATTACTTGGTTGTTAGGTGTTAATGGTAGCAGGCATTCTGAAAAGCTATATTTCTGTCATTTTCAAGAGATAAACTTGAATACAAATTGAAATGGATCTAGATAAGATTACATACAAACAAAGCTGAATGCATTTTCACTATTGTATCAATTGATATTAAATAACACAATGAAATAAGCTGAAACTTTAATTGGTTGGTTTCTATACATATATGATTCTTATCAAGTATGGATGCATTGGTTGGTTTCTGTACATATCTCTTGATTCTTATCAAGTATGGATGCATTTACTGACATTGGTTGGTTTCTGTACCAGTGGCGGACCGTCAGGGGGGACTGGGGGGGGCAGCCGTTCCCCGGCCCGGAGGGGACGGGCCCGGACCCCCTCCCCAAAGAAAAAATAATAATTTTTTTAAATTTTTTTTTTTAACATTCTGGTGGAGGGGGGTGGGGGTGGTTGGGGGACCGGGCCCGAGCCCGAGCTGGAACTTACACAAATCAACCGGGCCCTTTCTTTATTTTGAGCTCCCCTGAAAACATGAAGTGACGGGTCTCTCGGAAATCACGTGTGGTTAGGGAATGATGCCTGGGGGGGGGGGGGGGTTTCTATACATATCTCTTGATTCTTATCAAGTATGGATGCATTTACAGACATTGGTTGGTTTCTGTACATATCTCTTGATTCTTATCAAGTATGGATGCATTTACAGACATTGGTTGGTTTCTGTACATATCTCTTGATTCTTATCAAGTATGGATGCATTTACAGACATTGGTTGGTTTCTGTACATATCTCTTGATTCTTATCAAGTATGGATGCATTTACTGACATTGGTTGGTTTCTGTACATATCTCTTGATTCTTATCAAGTATGGATGCATTTACAGACATTGGTTGGTTGCTGTACATATCTCTTGATTCTTATCAAGTATGGATGCATTTACAGACATTGGTTGGTTTCTGTACATATCTCTTGATTCTTATCAAGTATGGATGCATTTACAGACATTGGTTGCTTTCTGTACATATCTCTTGATTCTTATAAAGTATGGATGCATTTACTGACATTGGTTGGTTTCTATACATATATGATTCTTATCAAGTATGGATGCATTTACTGACATTGGTTGGTTTCTATACATATATGATTCTTATCAAGTATGGATGCATTTACTGACATTGGTTGGTTTCTGTACATATCTCTTCATTCTTATAAAGTATGGATGTATTTACAGACATTGGTTGGTTTCTATACATATATATATGATTCTTATAAAGTATGGATGCATTTACTGACATTGGTTGGTTTCTATACATATATGATTCTTATAAAGTATGGATGTATTTACAGACATTGGTTGGTTTCTGTACATATCCCTTGATTCTTTTAAAGTATGGATGTATTTACAGACATTGGTTGGTTTCTGTACATATCTCTTGATTCTTATAAAGTATGGATGCATTTACAGACATTGGTTGGTTTCTGTACATCTCTCTTGTTTCTTATCCAGTATGGATGCATTTACAGACATTGGTTGGTTTCTGTACATATCTCTTGATTCTTATCAAGTATGGATGCATTTACTGACATTGGATGGTTTCTATACATATATGATTCTTATCAAGTATGGATGCATTTACTGACATTAGTTGGTTTCTATACATATCTCTTGATTCTTATCAAGTATGGATGCATTTACAGACATTGGTTGGTTTCTATACATATCTCTTGATTCTTATCAAGTATGGATGCATTTACAGACAGTGGTTGGTTTCTGTACATACCGGTATCTCTTGATTCTTATCAAGTATGGATGCATTTACAGACATTGGTTGGTTTCTGTACATATCTCTTGATTCTTATCAAGTATGGATGCATTTACTGACATTGGTTGGTTTCTGTACATATCTCTTGATTATTATCAAGTATGGATGCATTTACAGACATTGGTTGGTTTCTGTACATATCTCTTGATTCTTATCAAGTATGGATGCATTTACAGACATTGGTTGGTTGCTGTACATATCTCTTGATTCTTATCAAGTATGGATGCATTTACAGACATTGGTTGGTTTCTGTACATATCTCTTGATTCTTATCAAGTATGGATGCATTTACAGACATTGGTTGCTTTCTGTACATATCTCTTGATTCTTATAAAGTATGGATGCATTTACTGACATTGGTTGGTTTCTATACATATATGATTCTTATCAAGTATGGATGCATTTACTGACATTGGTTGGTTTCTGTACATATCTCTTCATTCTTATAAAGTATGGATGTATTTACAGACATTGGTTGGTTTCTATACATATATATATGATTCTTATAAAGTATGGATGCATTTACTGACATTGGTTGGTTTCTATACATATATGATTCTTATAAAGTATGGATGTATTTACAGACATTGGTTGGTTTCTGTACATATCTCTTGATTCTTTTAAAGTATGGATGTATTTACAGACATTGGTTGGTTTCTGTACATATCTCTTGATTCTTATAAAGTATGGATGCATTTACAGACATTGGTTGGTTTCTGTACATCTCTCTTGATTCTTATAAAGTATGGATGTATTTACAGACATTGGTTGGTTTCTGTACATATCTCTTCATTCTTATAAAGTATGGATGTATTTACAGACATTGGTTGGTTTCTGTACATCTCTCTTGATTCTTATCAAGTATATGGATGAATTTACAGACATTGGTTGGTTTCTGTACATCTCTCTTCATTCTTATAAAGTATGGATGTATTTACAGACATTGGTTGGTTTCTGTACATATCTCTTCATTCTTATAAAGTATGGATGTATTTACAGACATTGGTTGGTTTCTGTACATATCTCTTCATTCTTATAAAGTATGGATGTATTTACAGACATACTACCATAGTGTACAATCCAGTTAAAGAAGCAATACATTACCTTTTGAGGTTTCTTTTGGAAAAGATTACCCTAAAAGTGTTGTCTTCGTTAAGCAAATAAATATTGCTTACCCACTTTTTAGATTCTTTGTAACTATATAACATTCCAGTCGTCGCTGATTTATTATTTTTTTAAACTGAATTTAAGACCTACATGTATTTTGGTCTATAGGCACTTTAATGTTTGAGTATGGGTCTTGCATCATCCGAAATCAAAGACTTGAAGCGAAATTATGACGGTCAAAAGTTGATTCAAGGCAAATGATTCTTGACAGCCAGCAAATCTTAAGCAGTATTTTTATGTTCACTTTGGCATTTGTGTGAAGTATCATGGGTATGTCCATTTAAGTATCAACCAGCCCACTCAGGTGGCTATGTAGTTTTTTGTTGTCTAACTAAATTGAGAGTTTTAAAGACACACTTGAACGGAAAGTTCTAAAAAAAAGAGATTTGAACCTTGTTTGTTATATTATTAAGGTATTATTTCATTGTTAATATGATGTTATTACACTCATGGTTTTTTGTAATTTCGATTGAAAAAAATTGGGCCCCATTCTTCGGTTTTTGAAAACCTTTCTCCGCTCCTGCTGTTGGCGCTGTGCTTCCATGGCACCCTACGAAATCAATACCGAGCCACAAGAAAACTACATGTAATCCCGTATGCTATGACTACATGTGACATCATCAGAGTCATGTAGCGAGCTGTAAACCCATAAGTGGCCATCTTTTTGCATTGTGTTTACGGCTCACACGCAACTCGCCTTTGCGGGAGGGCACCTCAGTGAATAATGTAGGAGATTGACGATGTGGGGGGGTGGGGTGGGATTTTTGCAAAGCTTGCTGTGAGGGAGACGCGGAATGCTGGTTTTAGTGATGTTTTGTTTTACATTAAGGAATCATCTTTATTGAACGTTAACTTAAATACAGTAATGAATTTTGGCGAGAATTAGCCGTACCCATTGCCGTTCAAGTGTGTCTTTAACAAGCCTTGAAGTATTATAGTCAGTCAGGGAGTGTTTAAAACAGGGAGTTAAATTTGTGCTTGGTCACAGGTGATAAGGACATCGCCTTTGGCTTGGTCCTTATCACCCATGACCACACCCAAAACCAGGCCTTAACCTGCGCTAAAGACCGCTCGACAAACTGTTATTCCCTTAATAAAATTATATGAAGAATTTGTTCATTAAAAAAGGTTCATTTACTCTTTCCAGATATGAAATTTTTGACCAATTTTGATGCAATACAATTTAATACTGGTTTTGAATCAGGTTTATAAATTGTACATGATTCATTTGTCCTTGATTGAAAATAGTTAATAAAAACAATCTCTCACTGGGTCACTTAAAAAAAAAAAAACCTTGTGGTGATTTTCTCCACTCAAATAAATGAAATTTAGTATTGGTTATATGGTTAGTCATTTATGTGGTCAAGGCTTACTGGTATACACTACACACCCTATACACCTACACACTGTAAATCATTGACCTTAATTGTCATTGTTCAGCAGTTGGTAATCAACATCCATTACCTCAGTGGATGACTATGGAACAACTGTTTTAATTGTTTACATATTATTATTATTATCATTATATATATATATATATATATATATATATATATATATATATATATATATATATATATATATATATATATATATAGATATATATATATGTGTTTATTATTTCGGACGAAATTGCTATTTCTCTGCGTTAAGGCGACCGTTTCCGGTCGCCTAAATGCCTAGCTACCCTTTAAAGACATAATTTTATTGTCGGAAATAGCCTAAATCGCTTCCTTAGCCTGTAAACATCTTATTTCCAGAGTTTTGGAAGGGTGGAGGATATATAAATAAGGGAAAGGGAAGGGGGAATTTTGTGCACGTTTCTATGGAGCGGTCGCCCTATTGGTGCATCGACAATAATATATATATATATATATATATATATATATATATATATATATATATATATATATATATATATATACTTGTAGTAAAACTAGTGGAACGCTGGTAGTTGTAACTCCGAGTTTCACGCGTTATGCGATCATCAGACAACTGAATATATATATATATATATATATATATATATATATATAAACGGTTCGCGAGCAAAGAAAAATTGTCTGATGCCGGACTCGAACCCGCGACCTCTCGATTATCATACGAGCGCTCTACCAACTGAGCTAACCAGTCCCTATGTTGGTAGGCGGTCCACTTATGCCAATTATCTATTGTTCTATGGGGCCAGGTCAGAGGCCAAACCATATCTGCTGAGTAGCCATATAATATATACCACAACGAAATCTAACTACCTACATCAATGTATTGTTAGTGTGACCATAGAAAAATGTACTTTTGGAGGACACGAACCTGTGACCTCGGAATAACCATACCTGGTGCTCTACCAACTAATCTATCCAGCCCTATATAGTTGGCTGTCTCTTCTGAATTGTCATCAATATTGTTGTTCTATTTATGTACAATAATAGGCCTTTGTAGTTTTATTTTAGAGATCTCAACCCCTCCCCTGATGGAAAAAAACCTACTTCTGTGAGAAGTCTAGTGTTGGGATGGTTAACCGGTTAACCCTCTCATCAGTACCGAATTGTTTTGACATAAACAACCACTGGTGACCGCATTGTTTGACCACTCAAGCGTGAAGCACACATTCTTACACAACAGAAAGCTTGTGTTCAAAGGCCAATTTTACAAACTCTATTATCACCCTGAAGATATCGTTTTACAGCAAAATAAATAATAAAAAATATCTTACTTATTGAATTCCCTTTCATAAAATCCAAAAAACCATTAAGATCGGTCAATAAATGTCCAAGTTCTCGGTCTTTGTTTCCTCAGTGTGATCTGTAAACTCAAACACTTTTTTGTACACAAACACATGGCGCTCCGTAGGTGTTTGGCATTTCGGATCTTTCCACTCCAGTTTGAAGGGATTGCATAATAGCAACCTATTTTATTTCACCATCAATGGAAAGATCAGATCTTGCTCTTTCCAACCATTGTAAGCTTGGGTATGGAGGGTGAACATGGACAAAACTACAGCTTTATAACAAATGGCCTTTGTGCTCAGGCTTTTTTGTGTGAAAGCTTGGTCGACTAATTAAGTCGCCTATGGTAAGGAAGAGGGGGTATGGGTGCAGTCGACTAAAGTCGCCTATGGTAAGGAAGAGGGGGTATGGGTGCAGTCGACTAAAGTCGCCTATGGTAAGGAAAGGGTTAACCGACTGAAACTGCATTAACCGTTTAGAACTTTGCTAACCGGCTAACCGAAATTAATATTTTTAAAAAGAACAACAATTGGCTCCATTTTTTTGTTCCATTAGTTATTAAACAATCATTGCAGGAAGATTATTGATGCTTTGTGATTTAAAATTTATATACATTGTGCCATTTGCCCATGACCTAGTTTGTGTAGTCATCAGATGCCGACTTTTGGTCAGCGTTTAACCAAAAAAGATTTGGTTCAACGGTTAACAAACTAATCAGTAACTCCCAGCGCCACTGAAAACTTTATTATTTAAATTGCATTATTTTATTTAAATCTCAACGTATGTCGCAATGTTTCAAAATTGTTTCAGTTGTTTCTGAACTACAGTACATTTCAAAATTTAGGTTATGTATCAAGCCGCTCGAAAGGCTCAATTGTTTGTCTCTGAATGTACTACTTGCTAAGAAAATAATGAAAAATTCATGAAATTGTCTGTTAAATGGAACACGGCCTTGTGTTCCCCCATTAACTGCTATATTTAGTAGGTACTTATCATCAGAAAACTACTTCACTGTAGGATTAGGACAACTAATTGGTATCATATCATTGAAACCCTACCCCCTATAGGTGTTCTGGCTAGGAACCTTCCTTAACCCTAACCCCCAAGGTATTCTGGCTAGGAACCTTCCTGAATCCTCCAAAATCCATCAGGACACTTTTGGAAACATGCACCATGCATTTTCGTTGGTCTTTCATATTCGGCACTTATGGCCTGTAGTTTTTGCCAGATAGTAATTTTGTCCCATTTGAAGAGGTGAAAGTACCAATTTCCAACAGTGCTGAATTTTTCCCAAAAATTGCTTTTGGAAGATTTCGCAGGATTTGGGGGTGGTTAGGGTTATGATACAGTGTCCATTAAGCAGACTGGGATCTGGGTCAGGGTCCCAGTTTGAATACATGGGAGTAAATGATCCATGCAGTGGTAATAATAATGTGATTCTATTGTTGCCTAGTCTGATGTCATCCTTTGATGATGATTAATGATAATTATGTCATCAAGCCTATTCATCATTCATAGGTTGATGAGTCGCCTGTGAAGTTTTTTCACAGACACTCGGAAAGCACTGAGTATGCAGTGCTATACATATGTCAGTGTAGGGCAAAATTAAATCAATTGTTTATTCATCATTCATTCATTGAGGAATTCCATAACATAGACCCCCCCCCCCCCACACACACACACATTCTCAAGTATGCATGCCTTTGGAGACATCTATTGTTCTTTCCTTTGTCCCTGTACTTAACAATTATTTTCCATAGGATTTGTACACAAATTTCCTTGTGGAGCGCGGAGTCCTTTAGAATTCCCCTGTGGAGACCAATTGTTCTTGCCTTTCCCTTTTGTTATAGGACTCCACAAGGGAGCGAAAGTAAGAGCACCTACATTGTTGAGTTAAAACCGGAATGTTCTTGGTGACCCGTTGGTGGTGCGATATCCCAGCCAAGTTAAACAGGGGAGAGGTTTTTTTTTTCTTTGTGGGACTTCTCACTTTAATATGTTAACCATGTCAAGGTGTGCCATTAACTATATTGATATTTCGCTACGTTACTGATTGTGACATATATAAGAGATAGAATTTGAATACTGCATACTGGCACTTTGACTTTCCTTTATTTGTATGGTATTAACCTTCAGTATTTTAGCTTTTTGATTTCAACATTGATCAAATACACAAGTTACACATGTCCTCAAGTTAACTTCAAGCTATCCATGTGTAAAAGATGACTGGCATTGACAGGGCACCAACGCTAACAATATATGCATATAGGGAGGTGATGTTTTTTGCAGGCGTTAGCTATGTAATTGCATTCACACACGATAGAACTGTGTGGTTTTGTGTAAAGAAAGATTAGTACATTTTTTCGGAATCAATTCTTTTGTTCATTTGGGATTTTAAACGGCGCCCTCCATCAATGCACAATACATATCTGGTCTGCAAAAGTATTATTTTCTGACTCAGTCAAGGGGTTGTACCTCCAGTTCTTTTCAGAACTAATTACTACTCAATTGAGAATTTCACATGGTGTCACCGCAATTAGTCTTACTTATCCTCTTCACCATGCAAAGCTACAAGTCTTACCTATCAGTCAAGGGGTGGTTCCAGAATAGGTTGGGGGGGGGGGAGGGGAGTCTCACAGCATCTGTAATACATGCATGTGATTTCTCAGGATTTTTCCTGATTTCAGGAATTTTGTACAAATCTCCCTTTGCCTAAAAATTTTCTTGAAAGAAGAGAAGTAGCCACCAAGGAAAGAAAGAAGTAGCCTGTATTGTGTCCAAACCTTTAATTTCTTGTTTGTGGGGATGTGGAGAGCCTGTACATCCTCCATCCATAATTAAACATCCAGGAGGTTCAGGGGCTTTGTCCTCTAGACCAAAGGGAGACCCAGGCCCGCTACCCACAGGAGGTTCAGGGGGCTTTGTCCTCTAGACCAAAGGGAGACCCAAGCCCGCTACCCACAGGAGGTTCAGGGGGCTTTGTCCTCTAGACCAAAGGGAGACCCAGGCCTGCTACCCACAGGAGATTCAGGGGGCTTTGTCCTCTAGACCAAAGGGAGACCCAGGCCCGCTACCCACAGGAGGTTCAGGGGGCTTTGTCCTCTAGACCAAAGGGAGACCCAGGCCTGCTACCCACAGGAGATTCAGGGGGCATATGGATTCCTTTGGGGAACTAAGCCATTGGGCAGGCTTTCATGTGCCATTCCTATGAGGAACAGTATCGAAAAACATTGAAAAACGGGTTCTTTTTTGCATCTATCGCCACCACGACATTATTCAACAGAGTATACCTTAGATCTTGCTACATTTTGACCCAAACATTGCATTCTTTCAGAAAATGAAAAAAAAACTGAACAAAAAATTGATTTTCCCTCGTGTAATTTATGTTAAATCTTGCATTTTTAGTAAAAAATTTACCCCTTTCGTGTGTAAAATGCGCATTTAGCGAAAAACTGGTCCAATAACATTATCATAACATTAAATAGCGCCACCTGGGAGCTTAGATCTATTAAGTCATTTCTCTCTGGCTTGTCAGCTTTCTAACAATATAACCTCTGTTTTGATTGGTTGAGGTTTAGGCTCGCGTATGTTCACTTAAAAAAGAATTGTCCATCTGAAATCCAATGAAATTTAGCGTTGCTCATGGCTCGGCGCGTGGGGCATTGCACGTACACACACACACACACGTGTACTGGACTGCACTACGTGCATGCAGCGTGGGTTTCGTCTTGTGAGTGTTAGTGTGATCAACATTGTCGATTTTTCTGTATTTGTTGCCAAATTGTGAGTAGGTTTCTTACATATATTTTATAGTTTTACGATAAACACATAAGCACTCTTCAATAGTGTTAGCAATCAGCTGCATGCCTTCCTGTGAAATACCATAAGTGGACCCTCACAGTGCTGTACAATAGGCCTACCTATTAGCAATAATGGACTGGCCCAACACCCCCAATTAAGTCTACACAGAGCCAGGGAGCTGTTATTTTTTATCTCCAAGGCCATTCGACTGTGCATTTTTGGCCTGTTTGCATGGGGTTCTTTTGACCAGAAAGGATTTGATATGCTTTGTCCTCTAGACCAAAGGGAGACCCAGGCCTGCTACCCACAGGAGGTTCAGGGGGCTTTGTCCTCTAGACCAAAGGGAGACCCAGGCCTGCTACCCACAGGAGGTTCAGGGGGCTTTGTCCTCTAGACCAAAGGGAGACCCAGGCCTGCTACCCACAGGAGGTTCAGGGGGCTTTGTCCTCTAGACCAAAGGGAGACCCAGGCCTGCTACCCACAGGAGGTTCAGGGGGCTTTGTCCTCTAGACCAAAGGGAGACCCAGGCCCGCTTCCTATTTTTCACTTTTGTCAAATCACTCCCCTGGTATTATAGTTACCATCTTAAGGTATACTCTCGGGAATCAGTGAGAACTAAAGGTTAGTTGAGGCAAAGCCCTGAGCCATGGCAAATCAAGATGACATACTATAAATTTGTGAAACCCAATTTTCACCCTGGATCTGCCCCTTGTCCTGGGGAGAAGGGGTGGGCATTTGACCACCTTTCCATCCCCCCGCCTATAGTGCGACGGCATTTAACCATGGACCCTTAAATCAACCTCTGACCACTTCATGTTACACAGCATATGTACATGTACATAGCCTGATATACAATGACATTGAGCAACATTCCATATTAACTGCACAACATGGTAAACAGATCAATGAAAAAAAAATCCATAATTACAATGAAACTACCACTTCGTTATTTTATCCACATATTATTTTATCCACATCCAGTGTGGCGCCATGGCCAAGGGCACTTGTGTCCTTGAGCAAGGCACTTTTCAGTACAGTGCTTCTCTTCATCCAGGAGTATTACCTGTGAGGGGTAAGGGTTAATATTGTGTTTGAAAAAGCTTCCAAAGCACAACAGTAGCTTGGGACTGTATACTCCCCAGGGATTGATATTGTCCTAATGGCCAGGGATAATGATGTACAAGTGGCTTGTATCCTTTGGCGCTGTATAAATCCAGTTATTATTGTTATTATCCAGACTTCATAACTAGATAATATTGTCATGTTCCTCTTAATCTAGAGCTGAGGCCTTAAGGGAAAAAAAATGTCTTGACATATCTTGATGAATTTAAAGCCAGACAAAATTCTTTGTATATGATCATTATGTGTATAATGAGAATCAGGAACTTATTTATAGAAACTGACTTGTGAACATTTAGCTAAATTAGTTAATAATTGTATGCGATTTGCAATATCTTTAATATGTTATGAATCGTAATGATTATTGTATTTTGATTATTTTATTTTTGCCAGTTAAAATATATTACAAGCTGTGAAAGCTGGTGCCCAGCAGTGCTGTATTGTTATTGAGGTCATCTTACATGTTCAAGGAATTCCTGACACCTAAGTGGATGCTACAAGGACTGGGCAGGCACATTTAAAGCATATTATGATGGAATTTTCTTACCTTTTTAGATTCCTAATGGGTGTTATCTCTGTATGACAGTGTTTACTGATTCATATTAAGTTACAATCACATCATGCATGTAGTGTAATGTGGATTTATTTTTTGAAGTCAGTTCTGAGTTAAGCGTGGTGTACATACACATGAATAAAGTTCAAACTATCTTTTGTGAGCATCATGCAATGTAACAACCATGGTCTGTGACTTGAGTTTGTATTTGTAACACAAACTGACACAACGTAACTCATAACTTTGCCCCTCATGACCCTCGGATTTCTTTGAACTTTTGTTTTTCTTTTGTTTGTTTTGCTTATAATAAATAAACACCTGAATTTAATAAAACATAAACCTGACGGCTTGTTTGGTTTCAGAGAAAAGTTAATAAAGGTTTTCCTCCCGAAAATCAGCTGAAAGGTTTGAAAAACACTAACTTCTTTAGAGCAGCTGTGCTGAACATTTCCTGCTGTTTTAATAATTCGCACAAAAACAGATTTTATGTCAATATAATACCAGGAAATTCCAAGAAATCCCAATAAATCCCAGAGGTACAAATACATATTTATCCTAACAGGTGACCCTTAAATGTGATCTCCAGTGGTTTTTATAGTACGTTTGGGATTTGGTACATTTGGGAGTATCCTATGTACAATGCTTGATATATTATCAATGTTACTGACTGCGTTTTTAAGAAACACCAGCTTGGTCAAATGCATGGCAGGAAAAGATTAAAAGATGTGTACTCCATTAGTAATTTCTCAAATAGAAAATGGTTTTGTGATGGTTATAATTAATGCCAAACATCCTAAGAAGTTATTCAGTCAGACATGTAGTAATTTTGGCCAAAACATTCAAATCTAAAATTTAGAATAAATTTGAAATGAGAATGAATAGAAATAATCGGAATGGTTGGTTTTTATACATATACTGAGACGCAATAGAAACTTACCACTTTTTCGACCTTAAATTATCAGTAATCACAATGCACAAATGCACTTATTTTGGCAACGTGACCCTCTGACGTTTCGCGGTGAAGTGGATACAGATGGGATCGAGTACAGTGGACAAAACGTGGACATTTCCTCAATAAAATGCCAACATTTCTAATCCAAATTGTTGTGTTGTCTTATTTTGAACCATTTCAATTTTATGCTATTCCAAAGCAAGTGGTAAGTTTCTATTGCGTCTCAGTATATTTCCTGATGACTGTGAACACTAAAGAAACCATCACAGATTGGTTTTATGGTATATAATAAAAATAACCGAATAACCGAAAACGCAAAGCCTTAACACAGATTACCAACAAAATTTGTTCATTAGTTATATTCTGAAAATGTGATCATCAAATGCAATAAGCCTTGTCAGAATTGCCTAGTACCCTTCTGTACAAGGATGTGTACAAAGTCATTGTGGGGGGGGGGGGGAGGAGTTTTTATGTGATAAATTGTTAGTTTTACGTATTATGACAACATTATGGAGAATTTTTCTTTGAAATTCATTAGATCATAAACAGAAGAGTAATTAAAATTGCCTCCCCCCAATTGTTTTTGTACATAACCTTATACGCAAGGGTACTCAGTTTTTCCATACTGTGAGGTAATTTTACAAAGGAAATGAGCCTTGTCATATAACACCCTAAAAATACAACAATATCCTGGGTTGGTGGAACTGACAGGCTGTCTTTCCTGTATCAGCAATTTTGTTGTTGTCATTTCTCCTCACAGAGGTGTCTTTTATGTTCATATTATAATTACATGGTCCAATTTCATAATATATACAATTTGTGTTCCATTTCCATGACAGAAAATCAATAGAACATATTTATAGATTGGATGACATGATTGACACTTTGCTGATGTATCTTTTTCATTATTTTTCAGTCTTGGTGTCTGCGCAATTCATGTATCACTGTAAATTAATTTCATGACATACGAGTACAGTTTTTGAAGGACGTATTTCTGTACAATGTGAATCAATAATGATAATGTATATATACCACAAGGAAATCTAACTACCTACATCAATATATTGTTGCTTTGAAGAATATCATCGGTTGTATTTTGTATAATTCCCAGATACACATTTGACATTAATGCCTTATTTCTACCTTTCGTTGTCCTTCAAAAATGTGTTATTGTTGATTTAACGTTGGCTATTCTCTGCTGGTCTGAAAATTACTCAATCCCTCCCTCCCTCCCTCCCTCCCTCCCTCCCTCCCTCCCTCCCTCCCTCCCTCCCTCTCTCCCTCCCTCCCTCCCTCCCTCCCTCTCTCTCCCTCTCCCCTCTCCTCCTCCCTCCCTCCCTCCCTCCCTCCCTCCCTCTCTCCCTCCCTCCCTCCCTCCCTCCCTCCCTCAATAAATTACCAGAGGATATGTTGGTTTCTAATAACCCAAAACAAGCATTCAAATATTTAGTGGGAAACTTTGAGAGTTATTTGGCAACACTATTCTTATTCAAATTTTATTAAATAATATTCTTTCCTAAATGCCATGGTTATTTGATTTAGAGGCATATTTGAAAGACAACTTTTTTTCTACAAAATATTCATTTTGGTTTGGGAAAAGTGTATGGAATTATATTGAGAGCGTTAACAATTTATGTAGACTTAAAATTATAGCTTTGTCATGATTCATAATGATGGCTCAAGTACTTTCTGCCCGTGTCATACAAAATAAGACCTAAATATTTGAGACTTTCAACAGGGCATGGAATCGGTGTCCTAGTTTAAGATGAACACAGTGACTTACTGGCTCATTTATGCAGCAGCAATGGTAATATGACCTTATCATGTGGGCTATTATTTTCAGTCACTGAGTTAAGCCCTTTTCACATGAGCACCGATAACAAAGGTCCTTCGCCTCGGTCGTTTGCGATTTTTAACAAACTTTCACACGACTTCCACTCACGCCAAAACTAACGTCCCTCGTTTTCCATGGAGGGTCAAAGGTCATGATTGTGCAATCCAATATTTCACTGGTACCGCGCGCAGAGCTTATTCACTGAATGCTTTCTTCTACATTACCAGTGGTTTTCCCGTGAAGATATATGCGTTGTGCGAAGTCAAACGTTACTTTCTCCCACATTTTGTTTTCATTTCTTGACAATTTTATTCTCATTTTATTATGGATATCGAATCAAGTATACTTGCAACAATTCCGACGGATTCACAGAGCCAGATTTCTAACGTAAGGCCATCCAACGAGAAAAATAAACGTGTCCGGGCCAAGAAAGTCTCTTGAAGTTACGATGAAACTGTTTCATTCACAGATCACCATGATGGGGACGTACAAGTTGTTTACCAACACACATCCGGGATTTATTGCAAGCTGATTAGTGATGCGTTCTGCGCATGCAAAATGATACCGCCAAAGCAAGGGTCCCCTGTTTGGGCGCATGAAGCATTTCACACGACCTATCGTGGCGATTTTAACATCATTGCGATTTTTTGGAGGAGGTCTCGATCTTTGTTATAAATAATGAGGGTCAGTGGTAATTATTTAACAAGGATAGCTTTCACACGACTGGGATTTGCTATTTTTTAACATGGATGCGATTTATAGTCAAAGTCCCTTGTTAAAACGGTCTCGTGTGAAACGGCCTTTAGTCTAAAACTAGTACTCCGATTCCATGCCCTGTTGATCGTGACAATAAACTATTGTCCCTTTAACACTGATATGAATGCAATAATATCATTTATACAACAAATGCAGTCCTTTCGTTTCTTTATCAAAGCAATTAATGTATATACAATGTTTGTATAAATAGGCTCTATATTTTTAGGTTTGGTCAAGTCTCTGACAGTGAACTAAAATGTTTCATTATTGTATTTACTGTGTAAGGCGCAATCAGAATCCACAGGCATTTTAACAGCTATTAGTATTATGTCCAATGCTTTTGCTAGTTGCTTTCCAGTATCCAAAACAGTTCCTGGATATCTTCAACAAAAAGTTATGCCCCGCATTTCTGAAAGCCTGATTTCTTACATAATAGATGATAACATTTAACCAGCTCACCGAAGCTAAGAGTATCTGGGATGAGGTTCTCAGCTGAGGAGCAAAATCTTTTGATGTTCTCATGAGGCCCATAGCAACTGATGGAAGCCAACCAATAAAGAGGGTCATGGTGACAATGAAGATCGTGGTGAAAGATTTCCTGTTGTACTGTTGTGTTTGCCAGTCACCATTGGAGGTGACAAGATGGTGTTGATTGGCAATCCTTGAGGCCACACTTCTTGCTATAAAGAGAATCTGTATGTACATAAAGATGATGATCAGAATAACAGCAATTGTTAATACAGTCAGCACTAAGGCAGGTAGTGTGTCTGTGTCTTTGCCAAATTGACATATGAAAAGATGTTCGTTGTAGAGATTATGCCACCTATCATATACCATTGATAATATCAGTGTGTAGAGATTGGTCGAAATCCAGAGAATACAAACTACAATTTTGGCCCTTCGTGATGTTAACCATTTATTATACCGCATGGGGAACACGACAGCAATATAGCGATCGATTGTCACCAGCAGCAGGGACAATGTACATGCAGGAAGTGCTTGTCTTATCATCCAAGCCTGGACATAGCACAATCCATCACCATAAGGCCATGTTCTTCCTGCCAGTGAAATACCAATCATTGGAAGGTAAAAGAAAACACCAAGCATGAGATCCCCAACCGTCATGGACTGTAGAAAGATCTTGGTGGCGTGGTGAAACTCCTTAACTTTGGGTAGAATGAAAAGGCACACAGTGTTCAGAAATAAAATCAGCAATGCTGTAATAGTCCACGCACATGCACCAATGATGTTAAACACTATGTCGGTCTCCTCAGGTTTTGTCTCCTCAGGTTTTGTCTCATTCTCCATTGTTGAATTCATTGTTGATATCAAACCCATGTGGGCCAAACTGGTGCTTATAACAAGCTGCTTGCTGTACTGCACAGCATGTGTATAAATGGGTATTTCTACTCCCACATCACAAAGCCAATTACAATGCCAGATGGTGCAATTGGGAGAATCATTTTGGTGAACTTGAATACTAATTAGGTACTTGTGATGGTGACTTCATGAGCTTGACTGATAAACCACATCATTCAAGACCTTGTCCATGTTATAATGAAGAAATGTCATTGACTCTGTGAGCACGCTGTAGAATTCACCTCCCTGTAGAATTCACCTGTAGAATTCACCTTTCTGTAGAATTCACCTTCCTGATGAACAACAAAATTTAATGAAACTGACACAACGTAGAATTTATTACTGTAAACTCACTTCCGTCCCAAATTGTTTTTGTATGTGGCACTGCAATTTCATTCTGCATTCTGTGATGGTAGAAACTATTACCGCTCCAGTCATGTGTGTCATAAGAGGTTCAAAGAAGGTGCAGTCCTTGCATACGTATAGCTTAGTATTAATAGTGTATTACAAGCTGTACATTTAACATCTGTGTCTCATTCTGTCAGAGAAATAACATAATGAAGGTGTTCCTCTTGCAGCACATGATTCGAAAAAGGCAGCTTTAGATGAATGCTGGAGATTTTCATCGAGTAGCAGCTAGTACTTCAGCACTGCACAGCACACCATAGATCAATCATGTGGCACTGGGTCACAGAGTACACACTTCTCTTGGGGTCACATAGAACCAGGAAATAACACAGTGATTTCAGTTGTTCAAGTTAATATCCAATGAATCTATTTTTGAGTTATTTCCTGTTAAGTGAAACTGATTAAAAGTGGGAAAAGTGTTCACGGTTGGGGTTTCAAGGAGTAAACACTCCCCCTCCCCTATATGGGCCAAGGGAGTTAGGGTTAATAAAGTTTGGGACTAAAATTACTAAAACTTGGGAAGATGAGAACAAGTCATATTAATTAATGGTCTAATTTGGAATTAAACAGGAAAGAATATTCCCACACATCTATTCTTATTGTAGAAAAACATGTTTCTTAAGAATTCTATATTCTTACCGCGAGTCAGTGGAATTCTATAGAGATTGGTCTCTATAGATAACTGGTTCTATAGAATTCTATAGAAAGTAATAACTCTATAGAATTATTTTTGAGTTTCTATAGATTTTTGTAATTTCTATGAGCTCTATAGAACTCTATACGGCGTTCTATAGACTTCTATAGACTTCTATAGAACTTTTTTGTAAGGGTTGTGTTATGAACATACATGTATATTACATTGCCTGCTAGAGGTTCTTCTATGTTTGACAAGGTTTTTACTATTTACTTTGATATGAGGTCACTTAGGGTTACTGTTATCTGATTATACAGACATTTTGTTATATAACAGGTTGGGCTCCAGTCTGGTCTACTGGAGGTAGAATGGTCCAACTGGTCACAGGGCCCAGTCCACCCTTCAATGGTATACATGTAGCAGCTTCCTACTTACAAGATTTGCCCACCATCATTTTGTGGCAGGAAAAGATTAACTCTGTATTCAGAAAAAAGAAAATATGCAATAAACCTTTATCTGGTGCAGCCAAACTCATGATTGAATTAACGATTAATTTCATAACCCTGATTCCCCCTGACTCTCGTGGGAGGATAACAGAATCATTCCCTTTGGAATGTTGCCCTGACATAGTTAAATTTTCTCAGTGAGGAATTGCTCAGCCATACAAAGCAGATATGTTTGGATAATTTATAAAGGAAAATTTGAATAATTTATAAAGGAAAGCTACTAAGCATTGGACATTACCAGATTTTTGTTACACAAGTATTAATCATCCTGAGAAATTGTTCATTGCTGAAGTGCTTTCATCTTAGAGAAAAACGGTATAGTTATGTCAAATTTACAAAAAATATGCACCTATATTATGATATTGTTACGCATCTTACCCTTTGCTTTTGATATGAGCGCCTTCTATTTCACTCCTTTCACTGTTTAATATTTTGCTTATGATGCAATTTCTTTTACTCCCCTTAATACAAAAAAGTTCTATAGAATTCTATAAAAAAATTCTATAGAATTTCTATACCAAATTCTATAGAATATGCTATAGAATCCAAACTCATTACAAATTCTATATAATTTCTATACAAATTCTATAGAGCTTATAGAATTTCTATAGAAAAATGGGCCACCTACAATTTCTATATGAAAATAAACTATTTCTATAGAAATCTAAAGTAACTTGATTTAAATTCTAAAGAAAATCTAGAACTATTTATGGTATTCTATACAATTTATCTTACATAGTTGTATAGAACAGTTTATAGAGTTTTATAGAACAATTTCTAGATTTCTATAGGAAAATATCTAGATTTCTATAGAACAATTTCTAGAGGTCTATAGAACAATTTTTAGAGTTTTATAGAACAATTTCTAGATTTCTGTAGAACAATTTCTACAGTTCTATAGAACAATTTATAGGGTTCTGTAGAACAATTTATAGGGTTCTGTAGAACGATTTCTAGAGTTTATAGAACAATTTCTAGAGTTTTATTGAACAATTTCTAGAGTTCTATAGAACAATTTCTACAGTTCTATAGAACAATTTATAGGGTTCTGTAGAACGATTTCTAGAGTTTTATAGAACAATTTATAGAGTTCTACAAAACAATTTAGATAATTCTTACACATGAGGAAACTGCAAATATACTGTTCTATAGAAAAAACAAATGTGTGGTCTCCAACAGACTTCAAACAAAATAGTTTTGTAATAAAAACAAGGCTGAAAATATAATTTAAAGCGAGATATTCATTTATTTGTTTGACCCATCTATTGTTTTCCAGCAAAAGTAGAACAATATAGAAAGAACCAAAATAATACATGTGTAGGCCTACTTTAAATAATAAGCTAAAACAATTGACCAGGGCATCAACAGGTAGGCTGAGGGTATGCATCACTGTATAGGCATACATTAATCATGTTTGGCACTAAAATTACTCAAATTTGGGAGGATGAGAATAAGTCATTATCATGGACTAAATTGGTTTTAAACAGGAAAGAATATTCCCCCACAACTATTCTTATTGTAGAAAAACATGTTTCTTAAGAATTCTATACAGATTCTTACTCTATGGAATTCTATAGAGATTGGTCTCTATAGATAACTGGTTTTATAACACCTCATACATAGATTCTGTCTTGTGATTGGTTGAGCGTGTCACATGATGTTCGCTATTTTTACTGTAATGCCAAGCAAACAAGGAAAGACTAGCCCATGGCAACCAATGAACTAGCCCCAATATGTTCAAAAGTATTTTGACTTAATCATAAGTCCACTTTTCCTAATTTTTATGAGAAAAAAAATTATGTAAATAAAGTCAAATTTAGAAAAATTGCAATAAAATGATAATTTCTTTCATAAAAATTATGAAATTAAATTTTTTTTCATTAAAATGAAAATTTATTTCATAAAAATTAGGAAAAGTGGACTTATGATTAAGTCAAAATACTTTTGAACATGTTGCCCATGGAATTGGTCTAAATGCATTAATGCTGTTGTTACAACATGAATTAATACATGTTATAGAAGTGTTACAGAAGTTCATTTAATTTCGGAGTGTTGTCAAGTTAATGAAAGTCATGTATTGGTTTGATTTATTGTAGCAGGTCTCTTAATAAATTGTGCAGAATCTATATAATTATGAGGTGTTATAATATACAAATATTGACTGTTTTCACTCGTAGTACAGTGAAACTAGTCTCCCTTGGTGATCCCTGGATCAGTGTTCTATTTTCCCGAGGTGAATGAACTAGCCCATGCAATTGGTCTAAACGCATCAGTGCTGTTGTTACAACATGAGTCAAGTGTTACAGAAGTGTTGCAAAATTTCATTTAATTTCGGAGTGTTGTCAAGTTAATGAAAGTCATGTATTGGTTTGATTTATTGTAGCAGGTCTCTTAATAAATTGTGCAGAATCTATGTATGAGGTGTTAAAAAACAAATATTGACTGTTTTCACTCGCTCCCTCGGTGATCCCTGGAGCGTTCTATTTTAGAACGCTCCAGGGATCACCTCGGGAGGCTAGTTTTAATGTGCCACTCATAGCAGTCAATTTATACTATAGAATTCTATAGAAAGTAATAACTCTATAGAATAATTTCTGCGTTTCTATAGATTTTGTAATTTCTATAGAGCTCACAGCGTTCTATAGACTTATATAAAACTTTTTTGTAAATGTCTAATTCTCAGGGTTTGTTTTACTTTCATGTCCTGGACCCTCAATTGTTCTGCTATGAATATGCAATCCTGCTACCTTTGCTCATGCATATCCAGCGCCAACGCAATGTATAATGCAACACCAGCGAGAGCCTTGCGTGGCATACCCTCCCTCCTTTGGACACGGTTCGTGGGTGGAGCACAGCCAAACAGTCACCATGACTTTCAAAACATGTATACAATGCATTTCTATCCCACTAACATTTTGCTGGCAATTATGAGGTCACCTACCTAATTTCAGGCATTTTCAAAATCATTTCACATTAACTAGGGATGTGATCTTTTGGAGCCTGTAGTGAATTCTGGTTAATGCTGATAGCCTGTGAATTTCATATTTCTCTCCCTGATGGCTTTCCTTACGTCCTTGACCTTTCACAGAGATTTGATGGTTACCAACACATACACCCTCAATTTAATTTTCCCCATTTTAACACATGTTATTTTTCATTTGGATTATTTTCCCCCATTCATTAGGGCATCAATTTTGAGAACTTCAAGGATTTCTTTCAGTTCCTGAACAACCTGGATGACTTTCAGATTGTACTGAGGATGTTTACCTTTGCTGATCAACCGATGAATGAAGGTAATTGTTGTGTCTCTAAAACAGTTGGAAAATTACATTGCCTGAGGGCAGTACATGTTTCTTTCCTCCAATATCTGAGCACTTCATCAAGCTGAATAATTTTTCCAGTTGATAGTTCACCAACTTGATATTTTGAGAATGATGATGGCAAACTTAAGGAGTGTACACCTTTTGTAAATACGCGATTCCAAAATAACTTTATTGTTACGAATCTTACCCTTTGATTTTGATAAATATTGGCACCCTCTATTTCACTTCTTCCACTTCCAATATTTTGCTTACGATGCAATTTCAAGCAGTCTAGTCCCAGGGTTTGTTTCCCCAGAGCCTCGATTGTCCGCTATGAATATGCAATCCATACAAGGCCGCTACTTTTGCTCATGCATATCCAGCGCTAACGCAATGCATAATGCAACACCAGCGAGAGCCTTGCGTGCGTTCCACACCCTCCCGCCACGTGGCTTGGAGCCGTCCTTTGGACTTAGTATATTTTTCTCCTACTTTCCTCGGAGTCCACCCTACACACCGAACATGGTTCATGGGTGTAGCACGGCCAAACAGTCACCGTGACTGACCCGCTCCGTCATAGGCCTTGGTCCGTGTGCCGTGCTCCCATGCGCAACCGCTGCTTCCCTCATGCAATAGCTTAGCATCCCCAGTAAGCATTACCCCTAGAACACGCCCTCCTTTCTGAGTTGTCACTCACTTCACTTTCGTCAAATACCTTTCCTTATATGGAACAAGGACCTGTTGGTATGCGGAAGGCAAACTTCTCATTGGCTAAGACGCTAAACTAGGCTAATGTTTTATTCATTCCTAGGCCCCAGATTTCTATATAAACCCAGAGATTTCCTGATCTCGGCAAAGTGTGGTTCCGAATGATATCTGTGCGACTCGATCCGATCCATGACAGTGTGATATACCAAACTATTACAGTGCGATATACCGAACTATTACAGTGCAGTGCCTTGTTTGTTGAACCAATGGTGCAGTGCGTCGATATGACCATTGGTTCGCCTAGCTAGTGTGGTCTGATACACACTCTGGCCCCTGGTGGTCCCCATCGTCGAGACCGACCAGCCGTCCGTCTCTCAGTGTAGCAGTGCCCGTACCCGTACCGTATACCGAGTGACAAGCCGCATGAACGAATGATGGTCCTGGCTGTATCCGATCCCTTTGTAGTTGGTATTACTCATACACACCATTCAGAACTCGTATTATGTCTAACTATTAAGTCTAATTATTTAACTACGCTACCACTCTTTTTATATGTCATTAGTGCCTTTTATTGTTGTTGAATGCAGAAAAGATAATAAACCAACCCCATTAAATTTTGTCACAACAAAGTTTGTGTCCGCCCTATTATTTTGTTAACCCACAATAGTGGGGAATGCAACATTGTTATAATCTAAAATTTGCCTGCTCTCCACCCCCCTAATTTCTCCTTCCCCTAGCCATCCTCCCTTTTGTCTCCCTCTCTCGTTTCCCTGTATCCTTTCCACTTGCCCACTCTCTCCCTTCTCCTTTTGTTATTAATATCTGTTTTTAGATGTGCAATTCTCCTTTTTTAAGGAACAATTTATATGTATATTTATAACTTTTTACAGTATTTATATGTAAATTTGATTGTTTTCGGCCCACTTGCTGCTTTGTCAGATTTTAATAAACCATCAATAATAATAATAACAATAATAATAATAATAATAATAATAATAATAATAATAATAATAATACTAATAAAACATGAAATGTTTTACAAATTTGAAATGGATCACTGCCGTGATCAATTTTCCCCATTAGAATACATACAAACAAATGCATTTTCACACCTTTCTCAGTAATGGCACAAATTGATTTTCAATTCAAGTTTTGGTTTTTATACATCTCTTTATTCTTATAATTATATTCTTATAAAGTAAGGATCCATTCACAGACATTTTACCCATGGTGTATGTCAGAGTTGTAAGTCTTTCCAGCCAAGTCTTAAGTATAAAGTCTCAAGTCCCTAGGGTCAAGTCTCAAGTCAAGTCTCTGGGAATGTGTACAAAGCCTGTAACTGTACACAGCCTATGGTGACAGCCGTCATGCACATTGTGTCCCCTTGGAAGTTGTCATTGTCATAGGAGTAATTTATGTTTTTAGAACTAAATGTCTGATCAGCGAAACAGTCATTGTCAACAAGTCATTAAGCTCAAGCTGCAAGTAATTCGCAAGTCCCTGACACCATGTCCCAACGCGAGTCTCAAATCAATTCACGTCAAGTCCAAGTCAAGTCACAAGTCACAAAATAATGCAACTACAGTGTGACTTGAGTCCAAGTCACCAATTCTGGTGTACATATACCCTTTAAGTAATCCCTCTGGGGAAAAAAAAAACATTTTTATCCAATTGCTTCTCAGAAATGTTGTTGTGGGAGAGGTAACTGTATATTTAGCTTCACAAAAAATATATGTGTGAGGTATTTGGTTTCCACCCAATTTCCCCTGGAGATGACTGATTATTTCTACCACCTTGAATTAATCCCACCCCCATAATTATCAGCGTCATCAGAACCCCACTCCCACAGAAAAAAAAATCACATTACATTGTTGAGGTTTTGGGCCCACTCTTAATGCCATAATATATATTTCATTTTTTTTTCACAGTAATGACATTATATCCAGACCTTACTCGGCACAAATTAATAATTTCAGAATTTTTTTATATGTAACGTTGTATAAAGCCCTTTTCACACGAGCACCGATAACAAAGGTCCTTGGTAATGGGCGCCAGTTGTCTGTCGCCTCGGTCGTTTGCGATTTTTTAACAAACTTTCACATAACTTCTACTCACGCCAAAACTAACGTCCCTCGTTTTCCATGGAGGGTCAAAGGTCATGATTGTGCAATCCAATATTTCACTGGTACCTCGCGCAGAGCTTTTTCACTGAACGCTTTCTTCTACGTTACCAGTGGTTTTCCTGCGAAGATATACGTGTTGTGCGAAGTCAAACGTTACTTTCTCCCACATTTTGTTTTCATTTCCTTCCCATTTCCCGACAATTTTATTCTCGATTTATTATGGATATTGAATCAAGTATACTTGCAACAATTCCGACGGATTCACAGAGCCAGATTTCTAACGTAAGGCCATCCAATGTGTCCGTATCCGGGCCAAGAAAGTCTCTTGGAGTTACGATGAAACTGTTTCATTCACAGATCACCATGATGGGGACGTACAAGTTGTTTACCAACACACATCCGGGATTATTGCAAGCTGATCTAGTGACGCATTCTGCGCATGCGAAATGATACCACCAAAGCAAGGGTCCCCTGTTTGGGCGCACGAAGCGTTTCACACGACCTATCGTGGCGATTTTAACATCGATGCGATTTTTTTGGAGGAGGTCTCCATCTCTGTTATAAACAACGAGGGTCCGTGGTAATTATTTAACAAGGATAGCTTTCACACGACTGGGATTTGCTATTTTTAACATGGATGCGATTTTTAGTCAAGGTCCCTTGTTAAAACGGTCTCGTGTGAAAGGGCCTTAAGAGAAAACACAAGATTTTATGCATGTTCAAAAAATATAATGTGATTAACCAGCATTTTTCTGTTATATAGTGTACATAAACACATTTCTGAAATGATTTTTTTTTGTGTGCTGAAGACAGTCTGGGTATAATGCAACTTATGCGAAAAAAGTGAAATATATTAATAAGGAAATTATACCCCAAAAATGTAACGTGAGTAAGTACAATATTATCATTTACGTATGTAGACCATCACTTGCCTCTGAAGGAAATATTTTCATGACACCTGTTGCCTTATACTTCATCGTAAATTGATTTGTTTGTATGGGGGTGATGGATTCTTTGATTGGTCAGGCATACAACATTCTGTTTGAAGGAAACGTTGCCAACTTGTGGGTGTCCAGTGTTCATAAGTCATTGTCTGTTATGATCTCTACACATATCTAAGCAACTATAGATCAATATGGCAATAGCATACAAGATGAGGTTCTACAGGACCTGCTGCATATAAACAACATTCTTTTGCTTGTAAACACTGAGCGCAGTTTCATATGGGCAGCCGTCAGTGAGGGAAAAAAAAGATTGTGCCCAAAATTTAACATTTTGTCTTGATATTGTCTGTTAAATTATTGTTTTCAATAATTTCATAGTATTTTTGAAACATTATGAAATTTTTCTTGTGTTTTGCACTAATGGCCGCCCAAGGTTTTCCAAAAACTACATCTATCATGAGAGTCCGGCAGGCTAGTCAAAACTCGTCTCCTAGTAGTCCGGCGGGCTAGTCAAAACCCCTCTCCTAGTAGTCTGGCGGGCTAGTCAAAACCCCTCTCCTAGTAGTCCAGCGGGCTAGTCAAAACCCCTCTCCTAGTAGTCCGGCGGGCTAGTCAAAACCCCTCTCCTAGTAGTCAATGGGCTAGTCAAAACCCCTCTCCTAGTAGTCCAGCGGGCTAGTCAAAACCCCTCTCCTAGTAGTCCGGCGGGCTAGTCAAAACCCCTCTCCTAGTAGTCAGCAGGCTAGTCAAAACCCCTCTCCTAGTAGTCAGCAGGCTAGTCAAAACCCCTCTCCTAGTAGTCCGGCGGGCTAGTCAAAACCCCTCTCCTAGTAGTCCGGCGGGCTAGTCAAAACCCCTCTCCTAGTAGTCCGGCGGGCTAGTCAAAACCCCTCTCCTAGTAGTCCGGCGGGCTAGTCAAAACCCCTCTCCTAGTAGTCCGGCGGGCTAGTCAAAACCCCTCTCCTAGTAGTCCGGCGGGCTAGTCAAAACCCCTCTCCTAGTAGTCCGGCGGGCTAGTCAAAACCCCTCTCCTAGTAGTCCGCCGGCTAGTCAAAACCCCTCTCCTAGTAGTCCGGCGGGCTAGTCAAAACCCCTCTCCTAGTAGTCCGGCGGGCTAGTCAAAACCCCTCTCCTAGTAGTCCGGCGGGCTAGTCAAAACCCCTCTCCTAGTAGTCAGCAGGCTAGTCAAAACCCCTCTCCTAGTAGTCAGCAGGCTAGTCAAAACCCCTCTCCTAGTAGTCCGGCGGGCTAGTCAAAACCCCTCTCCTAGTAGTCCGGCGGGCTAGTCAAAACCCCTCTCCTAGTAGTCAGCAGGCGAGTCAAAATTACAAAGACTGCACTGAATCCTTTTTATTTTATATTTACACATTTATTTCATTTGTGTCATAATTTCATCAGAAATATTCTCTCATAAACAAGGAATTATCGACATGAAAAGTCTCTGACTCTCTTTGTCCTACCTCAAAAATAGTGACAAATAAGGGCAAACCCTGGTATTGTGTATCAAATATGAAAACAGAATTGATAACAATTGTCTTTATGTATATAACTTACAGGTGAGTTTGGACGGGCAGTCCAGATTGCAACCGGACATAACTTGGATACTCATGTAGTACACACAGTCTTCCAGATATTTGACATGGATGGTGAGTTGATTAAACAGCCTCAAGATATCCATGGGAGGTGGTTTTATGTTTGAAATTTATGTCAAAACATTTGCCCTTATCCTTTCCTCCAAGCCACCACAATCTGAAATTCCTGGTTGTGGCACAACCACACTAATAATAATAATAATAATAATAATAATAATAATGTGGACTTATATGGCGCACGTATCCACCAAACTGGTGCTCAAGGCGCATTACATTATTACCCCTGCTCATCAGGCTCATAAATCATTCCTGAAACCATCTCAGCTCCCTGGGGAGTATACAGCTCAATTGCTGCCATTTCAGTGCATATGGGCTAATCAAACACAACAACCAACTCTGCCCTCACAGGTACCCATTTACCCCTGGGTGGAGAGAAGTAATTATGGTAAAGTCGCAGCTGGGATTCGAACCCACATTCTGACGACTCAGCCATCAGAACACAAATCCGATGCACTAAACCACTCGACCATGGCACTAGTGAGTTTATTAATGATATAATTCAGAGAAATGTATAATTCAGGGAAATACAAAATCATAGAATCAGGAAAGCTCAGTGGTTGTGAGGTTAAGATGTCTGCACTAGTAAGAATGAGGTTGTGGGTTCTTATCCCGCCCGAGTCGCCTGTAGATTTTTTCCACAGACACTCGGAAAGCACTGAGTATACAGTGCTTCCTATACATTATGTCAGTGTAAGGGCAAAAATCAAGGTCAGTCACTCAACGCAAGAATTTCACAAAATCATAGAAGATCGATCGATCAGAGAAACATCTGTAATTGTGGAAATATTTTCACCCTACCCGGGATTGTCATAAATTGAGGGAAACATGAAGTACGGCTTTTGAATTTAGGTTTATGTTGTTCATCCTTCATCCTTAAGCTTGATTAAAGTTTGTGTGCTTGTAATAAGAACTGGGGGAGGTCAACTGCTGGACAATGAATCACGGAATTGTACTTTTGCTTCCTGGATTACATCTCATGATATGGAGTAAGATGTCTGGCCACACAACAGGTGCGAATCACATCTGACTAGCATCCTCGAAATTGTCATATAGGATCAATTTACCAACATATTTGTTTATACAGATCTAGTGTTTCTGGAATCGGTTAGATTGGAAGCTTTAAATATGGAACATGGTGTAATCGCTGTCTTTTGTGAACTGCTCTTAAATCGTGTGATTAGAAAAAATATAAATACAAGTTTAGCTCAATGATATGGGGGGAGTGTACGCATCCCTTCAAATCCCCCCCCCCCCCTTTCTCGGGTTCTATAATACACCTTATATAAATTCTTTGAACAACATAATTGTCACACTTACATGGCCAGCTGTAATGTACTGTTTCAATGTTGTTCCCAGTTGATTTCACCATCAAACAATTCTTTATAAAGTCAAAGATAACACAGTTCCATTTGAAAGTAAATTGTTTTCGTAAGAGACTATATACAAGAGTGACTTCACATATGGTGTTGACAGAACTGGAGAGGGGTACACAAGTATTGTATCATCAGTACAATGTGAAGGTTGTGTCCTCGTTTCGGCGAAATGCAATTTCACGTATGCTTACGTATTGAACCCATATGAGCACATTTCAGTCAGTTGAAACTGTTGACTTGAGTGCATCCATCATTTCTTCTTGTTTTCAAGTGATTTTGATATTGTTGGATGACCCATTTATTCCCAGTCACATGACCATGTTTCAACCAATAGGAATCTTCACGCAGCGTATATAAATCATTTTCAAAAGCAAATTGAATTGGCTAATACCGGGATTGACACCACGTCCAGATCTGTAAATCCTTCAGTGTCACAAGCTGTTCACTTTTTAATCCAAGATGAATCTTCAACTGCCACATTAATCATTGTAATTTACATACACAGAACCCTGCCTGCTTAAGAACTTGGTGACTCTATGTGTTATATAAGCTTATGATCCACAGATGCTTATGTGGGCCGTTGTTAATCTTGCCGGAAATTAAGTTTTTATGACATGACCAGTGCTGTCATTTTTCGCTCACCATGACACTGCAGGAAAAATTCCTACGGATTGCCAAAAGTGTTTTTTTTTTTTTTTTTTTTTTTTTTTTTGGGGGGGGGGGGGGCCCCACATGTATAGAAGTCAGTGAAGGAAAAAGGACACTTCTTCGTCACAAATTACTGCATTTTTATTTCCTTTCCTGAATTTCATAGATCAATCTGGCAACAACTTCCAGAACAGAATTATGTATTAATATAACTTATTATGAGTACATTCGGGTAAAGAAGCTGAATACAACACAGTTTATTTTTTTTGACCCTCTCATTATGTTGAAACATTGCATTATGAGCTACATTGCAAATCATTCAACCATGTTGGACTAATTCTATGCACTAATTTCCCCTTAAAGGAAAAGTACAACGTTGGTAATGTTGACAAAAACTTCTTCTACGTGTATGCTTACTTTCGTTGAATCAAGGTATGCATTAAACAACCAACATGTTGAAGTTTTACCTAACGAAGTTGCGTCGTTTGTGGGAAAATAGAAAAAAATATCTACATTTTTTCATATAATTTCTAAAATGGAATTTTTATTGTACTAATATGGAAATATAGTTGGGAAATTGTTTTAATAATTTTTCTTACACAATAGCACCTCAGAAAAAAGATTTCAAAGGATATGATTGATAACATCATCAACTTTACACCAAGTAAGTTTTATGTAAATCCATCATCAACAGTTTTTTCTGGACAGCAACTTTTTGGAAATAAATTCTTTTTTTTACATATGTGACCTGTCACCACGAAACCCGGACAAAGTCGCACCAATCCATTTCGAGTAAACAGCGTGCAAAGTCATTTCAGGGTGGAATCGTCCATTTTTGGATTTTGGGATGACCGTATGCTTTACATATTCATCTATCATTTTACTTTAACCCTCCTATATACAGTGCAGTTGCCATAGAATTGTCAGACCTTTCAAAACCTTTCAAGTTTGCTGTACTGAAGGGTTTTGAAAGGTGAGAAAACTGTCTGACAAAAGGGACCTATGAAAGGTTTCGAAAGGTGTAACAACTCTCTGAACAAACTGGTGTTGAAATGTTTCAATACCTTTCAAAGGGTATTGAAAAGTGTGGTTGTTCAGTAGCAACAAATTCTGGAGGGTTTTAAAAGGTTCATAATAATTGATAGCCATTTTAGCCCGTAAGCAGATTTTGAAAGGTTTTGAAACGTCAAACCATAGGAGGGTTAAAAAGAAATTAAATCTGTTAAGGTAAAATACTTTTTTACCCTATTTTCGGAGCGATGTTGGTGAACAAGAAGCGTGGACTTCCTGTACAAAAGCCTTCTTTTCTCTGATTGACTTGTTATTGATTGGGCATGTTGGGGGGCTTAATCCCCTCCTGAGGGGATTACAGGAAAGGGTTACCCATACAAGTTTATAATCATTCAAAAGCTTATGAACTGGAGAATATGAAAATACCAAAAACTCAAAATAAAAATTTCCGACTTTGTCTGGGTTTCGTGGTGACAGGTCACATATAAATAACAATTTCCTTTTTTCTAAGATGAAAGCTCTTCAGATGGATTAATTTCTCAGAATGATTGAAGATTGATACTTGTCCTAACTTTATACTTAGTAAGTTTAAAGTTGAACTGTAATCATCTGTTTCTTTGGAATACTGATGTTAAACGCTCAGCGCACATTGTAGCTCTCTAACGATGAATTTGCACCCAGTGTCTTAATGATAACCACTTTGGCATCCAGTGAGTGTTGTGCATATGTTTTAGTACTACACGTGTGTGTACTTCTTCCAGCTAGTGATCTCTTGAGATATTCCGAGCATACACACTGCAAAATAATACACCAAACATGAGGCACTGTCACTGCCCTTTCGTCCACAGCTCATGCACAGTTCAAATACCTTCCCTTTATTCCATATGTTATTTAAACTCTTCCTGGAAATGAGTTTCGTTGAAGAGTTGTCAATAATTCCACATGAACACAAACCAATTATTTGAAGTATGTAGATATCAAGGTTGTCCAGCTGTGTAACAAGGTCTCTAATTCGTCCACCTTGACATTCTGATCATTTCTGCTTTATTTTATTTCATTTTTCTTGCAGGGGATGGTAAACTAAGCCAGAATGAATTCTTAGGAGTGATGAAAAACCGGATTCACCGTGGCTTTCGGGTGAGCAATGAGGGAAAACTGGACTAATTTACAAATATTTGTCAAGCCATCTTTAACAGATGATCAAATAAAGGGAATTACATTATATCAATTCATTGCTTAAAGATACATCTGTGCGTTTCACAAGTTTTAAGCACACTCGGAAAAAGGAAGCAAATCACTTAAAAATGTGTACACATGTCGAAAAGTGGGGGGAATGATATTGAAATGTGTGTGCATAATGTACAATGAATGAAGTACTTGCAGTGAACAACCAATCAGAATCCCATGGCTATAATAAAGATGACACCCAAACAGACAAAGACACAAATAATAATTTTTTTAAACAAACCAAATGTTTCCCCTTTTTTGCTTGTTTTTTATCACTAGGCATTATAAGTTCATTTATTCACTTAATTACTCTTTATCCATTGCTGCTCAATTATTACGTGGATTTTATTTTTGAAAGTAATTTACTTTCTTTCAACTAGGGAAAGAGCAATGTAACGATTAATACTGAGCAAAAAGCATATGAATTCATTTGTACAACATAAGCAACCAACTACAAAAACGGCGGAAATCGTCTCCAGAAATGTCGCAAAGCAGTGTTTTTTTGTCTTTCCAGTTTCATATCTCAACTTCTACTCAACGTATGAATTTCGTTTTTGCGCCCAAAAGGAGAATAGTTATTCCTCTTAAAAACAGCGCTTAAATTGTATTACATGATTGTTTTAAAGTCTCCTACCATGCCGGTTAAAGATCGTCGGTTTTGTCAATTTTACCGTGTAGGCGACATTTTTTGCTCATTGCAGACTATGCAATCCAGTCCCTAAACGGTCGTAACTCAGTAACCTTCCGGCCGATTATTTTCATTCGAGCTTTAAAATAGAGGTTGATCCCTCACGGAAAGTTGATGTAAAACTCTCGTTGATTGGCTACATTTTACTGGCGTACTTAGTACTGTGAAACTAAGCAGCGAATCAGAATGGCCGTTTGAGATCCCATTGAAGTACACGTCCACAGCATCCGGTGTTTTATGATAGAGATGGCCACGTTGAACAAGGGTTCCAGAATTCTGTGAGGAGTTTCAAGGTTGAACGTACAGCCCACACAGGCCCCGTGAAGATAATAATCTATGTACTGATGTATATAGGATACACTAAGTGTGCAAAATAAGCAGAGAGAAATTCATATGATGGATTCACATAGAATATGTATCTTCAAAAGTTGTTTCACAATGACCTGAGGCTAAATGCACAGAGATGCTAAGCAGATTGCTTATCAGTCAAATTTGCTAAGCAGGTTTGGATGGTTACCAGTCAGTGTTTCATTCAAAATGTTTATACCTTGGCTGCTTGTCTGTTTCAAATTACTTAGCAAAAATATTTGCTTAGCGCAATTTTCTGCTAAGCAGCTGGAGGAAATTGGCCTGTGGGGCCAATTTCTCTCCAGCTGCTTAGCCGATAAAATTGCTTACCAGAAAAAAATGCTTACCAGCCAAAGTTTCATACAAAATGTGTGCATTTTGGATGGCGCTTTGTTTTATATTGCTTAGCAAAATTCTCTGCTTAGTAGATGTATGAAATCGGTCTGTGGTCTGTTCATTACTAATACTGATCATTATTGCTGGGACATTATGAAGGTGTATAGTGTGGCTTCATGCTATTGTTTTATACATGGAATGTGGCTGATTTATAACATCATACATATGCATATAAATGTGAAGCTTTGCATGGCTGATATTAAAAAATATAAAAAAAATATAAAAATCATTTTCTGAGAATGTGAGGATGTGAAGAATACCAATGGTGTTAAATCTTGACGTTATTTTGACTGGCATACGTCGGTCATCTTGAGTTTCACACATCACCACACATGGACTCCTTTCTCTAACAGGATCCAACCTGATGTGGTTAAGATGCTCATCTTCTCCATGACAGTATCTCATTGACAGATTTAGAGGGGGGGTCTTCCCCCCTTTTTTTTTGAAAATCATGCATTCTCATCTCTTCCCCCCTAGCCACTCATATTAATCAACTTGGCAAAGGAAACACATGTACAAACAAAATGTGTCGTGTTTTTCAGAGGAAAAGTTCTAACCAATCTGAAGTTTGTTGTTATATTGACAAATCTTGTTTATATTTACCTCCTGTTGGATTCATATTTATAGACGGTAAGTACATACATGTGCATGTACTCTACATGTTTATTGAAAATGATCGCTGATTTCTCACAACTTGTAGTTAGAAATGTTAATTTATCTTAGTTGGAACTAGAACCCCAAAAATGTTATTGGTTATAACATTTCTGTATTAAATACTTTCCTGTGCTATCAAACCTGTTTAACTTGACACCAAACTGGGGCTAAATCGTGATTTAATGATACAAAATTGGATTGTTTCATTCCTGTAAGAATACCTTAAGGTAGAATATCCATTTAAGTAGGGGGGACAAGATAACATGAGTCTTCTGTCCTCTCATCCTGGCTGGGCCAGGAAGGGTTAGCATTTCGAGCATTATGTAATGCCAACAATTTTGTTTGAAACCTGGTTTCTGGTCTTTTCTCAGCATACTTCGCCGCATTTTTTTAATTTGTTTTTATATATACAGAATGTTTTCTTCAAAATTGTGCATAAATTTCAAGGAATCAAGCTGTTATTCCTTTGCCTTTATTTGAAACCATTGATCAATTATGTGCTAAAGTCTGTGTTTACTTTTTAGGAAACCATTTGTGTTTCAATAAACATAGAATATACTCACATAAAAATAATAATGAAAATAATAATAAATATTTTAAAAGGCATTGCCGCACCACTTTTGAAGCTGAGCTCGACACTTTTATTTTGGTTGGGGGTTAGGGGCACTAAATGATTTCTTTACCAAAAAGTGTTAACAAGCATTGTTAACAAAGAAACAAGACGATTGTGTTATAATATTCCTTGTCCAGGATGTTCCTGAAGAAAAAAAAATCAGTCAATCAAATAATGGGAAAGTGAATGTCAGTGAATGACATTGGAGTTGATCTCTCAGTGAAATTCCCTTGAAAAGTAACATGAATACACTACAGGAAATAAATGGCATTCCATGACCAAGGACACTTCTCAGGGAAGGGTCTAGAACATAATGCATTTTAGTTGCTCAACATTATTCAGCAAATGACAACATGTTGCCAGCAAGCTTTGAGAAATAAAATGCGATATTCTTTAATTTTGTCCTTGTCTCTTGGTCTTGATCTCTGTTTGTCTGTCTTGTTCATTTTCTTTGTCTGCTTTATTTGTCCACTCCTTTGTTTGTCCTTGTATTGTTCCTTTACACATTTCTGTACAAGCCTTGGCTTTTGAATATGCCTCCATATTTGCTTCTGTATTATATCATTTGGTGTGTTTTTTTCTCTTTCATATTGTTTATTTCTGAATTTATTTTAAAAGTTGCAATGTGGAAGTAAATGTTAAGTTGAATTTGAGTTCTTTAAAATGTGCTTTCTTGCATCGTGTCATAAGGCTGCTTCATACTAATAAGGCTGGTCAACACAAATACAAAAACGGATTGTGACATCAAAACCGTGAATTTATGACAACATTTGCTTCACAGTCACATTTAAGGATGGTATACTATTGGGGATGTTGGCCAAACTGCTTCTATGAGTATGCTTACTCTCTTTGAATCAAGATATACATTGAAGGGAAGGTACCGGTACATCATTGGTAATGTTGGCCAAACTGCTTCTATGAGTATGCTTACTCTCTTTGAATCAAGATATACATTGAAGGGAAGGTACATCATTGGTGATGTTGGCCAAACTGCTTCTATGAGTATGCTTACTCTCTTTGAATCAAGATATACATTGAAGGGAAGGTACATCATTGGTAATGTTGGCCAAACCGCTTCTATGAGTATGCTTACTAGCTCTCTTTGAATCAAGATATACATTGAAGGGAAGGTACAACATTGGTAATGTTGGCCAAACCGCTTCTATGACTATGCTTACTCTCTTTGAATTAAGATATACATTGAAGGGAAGGTACAACATTGGTGATGTTGGCCAAACTGCTTCTATGAGTATGCTTACTCTCTTTGAATCAAGATATACATTGAAGGGAAGGTACAACATTGGTGATGTTGGCCAAACTGCTTCTATGAGTATGCTTACTCTCTTTGAATCAAGATATACATTGAAGGGAAGGTGCAACATTGGTGATGTTGACCAAACTGCTTCTATGAGTATGCTTACTCTCTTTGAATCAAGATATACATTGAAGGGAAGGTACATCATTGGTGATGTTGGCCAAACTGCTTCTATGAGTATGCTTACTCTCTTTGAATCAAGATATACATTGAAGGGAAGGTACATCATTGGTGATGTTGGCCAAACTGCTTCTATGAGTATGCTTACTCTCTTTGAATCAAGATATACATTGAAGGGAAGGTACATCATTGGTGATGTTGGCCAAACTGCTTCTATGAGTATGCTTACTCTCTTTGAATCAAGATACACATTGAAGGGAAGGTGCAACATTGGTAATGTTGGCCAAACTGCTTTTATGAGTATGCTTACTCTCTTTGAATCAAGATACACATTGAAGGGAAGGTATGACATTGGTAATGTTGGCCAAACTGCTTCTATGACTATGCTTACTCTCTTTGAATCAAGATACACATTGAAGGGAAGGTACGACATTGGTGATGTTGGCCAAACTGCTTCTATGAGTATGCTTACTCTCTTTGAATCAAGATATACATTGAAGGGAAGGTACATCATTGGTGATGTTGGCCAAACTGCTTCTATGAGTATGCTTACTCTCTTTGAATCAAGATATACATTGAAGGGAAGGTACATCATTGGTAATGTTGGCCAAACCGCTTCTATGAGTATGCTTACTAGCTCTCTTTGAATCAAGATATACATTGAAGGGAAGGTACAACATTGGTAATGTTGGCCAAACCGCTTCTATGAGTATGCTTACTCTCTTTGAATCAAGATATACATTGAAGGGAAGGTACAACATTGGTAATGTTGGCCAAACCGCTTCTATGACTATGCTTACTCTCTTTGAATTAAGATATACATTGAAGGGAAGGTACAACATTGGTGATGTTGGCCAAACTGCTTCTATGAGTATGCTTACTCTCTTTGAATCAAGATATACATTGAAGGGAAGGTACAACATTGGTGATGTTGGCCAAACTGCTTCTATGAGTATGCTTACTCTCTTTGAATCAAGATATACATTGAAGGGAAGGTGCAACATTGGTGATGTTGACCAAACTGCTTCTATGAGTATGCTTACTCTCTTTGAATCAAGATATACATTGAAGGGAAGGTACATCATTGGTGATGTTGGCCAAACTGCTTCTATGAGTATGCTTACTCTCTTTGAATCAAGATATACATTGAAGGGAAGGTACATCATTGGTGATGTTGGCCAAACTGCTTCTATGAGTATGCTTACTCTCTTTGAATCAAGATACACATTGAAGGGAAGGTGCGACATTGGTAATGTTGGCCAAACTGCTTTTATGAGTATGCTTACTCTCTTTGAATCAAGATACACATTGAAGGGAAGGTACGACATTGGTAATGTTGGCCAAACTGCTTCTATGACTATGCTTACTCTCTTTGAATCAAGATACACATTGAAGGGAAGGTACGACATTGGTGATGTTGGCCAAACTGCTTCTATGAGTATGCTTACTCTCTTTGAATCAAGATATACATTGAAGGGAAGGTACGACATTGGTGATGTTGGCCAAACTGCTTCTATGAGTATGCTTACTCTCTTTGAATCAAGATACACATTGAAGGGAAGGTGCAACATTGGTGATGTTGGCCAAACTGCTTTTATGAGTATGCTTACTCTCTTTGAATCAAGATATACATTAAAGGGAAGATACAACATTGGTAATGTTGACAAAACTGTTTCTATGGGTATGCTTACTCTCTTTCAATCAAGATGTAGATTGAAGGGAAGGTACAACATTGGTAATGTTGGCCAAACTGCTTCTATGACTATGCTTACTCTCGTTGAATCAAGATATACATTGAAGGGAAGGTACAACATTGGCAATGTTGGCCAAACTGTTTCTATGACTATGCTTACTCTCTTTGAATCAAGATATACATTGAAGGGAAGGTACAACATTAGTAATGATGGCCAAACTGCTTCTATGAGTATGCTTACTCTCTTTGAATCAAGATATACATTGAAGGGAAGGTGCAACATTGGTAATGATGGCCAAACTGCTTCTATGAGTACGCTTACTCTCTTTGAATCAAGATATACATTAAAGGGAAGGTGCAACATTGGTAATGATGGCCAAACTGCTTCTATGAGTATGCTTACTCTCTTTGAATCAAGATATACATTGAAGGGAAGGTACATCATTGGTAATGTTGTCAAAACTGCTTCTATGAGTATGCTTACTCTCTATGAATCAAGATATACATTGAAGGGAAGGTACAACATTGGTCATGTTGACATAACTGCTTCTATGAGTATGCTTACTCTCTTTGAATCAAGATATACATTGAAGGGAAGGTACAACATTGGTAATGTTGGTCAAACGGCTTCTATGAGTATGCTTACTCTCGTTGAATCAAGATATACATTGAAGGGAAGGTACAACATTGGTAATGTTGGCCAAACTGCTTCTATGAGTATGCTTACTCTCTTTGAATCAAGATACACATTGAAGGGAAGGTACAACATTGGTAATGTTGGCCAAACTGCTTCTATGAGTATGCTTACTCTCTTTGAATCAAGATACACATTAAACAACTAACCTGAAAGTGTAAAAAAAACATTCACAAATGTTGACAGAAAACCTCATTGTTTCTTGTGTTTTTCTCTTTAATGAGAGCATTTCAGACAGAATATTCTTTTCTTGACCAACTTGACCAACTTGACCAACTTGACCAACTTTTGTGCTAACGATTTAGCTTTCGGATAATTCAGTTATTTTGTTATCAGGTAGTAACCACGCCTCTTAGTATCTTAACTCTTAGTATGAAACTTGCTTTATTCCAAATGTGCTTCTAGATAGGCATCTTGTTCTTGATGTAGTTCATTAAATGTGCTTCTAGATAGGCATCTTGTTCTTGGTGTAGTTCATTAAATGTGCTTTCAGATAGCTCAGCAATAGATTTGCACAATTGTTTGATCCAGGGTGTGTGTGTGTGTGTGTGTGTGTCCCCCCCCTCCCTCCACACACACCATTTTTATCATCGTGCATGTAAATCTACCATACGTTTTTTCGTGTGCTCCCTTTTTTGAGACCCTGGATTTGCCCCTGATTTGCACATTGGATAAATATTCATTCATTCATTCATTGAAATTATGTCATTAAAATTTTTTTAATATTTTCCTGGCTACTAATTGACCTTTTATGACGGTGTAGACATCTTGTTTTTCTGCCATACAAATCCATGTAACCAAACCGAGGCTGGATGGGAAAATAGTCTGGTCCCTTGTATACATTGAGAGTTAGCACTGTAATCTAACTTGTGCATAAAGGGAACCTGATAAAGATGGCCGCAGCGGGATAAAGGTCTATATTGGTCAGTTTCTAGTTAATTTATTTCTTAACCCTCCTACTCTAGCTGCACTTTAGTGGCAAGTAGCTATAGAGGCCAAATCAGTCCACTGCCTGTTTTGACTGTTGACCCAAATGTGCACACAGGGGCATTTTTGACTGGTTTTTACTTTCATTTTGACCACCAGACAATGCTTTTACCAGTCAAAAACTGTCAACTCATTTTGACCTACAAATGTACTTACTACACATAAGGTTTGACAGTGTTTGACTTTTCAGTGCACTAGATATACCTTGGCAAGTATATCAACATTTTCACTGACTTTTACCCTTGTAGTAGTAGGAGGGTTAATCACTTATATCACACCTCTGCCTTTTCTTTATGAAGAGCAGGTTTTTTCTCCATCAAGCACAATCATTCTTAAAGTAGATTCATTTACCGTGGAAATAATTTTGTTGATCTTCAGATGAATTGCCTGGAATTTCATACACATGCTGACCAATAAGGGGTCATCAGCTTGAGTTGCCCTTTTCAGAGCATGGAAGTGTCTTTCTACTTCTCCCACCCCCTGCCTACAATCCTTGATTATATTCGATTGGACACACCCTCCATCTCGCCCATATTTAATAATCTACAGAATGGTTACCTCAATGACTGCTGGATATATGGGCATATTCTGACAATTAACACATACAGTAACAATTGATTTGATTTTGCCCTTATGCCGATGTATGTAACATTGTTGGTGGGGGGTTTCATGTGTCCCAATTTTTTCCTACATTGTTGGTCATCCCGTATTGAAACTAATGGCTACCACTGTTGCACAACAATAAAATTTAATTCTATGCAGTCACTTTTATTTGAGTAAATATTTATATGGGCTTTTGAAACCCCCACCCTGAAAACTAATGCCAACACCAAAGAACTTGACCAACATAGCAACAGTAGTCATGGAAAGGCGTAACCCTATTAGTTAATCTGTTTGATTGATAGGCTGGATTGGTGTATGTCTGGGAAACCCCAAGTAATTTGTACTTCTTACTTTTGATGTCTTTCAGCCTTTCCTCCCGAAATTATTCTGACATTGCTTTTATTTGTCACAGGAACACCTGCAAAAGCCAGTTGGTTGGCAGGGATTCAAGGCATGTGTCAAGCAAGAACTCAAGCAGAAATAAGGACTGGAAACAGGACTGTTTCTCAGGGTCAACTTGTGTGACTTTGACGAACTTGTTGTGAAGCAGGTTCCAATCCTTCTAGATATAGAGCTTCAATCAGATGGACAAATGAATAGAGGGCTCCCTCCACTTGCTGGATGTGCCTTGCTGGCCTGATACTGAGCAGTATTTATGGTAGTATGTTTACCTTGATGGAAATGGAGGGGAAACAAAAATATGGAATTTGACTGCTGATTACCTTTTCACCTCTCCTTATAATTGTAAATTTATGAAATTTAATGTATCTAATCTACATTTGCAGCGCTGTGAATAAGCATTGTGACACGTGACGATCAACTGAGAACAAAATTGCAGTCTGGAAAGGCGTGTGACCAATTATGTGAGGGATACATGCCATCATTATCTGTTAATAGTATATATACTAAGTACTTTAGAATATCTGGTAATGAACTTAGAGAAAGTGTGTCAAGCAGTCTTTATCATATGATAAAGACTGATGGGGGCATGGCTATGAGATATAATGGACCAAGCTGGAGGTGAGGTCTGTTATCACCTGTGCCAGAGGGCTTTATCATGCGGTATTAGACAAAGCAATCAACTTCTATTCCAAATAATAAGTGCTTGTATAATTTAATTTTCTAAATTTAAATATCGAATAATTTTGGTTGAAAATGAACCAACTGACAAATCTACTGTTAGGGTACAAATAAAACATCAACTCAGCGGGCAAGTCAATATGATGCATAACTTCTCCGATCTTTTCGGTTCAATTCAACACTGTGTATTGCGTGCCGGTTTCATATAACAGGTGATAAGCAACTCGCATACGCACAGGAAATTTTTGATTATGATTGGACTATGTCAGCTGTTAATACACCAGTCAGATTGTCTGGGCCATTTGTTAATGACACCTCAGGGTACATGTACACCCACAGTTCAATTAAACAATTCTCACTAACATTTATTAAATGGCTGTCAAAAGAATTTGTATCAAATTTCGAACAATTTCTAGCTTATAACAATTTCTAGCTTATAACAATTTATCAGAGAGCAAAATGTATGTATTTATTGATGAAATTCTCAAATAGACCTTATGCATATGATGTCGCAAACTGAATATCGCCCTCTGAATATCGCCCTCATTCAGAGGCTAGAGAAGGTCACTCATTGGTTCATGTATGCGCGCTGTGCGTGCGTATACGTGAACCAATGAGTGACCTGTGTTTGCCTCTGAAAGGGGGCACCCTTCAGTTTGCGACATCGTATGCATAAGGTCTATTAGGATATTAAACAAATGATTATTTTTTGTGAAACGTTGATGTACGTATGAAGCACTGTATACTGAGTACTTTCCACAGGAATGAATGTACCATTGTACTTCACCTTAATATAGCAGTTATATTTTCTTTTAGCCAATTACCAAAGACATAGTCAGCGTTAAACTGTATGTGCAAGTGGGTCTTAACAGTGCCACCTGTTTCTGTTGCGTGCCGGATGTCATAATATAATGCTAGTTTGCGTGATAGTGCCAGAGTCAATTAATCTCCTTTTATCAAAATGACTTGTATGACGTTATACAAACAAATCAAAATTGAACATTGTTGACATGGTCAGTTAATTAGCACAGATGTCTTAGTAGGTATTATGTTTTCTGACGTGAGTGACATGGGTGGTTATATATTTCAGAGAAAGCTACTGGGATGTAAGCATGAGTAACGTCCTGTCACCCAGTCAAAATAAAATGTTCTAACTGGTCACTGAATGCTGGAACACAAGCTGTTTTCACATGTGGAATACCTAAAAGGATTTGACGTATATGGTATCTGGAAACAGCAGTATCCCTGTTGGGAAGCAGTCAAAATGCTATTTTGAGAATGCATTGTGCTCCTGAAAAAAAAATTCCGAATATAAATGAGAAAGTTCCATATTTTCAGACATAGCTTTTTCAATTGGATTTTCCTTTTAGGAGCTTTCTGATAAATTGGGAAAAAAAAACACTAACAGTTTTACTCTGATCATTACTGTTTTCTAAGACAGGATCATCTCTAAAAAATTCTGAAGGTCAAACTAAAATGATATGCATAAATCCTGTTACAAAATCAAAACTGAAGATCCCAGAGAAGAGTAACGGACACCCCAACCCACTCATGTGCATCATTTAAACTGATGCATAGTTATTCAATAGCTTTAATCTGTCATCTCACCCTTGTTACTAAATTAACATCAGTAATTGATTATAGCAATGTCACTGACTGGTTTGTTTGTTTTTTTAACATGCCCTTGTATGCTTTGAGGGTTATTGTTCGGTTTGTTTGAATTTTGTCCAATTCAATCAGGAAATGGTATTTTTAGTGGTGGATCCAGGTTGGAAGAAAAGTGGACACCCGAAAAAAGTATGGTAAATTTACATGAATGGCGGAAAAACAAGGAGTGAACCGCTGGATTGGTCTATTATTGAAGATTGAATGGGATGGTTTACCATTATAAATGGGAATGTATGAAGAAGAAATAAATAACATTTTATCTTTAATAGGTACTAGTTAAAGATGTCAGCTTTGTCAGTTATGTAAAACCTTGCATTTGAAAATATATTTATAATTTGATTTCTTTAAAATGTGGAATATTTAAATGTGATGTATACAATCTTATATTGTTACTTTATTAAAGGTTTGTGTTGCAAGAATAACAAGTGTAAGATGGAGGCATCATGTTTACGTTAAGTTTGTTTATGTGTTCATTAGAGTTGGTGGTAGTTGGAATAACAATGATGCAGAAAATTTTTGTGAAAGTTAAAATTTGTTATCATTTTTGGAAAATAAAAAGCACAATAAGCTAGAATTGTTTTCATTATTTTAAACACACCCATTCAACCAATTCTCCCCCTAAAAAAAAAAAAAAATACCTTAAAGGGACAATATGGTCAAGATTAGACTTTCAACAGGGCATGGAATCAGTGTCGTAGTTTAAGATGAACACAGTAACTGAAAAAAACTGGCTCATTTATGCAGCAGCAGCAATATGACCTTACGTGGGGTATTATTTTCAGTCAATGCATTATGCTAAAATGACCACTCCAATTCCATGCCCTGTTAATCGTGGCGATATTGTCCCTTTAAACCCACACATAAATTGTATTTCCTTAACATTCAAAAAGACAAATTCTGAATTGGTTTTGTGCATTTATCACCATGATTTCATTACTTTGATTTCATTACTTTGATTTCATTACTTTGATTTCATTACTTTGATTTCATACAATATTTAATGCTTGGATTATAACCAAGTTAGCCAAATGAATACAAAATAACATACTTATGAAAGGATGTAAGAATACAAAATCAGTAGAATACAGCACTTGGTCTATCTCCACTTTGCCGCTGTGAGGGTGGACAAAATCATATTTTAGTTCAATTTGTGGGATGTTTTCTGCCTGCCTGTTTAAATTTATTCCTGGAGGAAATCCCCCATTGGTTACAACCAATGGGTGGGGTTGATTTTGTGTTAAAATTGTAACGGGTACTTAATCAAATGTTTCACTGATGCAAGGTGTGGTTAAAACAAAACAAAATTCCATGAGTGATCATTATTTTAGCTATTAAATATTTGTTCATAAAGAATGAAGATGCAAGTGGTTGTTTGCTACACTGTCTCTAACATCGCAGCCATCTCCCTCATTTGCTTAGAAAAATTCTGAGAAAGAAAAGAAGAAAGAAAACTTTAAAAAATATCGTTCTACAGTTTCAATACTTTTTTTGAATAACTTCAAATAGATTGAGGATTTCATGTTTGCTTTCCTCAAGTTAAGCTATGTTATGGAGTTGTGTATTGGCAAGATAATTACAAAAGTAACCTATATGGTCTATGGATGCAGCATATCGTCTGCCCTCCAGGATAGGCCAACAATACAGCATCTTACAACCGTGTCTTTATCAAGAAAAATGGCAGTAAATTCATGGCTAGATCAGACTTACTATTTCAAACACCTTGCGCATATAACTGATTCTTCCAACCAAGAAAACCCTCACCTTAAATTCAGCTACAGTCATCTCAAATGACCTTGTGATGACCTTGCCTGAGGGGTCAGCGACCTTGATTGTCATGACCACAAAGGTTGAGTTGAGGCTCCTGCAGATGTCAGAGCTCATGGCTACGCCTAGTTTCCACTTCATGTCAACAAGTTGGCCCACGCTGAGGAGTTTATTGGCTAGCTCTGGAGAGCTGAGGGACTGGCCCTGGAGTAATAAGGGCAAGGATACAAAACATCAGGTAGTAAATAACTACAAATCAGTATAGCGTATCTGGCATGTTATCCACCAATACCATTTATTTGATTAGTCTATGAAAGTGGCAAGATTTCCCCAAAATTATTAAGGCCCCCCCCCAAAAAAGTATAGGTGCAATGACGCATATGTATACATGGTTATTGGAAACGGACCAAATTTCCCATATACAAAGTATGTTGGCTAAGAGAGGCCTCACAAATCGGGCAAACATTCATACCACTATGTGAAAGTCATTTAAAACATGGCACGGCAGAATTCCAATCGATCCATCAGTTTTGAGACTGGAGACTTTTTTGTTTGGCAATTTTTGAAGCAATTGGACATTGTTCCATAAAATACAAATTAAAATGCAGACAAGCAGTTTTGAGGCACCACGCGTGGAGACCAGAAACATGACACTTTTTTTGTTTGGCCTAACCTGTTCTGTCCACACATGCTTGATGACACTGAGGCTACCGTCTGACCAGGCTAGGCTTTGTTTCAACTCTTTCACCAAATCATCTGCAGAGACCTTTGACTTTGCTGCGGATCTGTTATGTACAACATTTATTAAATGATTATTTTATTCCAAAACAATAGACCTTATGCATATGACGTCACAAACTGAAGGTCGCCCCCTATCAGAGGTCACTCATTGTTTCATGCTGTGTGTATACATGAACCAATGAGTGACCTTCTCTAGCGTCTGAATGAGGGCGATATTCAGTTTGTGACATCATATGCATAAGGTGTCTAAATTGTCTGGCACTGAACAACAACCAGTGTCTAAACAAAAGCTAACCAGACAAGTAGTAATTTGATTAGGAATTTTGTTAAATCAATACCATAGTTGGGGCGTAACAGTCTTTTTTTAAAGGTGAAAATATTTCAAGAAAGATACTGCTAGAAAACAAATCTGAAATGGCCAATTCTCAATGCATACCTGAACAAGTATGTGAGTGCATTGATGGTTCCTTGTACAGCTTGCTCACTACTCTCGACATTGGCTTCATGCAACCTCTGCTAAGAGAATTATAAGAACATTAATCTTTAATCTGGAGACAGAAACATTACATGTTGTTTGCTGCTTAAGTAGACTACAGGAGGAATTGTGCTAACACTGGATACTGGGGGGTTAGTGCATTGTTAGATGCAGGTAGGAATTGGTGGAACTGGGATCCTTACAGAGGGGGAAACAGTGTCTCCCAGAGTCCAGCATTCTCCTGAACAGGATCAGAGCATAATGATCAAAACATCAAGTTGTAACCACCAGTTCTTTTCAGAAGTATTTACTACTCAAAAGAGAATTTTTATATGGTGTTACAACAACCGGTCTTTACTTATCCGTCACTATGCAAAGCTACAAATCTTACATGATGTTTATTCTCGACTAGCTGAAAGGCAATGATGAGTCTGTGTTAAAATATGTTATGAGGTTTCTAATAATGTCCTTTGGAACTTACATTACTAGGGTTTATCATACAGTGGCTATCTTGTTTTGCAACACACGAGTCTATGAGAATCAGAATGAGGCTTGTGTCTAAAATAGGCTGGTGCCTGTGGTATTGCTAACCATTTCATGGTACTTTATTCACAATGCCCAGAGAGACATGGCCTGTGGTGTGAACAGAATCTAATTTGTGAATGCCAATGGCAGGTAAAACCAGCCACCTCTCATTTCAAATAGGGTGTACCCCTTCATCAACCCCCCCCCCCCCCCCCCCCAATTCAGATGATTGCCAGCATTAATCAGTTTAACCCTTCTACTACTACAAAAGTCAAAATCAGTCAAAATGTTGATATACTTGCCAAGGTATATCTAGTGCACTTAAAAGTCAAACACTGTCAAACCTTACATGTAAGTAAGAACAGTTACAGGTCAAAATGACAGTAATAACCCGTCAAAAATGCCCCTGTGTGCACATTTGGGTCAACAGTCAAAACAAACAGTTGACTGATTTTGACCACTAACAGTTATAGGAGTGTTAATAACTGACCCCAAGGAACTGTGATGCATTGACTAGGCCCTTGGTGTACTGAAGGAACGAGATGACTTCATGGCACAGCTCTGCAAACAGATCCTGTGGGAAACAGTTAAGGTGTTGAACAGCGCCAGTAAATCCTACAGGAGAAATAATAACAACAAACAAATATGCTTTATCAGGTAATTGGTTCATTAAGGATTATAGAATTAAAAAGGAGTATTATAGACGACGTGACTTGTAGCGTCACGTCTTAAGAGGGACAATATCGGCACGATCAACAGGGCATGGAATCAGAGTGCTAGTTTTAGATTAACTCAGTGACTGAAAATAATATCCCAAGTGATAAGGTCATCTTACTGTTGCTGCTGCCAGTAATTTTCAATCACCGTTTGTTTTCTATTTTCTGATGGGGAGAATTTTTTAGAAAGGAAATAAAGTCCAAAAACCATCATAAAAGTGGATTTTAGTTTTCGCTTTCTGTACCCCAAAAAATCGATAGAATTATTTTTTAACTGGTAAGTGGTTGCAAAAAAATTCCAAAAAAACCTTAACGTTAAAAAGTGGCGGTTGGATACAACATTTTTTCCAATCGATACAGCACCTTTGGCTGCAATTGGACATTGTAGAAAAAAATAAAAATAAATAATGCCAATGCGCAGGTCTGAAGCGACATGTGGAGACAAGAAATCGGAGACTTTTTTTTGGACTAAAGCACCATTATCTACCATTGACAAATACATATTAAACAGACAAATGATAATGGTAATAAGTTGAGAGGGACTCTTGTTGCCGCAGTGGAAGAGATAGATTGTATGAGTACCAAGGCACCATACATTGTGGTTGCTTACACAACAGACACTTTCACGTCATGTTTTTCGCAGGGCAAAATTTTAAATTTAGAACACGTGCGCGTGTTACAAATCACCAAACCAACCAGGACTATATCGTACTTTGTCGTCGTACAATGGAGTACTAAGGGCCAGGAAGTACAACCATGACAACCAGGCTATTGAGTATTGTTCCTCCATCAATTTGGGTAACTTTATAGGCCAAGAATATTGAAGAAGACTATTAGACTTTATACTCTAGTCTACCTCGATTTTAAATTGACATGATTAACGTTAATTTAATAGGATTTAGGCCAGGGACTTAACCTTAACATTAAAGTTAACGTTAAGTATTGATCTCCTGAGGACGATCAGAGCACACTGATCGAAACGTCGAGTTATACCTCCAGTTCTTTTTCAGAACTAATTACTACTACTAGTACTACTCAATTGAGAGTCACCGCAATTAGTCTTACTAAGTATTGATCAATTGATAATGTTGATCAGGTTGATTATTACAGGCCTGTAAACTAAGGATCTTAGTCACGTTTACTCACCCTCGGGAACTGTTTGCAGAACAGCAATTCCCATATTTAATGACAATGTTTACCCCAGGTACGATCGACTGGGCAAGGGTACGGTCTTCGTGCAAGGCCGGGGTGTGCTGAATACGTCTAGTCTACGTCTGTACATGTAGCTGGCTAGGAGTCGGCTATGGAGGGCGCTCTTTGACTTAAAACATTTTCTTCTCAAATTAATTATTCAAAAATGGCTGCACGTGGCTTCAAATTCGAGGAGGGATTTTGGCTCGGAAAAGTATGTTATATGACCCGAAGGAGGAACCTTTGCAGGAGAGAGAGGACTCTACAAATATAATGGTGAGTCCGTGAAGAGGTTCAGCATTGTATTTGAATGGAATTAACCAGTTCGCTTCGGAGGCCGTGTATACACGCAATTTTTTTTTTGGACAGCGGATCGGAGAGCGTCTAAACACGCATTCCGATTTTTGTGTGTGTCGCCGGGAGACTTGTTAACACGCCACACGTGGCATGCAATCGTTTCTCGGAGTCCATGGGGTCACGGTTCGGTGGCCCCGGACAAAATGCACTGCAAATACTGAACGAGTTCACTCTTTTCGTTGATTTTTGCCTAATCCCTTTATCCAAGACCTGTTCCTTTGACGTACCAGCCAGGGATTTGTAAAGAGGGATTTATATCCATTGTTTACGAGGCATTCGATCTCTATCCACTAATCCAGGTATGCCGTCTTTTCGACCTGGGCTTGCCAACGGTCTAATTGTGCTGAACAAACACAACCGTAATTAAAAAACTAGCCATTTAATTCTCAAAATGTCAATGAGTAAAGGTGTTTATTTGGGTGTCCGAACTTAGTTTCATTGACAAAAAAAATTATTAATGGCTAGAAAAAAAGTAGAAATGTTTTCAGATTTTTCACTGAAAATAAACCCGCACGGGGGACCGGAAAAAAATAAATATTCCCGACGTCAACTGGTTAAAACAAATATTTGAAAAATAAGCCAATAAGGCAATAAGTCTTATTGAAAGTGTGCGCGCAATGATTTATGGGAGTTGAGTTTTTTTGGAAAAAGTTGTAAACAAACGCACACGTCGTGCACAAAGTCAATGGGAGGAGAAAGGTGATTGGCAAGAAGTTGGATGTTTTTACGTATTATAGCAAATTTATGGAGAAAATTATTAAGAATCAGTTCAATGACATAACATAACATTTGTATAATTTAGAAAAGAATAATTTTTTTAATTCCCAGAATAGGGCCTTAGGGATGACACCTTGTTTTTATTTATTTTTCCAAATGAAAGAGCTTGCCAAAACTAAGACATTGGAAATAAAATCTTTGAAATCCACTGAATCGTTCAAAAGTTACAGCGTTTCAAAGTTGTACAACATTTTAGCGATTCTGCCAGTTTTTGTGACTTTTTATTTTGAAATGTAATTGCTATATATGTATTCTTAGAAATGTACCAATGTTACACATCAAAATGAAGCTCATAAACAGCTGAAAACAATGCAAGTTAAATGATTTAAATAGTATGTTCCTGTAAAGAGTTATGCCGTCATGAACTTTGAAAATTGAAATTTTCCAAACTGAATGCTGTTTGTGTGCTCTGTGGATTAAATAAATAGCAAATTAAAAAGCATATATTTAAATGGCTTGTTATGTACATTCACATGGAGAATAGTCAACCAAACTATTACACACAAAAAACATTAGAGAAAACTGAAATTCGGCCTACATACTTAAAACAAGTTACCCATTCCCCAGAGCAATGGAAAAGTTAACAAGATTTATTCATTTAGAGTATGTCGCTCAGTTACGAAATTGAATTATAAAAAATTAGTAGACCTTCAAATTAAATTTAATCTTTAATTAAAATAAAATATTTGTTGAAAATTTCATTTTCATTACTTTTTATCAGAAGTAGAGAAATAAAAGCACACACAAAAAAAATACAGCAAAAAATGATGAATTGATTTAAGGAGGTTGCGGAGTGATAATGAGCAGTGCGAAATAGACCTATTGTTTGTTTTCGTTCATAACTACCTGTGCGACAACTTTTTGGTTAACTAAATGGTATTCAAATGATAGATTAGGGTTCAAATACTGCATTTACGTGGAAATTTAACAAAGTCCCCCAAGTTTAGGTATCATAAATTGCGTCCAAATCTCGACATTTTCAAATCCGATTCTTACCGATCAAAATTCTGTCAACATCTTCAGAACAGCTACACGTTGGAATACTTTTTGGGGGCATTACATGAAGAGTAGCACCCCCAAGAGCCGAAATTCACACAGCGGTAATTTCATCAAATCAAGATGACCGCGCGCAAAACTTAATGTACCTTTTTAGGCAACCTCAACAACTGAGAATCTCTTCAGTTCGGTTTCTGGAACATGTTTTCTTTTTGGAAACATTCTCTCTATTGCCAAAAATACATTGTAGAAAGAATGTAGAATACAACTGGCACTACTTTTCTATCCAAATAATGACAAATATCACATATTCTCCTTTAAAAGATGATAGAGGACACACTTAAGGAGAGGAAAGTGTAGTCAAGTGAGGATTGGAAATGATATTTTGAGCAATGAATGTATGCACATCCAGTGAGATGTTGGCCATTTTATCATCTGCAAAAACACATGCTTAGACATTGTGCACAAGTGGCTTTTGGGTTCGACATTCTTTCCTCATTTTTATACATTCCTGATATTCAATTGTTATTATTTTGTATACAATCTGATTAGTACGACCAACAATTTATTGGCATGTGACAAAAGCTATATAATTAATACAATGTTTCACCTGAGGGGATTAAAATAGGCAAGTCTTATTTCAGATCTGATGGGCGATGATCCATTCTCCCAATATCCATGACCAGGGCACGGTGATGTCAGACAGTCCCAAAATAATAATAATAATAGTAATAATAATTTCTTGTCTAAAATAGCACTTCATTGGATTTTAATTTTTTATTTTAATGGTTTGATTTTCAAGGTGTTCATTACATTAAACTTTTCAAAAGTTTTGACTAAAGAGAAACTTTTCTGATGGTAGTATGTTTTACGTTGAAGCCAGAGGTGCTGGTGAAGTAGGGAGCAGATTAAGAATATACCTCGACCAACATCCCCAATTTATAATCATTATTATTTATAATTTATTGTGGTTTTGACCATAAAGCTTAACCCTCCTATGCCCAGGCTGAAATTTGGCCCAGTCAGCACGGCACTCACAGAGAGTCACTTGAGTATTTTTGGTTGCATTGCCAATTGGTAGGTCAAACCACAGAGTCACACAGAGCTGTGTATGAGTGCACTGCACAAAGTCAATGGGTTGGGAGTTACATACACATTTTGAGTGTCTTTGGGTTTGACCTCCTATCACAGCCACATGTGTTTGCATGTATTTGAGTGCACTGCACAAAGTCAATGGGAAGAGAGACATACAAATTTTGAGTGTCTTTGAGTGTTAAACCTATAGGAGGGTTAATTTTTTTTATTTTTAAATAGTTTGAAATTATCTGCAATTTTTTCCTCCCGTTTTTAGAAGGAACAAAATGCTTTTATGTGGTCGGCGCACCCGGGGATCAGAAATCAGCTGAAAATTCCTCCATTTGCATAGTTCTTGTCTTAATTATAAACATTTTTCTCCATAATTTTGCTATAAAAAGTTTTAAAAAAAATAATAATAATTCTTGCTGACCACCTTTCTCCTCCATTGACTTTGTGCACACACGTGTGTTTTTTTCTTTCAAAAACTCAATTTCCATAATTCATTGCATGAACAATTCCGATAAGGCTTATAACTCAATTCAATACTCCAATAAGAGTACTGTTTCATTGTCTGATTAAAGTGGAGTTTCATACAGTACAGATGCAGAAATAGGTAAATTTAGCAAATAATTAACATCACAAAAGTAAAGTATTTGTATCAATAATGATATGCTTAACAGCCCAATTTACAGTAATTTATGAATTAGTTAAAAAGTAATGAATAATATTCATCTTTAAACTACATTCAATTGCTTTCTAACAAAAATTATAAAATAAAGATTCTCCAAAACCAATCATACAAACAAGAAATAATGTGATTGAAATTGCTGCCATTTCAACAAGAAAATTACAAGAAAATTGTGCTTTTTAGTCTAAAAATCCAATCTTGATACAAGGCAATTCTAAACTCTAAATGAAGTTCATAACATCCAAATGATGTTTGATAAAAACATATATTCAAATGAGAAAGCTCGTTATAAGAAAAACTTGTAAATATCGTTGCATATGCATCCACTATTTCTAAAGTTCCTGAATGATGTTAAAAGATTTTACAACAAACTGAATTTACCGTATATTAATTTCTTTTGGAAAAGCAAAATAGAAATGCATGAATAAACTAGAACGTGTGTACTACATGTATTTTACTTTTAATACATGTACTGATTTTAATTCAGCTGCCAACACCTTTGATCAATACAATAACTGGATCAGTATAAATAAGTTAAGCCATTTTATGGTGCAATAATTAAGTCTGGGACCCTGGCTCCCAGTTAACAATAACAATGACATAAATCTGTTTGAAAAGCACCAGTCTAGTAATGGACATGAGCCTCAGTTTGGTTCTCATAGACTGGTGTATTACAAAACCTAGCAGCTCAAGTATTAAATTTTTTTTTAAATAAAAAATTCATTTCCAATGGTTTAATAAAATGATCTTCACTTGAAGCCCACAAAATGGTATTTCCCTAAAGTGTTGCAGTTCTGAAAATATTTTTTTTTAAATGCTGGAACTGGGAAGTTAATGTGGTGCCGGATCTGAATTCAGATGGGAAAATGAAATGAAAATAAATGGCTCCTCATTGGACAATGTGTTGGGAAATTTATTTCATTTCATTTCATTTTTTGATTTCACAGGTAGAAAAACAAATAAACACAAATTTACATTAAATTAACAGAAACAGAAACAAAGGTAGCAACCCTGTAGGATTACAACAAAGTAAACTAAATTACTGTGGAGTTGATCTCCTAATGCTACCACTTAGGAAGTAAACAAACATTGAATCACACAAAGAATGATAAACAACATGGCTTTAGGTACACTTTGAGATATAAAAACAATACTAAAATACAAATATTAAAAGTTAATACTACACAGTTTGAGTTAGGGCATCTCCTAGGCCAGGGACTAATAAATGTTTTCTAAGTGAATTAATAAATAAAGATAAACCATAAATAACTATGTCTTTAACATCTGCTGGTAGCACCTCCCATAATCTTGGAAATCTATTAAAAAGAGAATGATGAACAGCATTGGACCTTGCCATTTGATGAGAAAACTTAACAACTTCAGTGTGTCTACGATTAACAGGGATAAGATCAATAGGAATGTCAAATTTATTATATAAACATTTAATAACAAACACAATTGAAAGGAAATGTATTCTATTGTTTGACACACATGTCAGAATACTCAATTTCATTATCAGAATTAATTAAAGCCCTTCTTGGCAGGCCTAAACAAAAACGGGTGAAACGTCTCTGTACCTTCTCAAGCGTTTCTTGCTGGGTAGTAAGGACATGGCACCAGACAGGGGCTGCATACTCAAGTATGGGTCTGCTAATTGAGCGATAAAGTGAAATAAGAATTTTAGGGTCCCTAGTTCTATGAATCCATTTAACCTAGTGGCTTTGGAAGTAACAGTGTTAATATGGGTTTTCCAGCTTAAGTCCCTAGAAATAATAACACCAAGGTATTTGTAATTATCAACATTTTCCAAAGTGTAATCACCAATATTATAAAGTGGTTTAGCAGGATTTCTAGAACGGGTCACAGTCATTAGCTTACATTTATTTGGGATTAAAGCCATACAGTTTAAATTACACCAGGTGTTTATGTGCTGTAAGGTCATTCTAGAGTGCCACTTCATCATCTTGAGTTTTAATGACAGTGTAATCTGCATATTGATGAAGATTCGACTGAACACAAAATGGCAAATCAAAAGCGAAAATGTTGAAAAGTAGAGGTCCAAGGACAGATCCTGTGGCACACCGGAATGAACTGCAGCCCAGTCAGAATATGATGATCCCATAAACTGAACCCGTTGAGACCTATTTGTAAGATAAGACATGAACCAGTCCAACATTGAACCACAAACACCATATTTATGTAATTTGTTCAAAAGAACTTGATGACTCACACGATCAAATGCTTTAGACCAATCTAAAAATATGGCATCAATGCAGAAGGGTTTCGGAACATCAAGTGCATTGGCCCAGCTATGATACAGGGTTGTCAATTGAGTAATGCAGGAGCACTTCTAAGGCAAAAACCCATGTTGAGTAGGTGAGATTATCCCCCTATATTCATATATGATTAGTGAGATGTTTACAGACAACCCTTTCTAGAATCCTACCAACAACAGAACAGAGTGAGATGGGTCTATAATTAGACATAACATGAGCATCACCAGTTTTAAGTAATGGAACAACATTCGCTAGCTTCCATTCATGAGGAACTACAACAAATGCAAGCGAAAAGTTCAAAAGTGTAGCTAATGGCTGGACTAAACTATCACAAGTTAGTTTCAGCAATATTGGAGATATGTCATCAGGACCACAAGATTTATGCATGTTAAGTTCAGAAAGGAGTTGTTTAACTTCACTCGGAGTTGTTGAAATGTTACAAAAACGAAAATCAGTTATAGTGTGATCACATGAGATATCAATGATATTGTTAGAGTCATTACTAAAATTTGCTGGAAAATAAGGTTGAAATTCTGAGCAATATTGACCAGATCATTAATAACGCCATTTTCAGTTTGAAAACTTGTAATTGTACTCTTTCAACGCTGGGTACTAACAAACGACCAGAACCTTTTAGGATTAGATGAACAATTCATGGCCATGTCATTGATATAACAAAAATACGATTGTCTAACTAAATATTTGACCTCATTCCGAAGCTTTTTGTACTTTTAAATTATGATTAGCCTTGTTAGGGATAGCTGCTTTGTAAGCTTTGTTTTTCTGTTTAGACAAAATAATGATATCCGCAGAAATCCAAGGATGTTTCTTTCTACCTTTACATTTGGCAATAGGAACAATATCTTTCACAGCAACAAACAATAGGTCTTTCAAATAATCCCATACCACATCAATGTTGTCTGAAGAAAAACAAGTGTCCCAAGGCACCATGCGAAGAGTGTCACATAAAGTATTGATATCAGCTTTATTATATTGGTAAAAAGACCTATTCATAGTTATGTGATCATGAGAGGTTAACAAATTTAAATAAACACCATTATGATCACTGTTACCAAGACCAGAATGTTGGGTAACATTTGAAAATGACTCAGGTCTGTTGGTAAATAATAAATCTATAACTGAGCCAGAATCGGTAGGTGAATTTCCATCACGAGTGGTGAATGTAACTAACTGCTGTAAATTGAGAATATCAGAAATATTATGGAGACGTTGTACTGAGGATGATTTTTGATGACACCTTAAAATCTATATTGAAATGTTAGCTAGCTTAATGGTCTTGTACCATAGAAAATCAGTCTAGGAGCTCTTTTTATACAAACTGTCAATGCCTCATGAGATGTCAAAAAGAAAGCTTTTGTTCAGGTTTGGCAAGGACTGCAATAACTGTCCAATCAATTGATAGAAGTAATCAAGTGTTTTTGGTTTCCTCAAAATCTTTCTCATACAAAAACAATGCATTCCTTTTGTAAATAATCAGTGCCGATTACAAATTCCATATGGAATGGTATATGTGAAAGGTAATTATTGGTATAGAAATTATGTACAAATGTACTTGCAGTGATAACCACATGTATGTCCCGATGTCATTGTTTGTAAACTAAATGACATTTATTAAAAGGGTCAAAATCAGTCAAAATGTTGATATACTTGCCAAGGTATATCTAGTGCACTTAAAAGTCAAACACTGTCAAACCTTACATGTAAGTAAGAACAGTTACAGGTCAAAATGACAGTAATAACCCGTCAAAAATGCCCCTGTGTGCACATTTGGGTCAACAGTCAAAACAAACAGTTGACTGATTTTGACCACTAACAGTTATAGGAGTGTTAATAACTGACCCCAAGGAACTGTGATGCATTGACTAGGCCCTTGGTGTACTGAAGGAACGAGATGACTTCATGGCACAGCTCTGCAAACAGATCCTGTGGGAAACAGTTAAGGTGTTCAACAGCGCCAGTAAATCCTACAGGAGAAATAATAACAACAAACAAATATGCTTTATCAGGTAATTGGTTCATTAAGGATTATAGAATTAAAAGGAGTATTATAGGCACGGACGTGACTTGTAGCGTCATCGTCTTAAGAGGGACAATATCGGCACGATCAACAGGGCATGGAATCAGAGTGCTAGTTTTAGATTAACTCAGTGACTGAAAATAATATCCCAAGTGATAAGGTCATCTTACTGTTGCTGCTGCCAGTAATTTTCAATCACCGTTTGTTTTCTATTTTCTGATGGGGAGAATTTTTTAGAAAGGAAATAAAGTCCAAAAACCATCATAAAAGTGGATTTTAGTTTTCGCTTTCTGTACCCCAGAAAATCGATAGAATTATTTTTTAACTGGTAAGTGGTTGCAAAAAAATTCCAAAAAAACCTTAACGTTAAAAAGTGGCGGTTGGATACAACATTCTTTCCAATCGATACAGCACCTTTGGCTGCAATTGGACATTGTAGAAAAAAATAAAAATAAATAATGCCAATGCGCAGGTCTGAAGCGACATGTGGAGACAAGAAATCGGAGACTTTTTTTTGGACTAAAGCACCATTATCTACCATTGACAAATACATATTAAACAGACAAATGATAATGGTAATAAGTTGAGAGGGACTCTTGTTGCCGCAGTGGAAGAGATAGATTGTATGAGTACCAAGGCACCATACATTGTGGTTGCTTACACAATAGACACTTTCACGTCATGTTTTTCGCAGGGCAAAATTTTAAATTTAGAACACGTGCGCGTGTTACAAATCACCAAACCAACCAGGACTATATCGTACTTTGTCGTCGTACAATGGAATACTAAGGGCCAGGAAGTACAACCATGACAACCAGGCTATTGAGTATTGTTCCTCCATCAATTTGGGTAACTAGTTATACTTATAGGCCAAGAATATTGAAGAAGACTATTAGACTTTATACTCTAGTCTACCTCGATTTTAAATTGACATGATTAACGTTAATTTAATAGGATTTAGGCCAGGGACTTAACCTTAACATTAAAGTTAACGTTAAGTATTGATCTCCTGAGGACGATCAGAGCACACTGATCGAAACGTCGAGTTATACCTCCAGTTCTTTTTCAGAACTAATTACTACTCAATTGAGATTCCACATGGTGTCACCGCAATTAGTCTTACTAAGTATTGATCAATTGATAATGTTGATCAGGTTGATTATTACAGGCCTGTAAACTAAGGATCTTAGTCACGTTTACTCACCCTCGGGAACTGTTTGCAGAACAGCAATTCCCATATTTAATGACAATGTTTACCCCAGGTACGATCGACTGGGCAAGGGTACGGTCTTCGTGCAAGGCCGGGGTGTGCTGAATACGTCTAGTCTGTACATATATAGCTGGCTAGGAGTCGGCTATGGAGGGCGCTCTTTGACTTAAAACATTTTCTTCTCAAATTAATTATTCAAAAATGGCTGCACGTGGCTTCAAATTCGAGGAGGGATTTTGGCTCGGAAAAGTATGTTATATGACCCGAAGGAGGAACCTTTGCAGGAGAGAGAGGACTCTACAAATATAATGGTGAGTCCGTGAAGAGGTTCAGCATTGTATTTGAATGGAATTAACCAGTTCGCTTCGGAGGCCGTGTATACACGCAATTTTTTTTTGGACAGCGGATCGGAGAGCGTCTAAACACGCATTCCGATTTAACACGCCACACGTGCGTGGCATGCAATCGTTTCTCGGAGTCCATGGGGTCACGGTTCGGTGGCCCCGGACAAAATGCACTGCAAATACTGAACGAGTTCACTCTTTTCGTTGATTTTTGCCTAATCCCTTTATCCAAGACCTGTTCCTTTGACGTACCAGCCAGGGATTTGTAAAGAGGGATTTATATCCATTGTTTACGAGGCATTCGATCTCTATCCACTAATCCAGGTATGCCGTCTTTTCGACCTGGGCTTGCCAACGGTCTAATTGTGCTGAACAAACACAACCGTAATTAAAAAACTAGCCATTTAATTCTCAAAATGTCAATGAGTAAAGGTGTTTATTTGGGTGTCCGAACTTAGTTTCATTGACAAAAAAATTTATTAATGGCTAGAAATGTTTTCAGATTTTTCACTGAAAATAAACCCGCACGGGGGACCGGAAAAAAATAAATATTCCCGACGTCAACTGGTTAATACAAATATTTGAAAAATAAGCCAATAAGTGAATAAGGCAATAAGTCTTATTGAAAGTGTGCGCGCAATGATTTATGGGAGTTGAGTTTTTTTGGAAAAAGTTGTAAACAAACGCACACGTCGTGCATAAAGTCAATGGGAGGAGAAAGGTGATTGGCAAGAAGTTGGATGTTTTTACGTATTATAGCAAATTTATGGAGAAAATTATTAAGAATCAGTTCAATGACATAACATAACATTTGTATAATTTAGAAAAGAATAATTTTTTTAATTCCCAGAATAGGGCCTTAGGGATGACACCTTGTTTTTATTTATTTTTCCAAATGAAAGAGCTTGCCAAAACTAAGACATTGGAAATAAAATCTTTGAAATCCACTGAATCGTTCAAAAGTTACAGCGTTTCAAAGTTGTACAACATTTTAGCGATTCTGCCAGTTTTTGTGACTTTTTATTTTGAAATGTAATTGCTATATATGTATTCTTAGAAATGTACCAATGTTACACATCAAAATGAAGCTCATGAACAGCTGAAAACAATGCAAGTTAAATGATTTAAATAGTATGTTCCTGTAAAGAGTTATGCCGTCATGAACTTTGAAAATTGAAATTTTCCAAACTGAATGCTGTTTGTGTGCTCTGTGGATTAAATAAATAGCAAAATAAAAATCATATATTTAAATGGCTTGTTATGTACATTCACATGGAGAATAGTCAACCAAACTATTACACACAAAAAACATTAGAGAAAACTGAAATTCGGCCTACATACTTAAAACAAGTTACCCATTCCCCAGAGCAATGGAAAAGTTAACAAGATTTATTCATTTAGAGTATGTCGCTCAGTTACGAAATTGAATTATAAAAAATTAGTAGACCTTCAAATTAAATTTAATCTTTAATTAAAATAAAATATTTGTTGAAAATTTCATTTTCATTACTTTTTATCAGAAGTAGAGAAATAAAAGCACACACAAAAATACAGCAAAAATGATGAATTGATTTAAGGAGGTTGCGGAGTGATAATGAGCAGTGCGAAATAGACCTATTGTTTGTTTTCGTTCATAACTACCTGTGCGACAACTTTTTGGTTAACTAAATGGTATTCAAATGATAGATTAGGGTTCAAATACTGCATTTACGTGGAAATTTAACAAAGTCCCCCAAGTTTAGGTATCATAAATTGCGTCCAAATCTCGACATTTTCAAATCCGATTCTTACCGATCAAAATTCTGTCAACATCTTCAGAACAGCTACACGTTGGAATACTTTTTGGGGGCATTACATGAAGAGTAGCACCCCCAAGAGCCGAAATTCACACAGCGGTAATTTCATCAAATCAAGATGACCGTAGCATAAAACTTAATGTACCTTTTAGGCAACCTCAACAACTGAGAATCTCTTCAGTTCGGTTTCTGGAACATGTTTTCTTTTGGAAACATTCTCTCTATTGCCAAAAATACATTGTAGAAAGAATGTAGAATACAACTGGCACTACTTTTCTATCCAAATAATGACAAATATCACATATTCTCCTTTAAAAGATGATAGAGGACCCACTTAAGGAGAGGAAAGTGTAGTCAAGTGAGGATTGGAAATGATATTTTGAGCAATGAATGTATGCACATCCAGTGAGATGTTGGCCATTTTATCATCTGCAAAAACACATGCTTAGACATTGTGCACAAGTGGCTTTTGGGTTCGACATTCTTTCCTCATTTTTATACATTCCTGATATTCAATTGTTATTATTTTGTATACAATCTGATTAGTACGACCAACAATTTATTGGCATGTGACAAAAGCTATATAATTAATACAATGTTTCACCTGAGGGGATTAAAATAGGCAAGTCTTATTTCAGATCTGATGGGCGATGATCCGTTCTCCCAATATCCATGACCAGGGCACGGTGATGTCAGACAGTCCCAAAATAATAATAATAATAGTAATAATAATTTCTTGTCTAAAATAGCACTTCATTGGATTTTAATTTTTTATTTTAATGGTTTGATTTTCAAGGTGTTCATTACATTAAACTTTTCAAAAGTTTTGACTAAAGAGAAACTTTTCTGATGGTAGTATGTTTTACGTTGAAGCCAGAGGTGCTGGTGAAGTAGGGAGCAGATTAAGAATATACCTCGACCAACATCCCCAATTTATAATCATTATTATTTATAATTTATTGTGGTTTTGACCATAAAGCTTAACCCTCCTATGCCCAGGCTGAAATTTGGCCCAGTCAGCACGGCACTCACAGAGAGTCACTTGAGTATTTTTGGTTGCATTGCCAATTGGTAGGTCAAACCACAGAGTCACACAGAGCTGTGTATGAGTGCACTGCACAAAGTCAATGGGTTGGGAGTTACATACACATTTTGAGTGTCTTTGGGTTTGACCTCCTATCACAGCCACATGTGTTTGCATGTATTTGAGTGCACTGCACAAAGTCAATGGGAAGAGAGACATACAAATTTTGAGTGTCTTTGAGTGTTAAACCTATAGGAGGGTTAATTTTTTTTTTTTTTAAATAGTTTGAAATTATCTGCAATTTTTTCCTCCCGTTTTTAGAAGGAACAAAATGCTTTTATGTGGTCGGCGCACCCGGGGATCAGAAATCAGCTGAAAATTCCTCCATTTGCATAGTTCTTGTCTTAATTATAAACATTTTTCTCCATAATTTTGCTATAAAAAGTTTTAAAAAAAAAAAAAAAAATTCTTGCTGACCACCTTTCTCCTCCATTGACTTTGTGCACACACGTGTGTTTTTTTCTTTCAAAAACTCAATTTCCATAATTCATTGCATGAACAATTCCGATAAGGCTTATAACTCAATTCAATACTCCAATAAGAGTACTGTTTCATTGTCTGATTAAAGTGGAGTTTCATACAGTACAGATGCAGAAATAGGTAAATTTAGCAAATAATTAACATCACAAAAGTAAAGTATTTGTATCAATAATGATATGCTTAACAGCCCAATTTACAGTAATTTATGAATTAGTTAAAAAGTAATGAATAATATTCATCTTTAAACTACATTCAATTGCTTTCTAACAAAAATTATAAAATAAAGATTCTCCAAAACCAATCATACAAACAAGAAATAATGTGATTGAAATTGCTGCCATTTCAACAAGAAAATTACAAGAAAATTATGCTTTTTAGTCTAAAAATCCAATCTTGATACAAGGCAATTCTAGACTCTAAATGAAGTTCATAACATCCAAATGATGTTTGATAAAAACATATATCCGTATTCAAATGAGAAAGCTTGTTATAAGAAAAACTTGTAAATATCGTTGCATATGCATCCACTATTTCTAAAGTTCCTGAATGATGTTAAAAGATTTTACAACAAACTGAATTTACCGTATATTAATTTCTTTTGGAAAAGCAAAATAGAAATGCATGAATAAACTAGAACGTGTGTACTATTTTACTTTTAATACATGTACTGATTTTAATTCAGCTGCCAACACCTTTGATCAATACAATAACTGGATCAGTATAAATAAGTTAAGCCATTTTATGGTGCAATAATTAAGTCTGGTACCCTGACTGCCAGCTGACAATAATAATAACAAAAATCTGTTTGAAAATCACCAGTCTATTATGGACATGAGCCTCAGTTTGGTTCTCATAGACTTGTGTATTAGAAAACCTAGCAGCTCAAGTATTAAATTTTTTTTTAAATAAAAAATTCATTTCCAATGGTTTAATAAAATGATCTTCACTTGAAGCCCACAAAATGGTATTTCCCTAAAGTGTTGCAGTTCTGAAAATATTTTTTTTTAAATGCTGGAACTGGGAAGTTAATGTGGTGCCGGATCTGAATTCAGATGGGAAAATGAAATGAAAATAATGGCTCCTCATTGGACAATGTGTTGGGAAATTTATTTCATTTCATTTCATTTTTGATTTCAGGTAGAAAAA